>CM076576.1:758895031-759417939 GCA_034641835.2 Pinus albicaulis | reverse complement strand
CACTCAACAAGATTAGGAATGAATCTCCTAAGGAAATTGATCTTCCCTACGAAGGACTGTAACTCCTTGATGTTTCTTGGGTGTGTGATTTGAAGTATTCCCTCAACTCTTTGGGGGTCTATCCTAATCCCTTTCTCGGATATAATGTGGCCAAGAAGTTTACCTTCTTGTAGCCCAAAAAACAATTTTCTTAGGATTTAAGGACAAAGCCATACCTTCTACATTTTTCAAAAAAATTTCCTCAAATGTTTCAAGTGTTCTTCTTCGACTTTTAGAAAAGACAGATCAAGTCATCTAAGTAGATAACTATGAAGTGCCCTATCTCATCTCGTAAAGCGATATCCATCGTTCTCGGAAGGTAGCTCCAGCATTCATCAATCCAAAAGGCATTTTCACATACATGAAGGTGCCCCATGGAGTGGTAAAAGCTGTTTTGAGTTGATCTTACGGGAGTACCGTAACTTGATTATATCCCGAGAAACCATCAAGTAGGGGAGATTCTCTTAGAACCCACTACCTTCCGGGAGGATATGTTCCATTCTAGGCAAGGGGTAGTTGTCTTTCGTGGAGGCTCTGTTGAGGTTTCTGAAAGTCTATGCATAGCCTAATCTCTCCTATTTTCTTTCTCACAACCACTAAGTTTGACACCCAATCCGAAAACCTTACAGGGGACTATTATGCCTACATCATACATTTTTTTTAATCTCCTTTTCCATCTGCAGGAAATTGTTTTGGATTGATCCTACGGATTTTTTTGCCCCGAAAGGCTTCCGATTTTCTTTCGGGGGTATCTTGTGTTGTATGATATTGGTGTCATAGGCTTTTAAGTCTTCATAGCTCCATGCAAACACATCAATGAATTCCTTAAACGATGTCAATGTATTTTTTTCTTCATGTCTACAGGTATAGACTTAGCCAGCTTTTATCATTTTAGGCTTATCTTCGAGCCTATGTTGCATTCTTCTACGTCCGAGTCCGCATGTTCTACGATGGGCTTCTTTGCTACGTCATCAAAGTCAAAAAGGTCCTCTAGGGGTGCCGAGCCTCCGGGTATGTTCTTATCTTTGGCCCGCAACACCTCCATTTCGTCATTTTCTGCGTTTTCACATTTTTTCGGTTGTGTTTCCAGTTTCCTCGGCAAAGGTGTTTATTTCTATGTTACAAGGTGGGGTTTCTTCATCGAAGAATTCTACAATTAGGCGACTACTTTCGGATTCAAAGTTTGAATCAAAAAAAATCCTAACTCATTTCTACCTATTAGGAAATCCTCAATCTGCTTTATCTCCTTCAAAGACCTCGCCAATATTTTTCATTATCCGGCATTGCAGGGTCCGAACTTGGTCCGAATGATGATTTGTTGGTCGGGTGGAGTTTTAGGATATGCACTAGCTAGGCAAGCTAATCCATTTGCAATGACAAATTTGACTCTGGGAACAAACACTAGTTTATACTCCATGAAAGTTTTCAATATATCCAGGGGCATCGTTCCTGTATGCTCTTAGTCGGGGATGTTTTGCTCGCGTATTCACCATTCACTTGTTTGACAACTAACTCGTAGTCTCCTAGCACGATTATCCTACGGGCTCCTAATTTTTTTCAATAGGTTCGGACCCGGGATGAGAGCCTCATATTTCTGCAATATTATTCGTGCATTTGAAATGCGGATTCACGAGCGTGGCTCTCTGCGTGGTCATTTTCGATGTTACGTAGCCACACCCCTCGCTCCGACGGCTTTGCCTAGTACAGGGACCCATCAAAATTCATTTCCCACAGGGGGCTCGTCATTACGTTGCGTTGGGGAGTCTGTACTAGGTTGTGGGTTGCCCCTGTTCTTCACGTGGTGTGTTAGTTTGAAGGGTGTGACTAATAGGGCCGATCGAATTGTGTTGTTGGTTCCCTCCGAGTTTTGCTTTCATTATCGTGCCCATGGTTTTCTTCATCGTATTCTTCTAGGGTAGCTGTTATGCTAAAGTCCATGGGTTCTGCGTCCTCTCTTGTATTTTCTGCATTCGGATTCCGACTCTCCAAAGGATTGGTCATTATAAAGAATGAAAGAATCCGTGTCCGTGTGTACGTAGTACAATGGTGAATTTTCAGGTTTCTCGGGGGCCGTCGACTAGGAATTTCATCCGGGACTCTCTATACGAGTCTTCTAAGTTGGCCAAATATAGGGATAGTGGCATATGAGCCATCCATCCGCATTGTTCCTTGCGGCTTGGCCCCCCCCATGATCTAGATAGTAGCATGCCATACTTGGGTGGCACATCTCGCCACCACGACATCCATGACCATACATTTAGCTGGGATCTAGGGTCAAGCTCACACATAAGTCTTTGATTAGGCCTAGGAATTTTACTCTTCTAGAGTCAAATGAATATAAATCCTTGTAGGGTCGTGTTATCTCTAGGCCTAGCTTTTCCATCACTACCTTAGGCATTAAATTTTGTGATGCTCCAGAATCATGCATGGCATTGTGGAGTATTTTTGTCATGAATGTTGAGACTGATATAAAAAAGGTGGAGCTACCCCTTCTTGGAACTTTCCCTCAATCTTTGGACCAAACAGAGGGCGAGGTTGATCATCATTCAAATTTACAGTGTCATTGTTTTTCCCCCGCATTCAATGCTTTCAAAATTTGGCCTTTATATACATGTTGAGTGGCCGACTCGGATAATGGTACAGAGATTTTGATTTTTTGCAATCTCACTCTCTAAATTGAAAGTGGACTGGGCCTTTGGAGTGCTTAATTTCGCTTTATTAGCCACCTTGGTGACCGAATCAATTTGTAAATTCTCATTATGTACGAGGTTAGGATCAATTGTTTCGGGAGTACTAACTAAAGTGCTAGTACTATTGGTTGGTAGGCTTTGTTCTTCGGTGTCTTGGTTGTCTTTTCCCTTGTGTTTACCAAAAACTTTTAGTCGCTGATTTGTTAGTTGCGATGAGATGCTTTAGAAGTTTTATCGAGTCTTTTTCTTGATAGTTACCTCGAGAGTCTTCGTTTTGGGATTTTCTTGGTTCTTTTTGCTCCTAAGTTCGTATTTTTCTCTCGACTTGTAACATGGCACTCTCAAATCCTAATCTGTAATCCTCGGTTTCTAGCCATTCCTCATCCCAGTATGAAGGTGAGGGGCTGGTCTCCCTCTAAATCATAGTTAAGGACCGAGTCCTCTGTTTCGAACATGTTTATTCCACTCCCTTCGGACTCTTCATTGATTCCCTCATCTTCATCTAAGAAGTTTTTCTTGGAATGGGGGGAGCTACTTGTTGATCCGACTCTCTTTGTTTGTTGAGAGCGGCATTGTTTCTTCTAACGTTTTGGTTCCGGTTTTGGTTTCTGTTTTGGACAACCATCCTCTTTATCATTTGTTGTATCTCTTCCACGTTCTTAGATAGTCTATCATATTTGGGATCAGATGTGGAAGCTACATTGTCATCCCTATAGGTTACCCTTTTCTCATCTTTTAATCTTGCCCTTTTTTTCCATCAAGTTTGCTTCTATGGTTATGGCTCCTTTCCGCATGTCTTCCAATGTGTTATACTCTTTATCTCCGAGCTCATAGGCCATGTCGGCATCAAACCCATCCCGGATATTTAGCCGGGGCCATACCTTGAGGAGGTTTCATGTGTGGGGGAAGTGCATTGAAAATGTTAATGAATCTAGTGGTGTAATCATGGACACTCTCTCCTACGTTCCTCTTAAGGGACATGTAGTCTGCTAGAAGCTGGCGAGGGTTTGCTCTAACCTCCCATTTGTCTATGAAGTTCCGATATAACGCAGGGAGATCTTGGATACTACCAGGAGGTAAACTTTTAAACCATTTTTTTACATCACCCGCTAGGCTTTGGGCAAAGATTATCATTTTGATTGTTTCATCATCAATTTCCATATAGTCAAAAAGAATCCTCCATCTTATCTACATGTTGTTGAGTTGTGATGGACTCTTTAGTGTGGGATTTTTGATTGATAATAATTGGGTAACGGTAACAAGGGGTCTGTGGTAAAACTAAAGGTGCGTACCAAGCTGCCATGATAATGTTCTGATGAGGTATAGGGTTGGCTTGAGCAGTTGGTATTTGGATGATAGGGATATTAGGACCAACAGAAGTTTGTTGAGCGAGATCTAGGGGTGGGAGAGCCCCAAGTTCCGAGTGAAGTGAATATCGGGTGGTGTAGATGGAGGGGTTCCTCCGCCCCCTAGTGTTTTGACCGCTGTGAGATGGTGTACCTGTGTGACTCGGGGTCTTGCTAGTCTAGGTGATTGAATGACCCAGTTCTTGGTAATCTACTAGGTAAGTCTAGGTCAGGGGAAAACGAGTGATAGAGCTATTAGGTCTTCCGGTGCGGAGTTTAGCTCTACAAATGTGACTAGAAATAGTTGGTCTTTTAGGTGTAGGAGCTCCGTTGAGGATACTCTTCGGATTGTCAACTATTTCGGGTGGGTCGTGGGTTGGGATAAGCTCTTGTGTGGATGGTTTCTGAAAAGCCGAATGTTGTTTCTTAGCCAAGCAACTTAACCCTACTTGTTGCTTCTACCGTGGTTAATGTTGTCTCGGAGGTCTGGTCTCCCAATGGAGTCTATTGTGAAACCAAGATAATCGGCAGGCCCTACCGATCACCGAGTGGAGTATTTTTCATTTAGGAACAATGGAGTCGACTAGGTGGAGGGTTTCAAGGTATGTCTAAGGGATCACACTGTCCACCACAGGGTGCTCGCACTATCACCTTTCAGGGAATCTCCTCAAAAAACAACAAACTCCAACCGAGAGATTGATCGGGAGGGCGTTTACCGGATATGTCACCTCCGAAGAGGGTGAGATCCGGAGGCTACCCGGCCCTTTCCGGGCTCTGTCTAAGAGTATAGTGGATATTCAATAATGGAGGCCGATTCAAGAAAGGGAGGGTTTACTCGTCAACCTAACCGAGAGATGTAGGTTTCTGAAATTTTTGATGTAGTGAGATGGAAATCATTCGGAATTCCCCAGCGGAGTCGCCATTATGTTGGGGGTTCCCATGTTTTCGCCGAGTTGACAAGACCAAAATATGAGACAACATAGAACCACTTTCGGACCTTAGGATCTAGCCCTCCTAGGTCCGGAGAGGGATCTCTCTATATGAGCCAAAGGGTGTTTGTCTTTGAGGCTCTAAGTTATGATTTTAGGCTAGTTATAGGCTCGGGGTTGTTTGTTTGATTGTTTGTGTTTGGTTGTTGGGAATCGGAAAAGAAGAATCCAATATAAGACAAGGGTGAGCAAGAAGGAAAAAATAGGCAGAGGTAGATATTTCGGAGAACATCAAAGCCATTTGGGCAAATGGAGTCAAGAAAGGATTTATTTGTAATCAATGTGCAAGCTGTCATTTGGGCTAGTCATCTAGAGCATTTGGATCTCAAAGGATGATTAGTGGAATGGGACATTAAGGATTGAAAATGAATGAAGGAGAACCAACCAACTACGTCTATAGATCGAGGCCGGAGGTCATTTAACTCCAGGGCCCCGCTTGGACAAAATCGGAGGTAGAACAAGGGGTCTTAGAAAGGCTTAATTGAGATGGAAAGATCCTAGTGAGGCTGATACAGGGGTCCTAGACCTCCTAGTGTTCTCAACACATCCAACTAAATCCTCACAAGAACATATAAACATCAATTTCATTAATTCATACATCAGAGAGCGAGCAACAACATCCACTACACTCGGTTAAATCAATTGAAATCAATATTCGGATACACATATAAGAAGAAAACATAAAAGGTTTGGGAGAGCAGCGAGCATAAGGTACCTATCAAGGGTAAATCTTATGCCAAACTTCGATGCGAGCCAATAGAAATGAAATGAAATGGAATTAAACACGAAGGTAAGAAAACATCACCGACTACTTTAGATCGTGATCCAAAGAAATATGCTTGTTATATTAAAAAACAACACCAATCGGGTACATCATAGCCCATAGCTTGAACATTCGATCTGAATACATCTAATCTTAGCCTATCTTACAATATTACACAGAGAACTTGTCTCAAGAGGAAAATGCTTGCGTTTCAGCGATATCTCATCAACAACCCTTACAATAATTTCCTTCGTGATTTATAGCAGATGATGAACGAAGGTCGATCGAGGTGGTAGGTGAACACTAAATGTATCATTAAACATAGAACGAGAGAAAAAGGGCCGAGACCCATTCTGTTTGAATGTCGAGTATTTAATTTCGTCACTTCTTCATGTAGGGGTGATCTTCTCTGGATATGACTTTGACATCTTTTGGCTGTAGTACTCCGGGTGATTTGAACAAAAAGAAATAAACTATTAAGAGGTTTGTCACATAAATGCTCCGGCGATTTTGAACTGCTCGTTAGGGTGGGAATTCCTTCGGGGACATGGTGCATAATAAAAGTCGTATGGACGTCCCGTACTTGATGAAGAAAAAACATTTTGTCGATGAATGAACCCCGATGTTACCTTTTTTCTTGTGCTCGGGACCTTTTGATCGATCCTCGGGGTTTTCAACTAGTGGTTTGCCTTCTAAACCACCGATTTAAGGCTCTAGATATTCATTAGGGTGCCTTAATCTCCTTTGCTCATATTGCAACACTCAGCCCATTCCATTTTTTGCTTCGACGAAAGTTAGCTCGGGTTTTAATGGCGCTGGGATATTTTCTACCGAATCTAAACCCCGTTATCTTAAATGACCGTCTTATCTTCACCTTCCCGGGTCGTTTTTTATAAATTACGCCTCTGCAAATGATATTTTTGACTCTTGATGTCCTCGTAACGAGAGACGCGTACCATGGCGGCCATTAGTTCTTAATAACCCCCGCAAAATACACAAATAAGTTAAGGAAACCATGAATGGGGTGGCGGGTGATGTGGAGGCGGAGAAAGGTCGTGCGGACGGTGACATGGCGGGGAGAAATGCGAGAGGAACAACGGAGATCCGCTGCGGTGGGGAGGACGGTTTGCAGAACAAACGAATGAAAAAACCTTAAAAAAACATGAAACCGAAACAATATATGTCACGGAGTGGTCCGGTGTACGATGGATTCACGTGGAGATGACGTGGTGAGCGGACCGGGGGGGGGGTGGTCAACGGAAGGTGAACAAATCTGAACCTTTGATCATGACGGAGATCAACGGCAGAGGACGGGACATGACATGGATTAAGCGGCGTGCAACTCGGCGAACAACGGCCGTCGGATGAGGAGCGCAAGATTCGACGGCTTGCATTCATTTCGTCGCGTGACTCGGTCGAAAGGTAATGCACGGGAAGAAAGTGGTTTTGCCGTCGTACGGGGGACACGCGGAGAACGGCTAGTGGAATCGATGGGCAACGGGGGGAAAACCGCCACCCACCCAAAGGTGGTGCGAAATAAACAGAGCGGTTTTGAACAGTGCGCGGGGACGGGAGTGGGGACCACCGATCGGGCGAACTCCGCACCGTTGGATCGTATTTTAAACGGACGGTGGAGATGAAAGTGGGAGACTTTATAATAAAAATCTTATTATAAAGTTTCATGGTTTATGGGAGACGCCTTTGGGGACAGAGTGCTTAGGTCACGGGCGTCGGGTTACATGGGAAAAAAAGGGCGCGGGGCTAGCGGAAAAAGGGCTTGGCCTATTATATAGTCGGAAAAGTGGGTTTTAAAGCCATTTTAAATGAAATTAAAGGCTAGAAGGGGGTAACGGTAGGGAGTTGGAGGGGGGATTTGGGGACAACGAAGGGTGTAGGGGACTTTAGAGGGGATTTTAGGGGGGTTGACGGGTGGGGAAACGAGAGGGGGAACAAAGGTATTTTAATAGAAGGAGGGAAAAAGGGAGAAAGGGATAATTGCAAGGGTGCAGGGGGGGGAAACAGATGAGGCCTTTTAGGAACGGATCAGCAAATAGGATTGTATTAGGCATAACACTCAGAGACTTCAAGGAGGATGGTTTTTTCAGAGGGAAAGGGAATTCCTTGAAGGCTCCACAATAATCTAGCCCCCGGCTTGCTTGTCAAGAATTTCATAGGGGGGGGGGCTAACACAATGACTTAGCCCTCTTTGGATTAATGGTTAATTCTCCCATTACATGCACCCAGTAGTGCTCAAATGGCTTTGCAACCTACTCCATTGGATTCGAAGACTCAGAAACCCCCTAGGTAGCCTCTTACATCTCTCAAAATGGTCTTCACGTGATCTAGACATCGCCTCCTTTCCTAGTGGACTTTGGCTTCTTTAATCTTCAAAGTGAAAAAAAACACTTACAGAAATTCCCTGCCTTTGCAACCTACACCATCATGCTTAGAGCATCCAAATCATCTAGGATTGACTATTTATGAGCCTAATTTGGTCGAAATATGTCAAAGTTATTGCTTCTCCAATATTTCTTAGAAAAAACTACAAATATGGAGAAAATCCAATGAAAATCCACCAAATTTGGGAGTTTTTTCTGAAAAGTGTGGACTCTACCAATTAGTGCTAATCTACACTTAAATTAAACTGGAGATTAATTAAAATTTAGTTTGCATTTAATTGATGTTTAGTGCTCTAAGCACATTTTAAAAAAAATCGAATGAAAATCGGATTAACACATTTTAAATGTTGATTAAGGCTAATTAATCCATATTTAGGGGTCTAACCCCACACATTTTTTTGGAGCGCTCCTCCTAGTCACGGGCCATAGTCTTGTGAAATCGAGGGCCAGCCATTTTAACCCATGTTGAAAACCATATTAAACTTCAAAGATATTCCATGCGCAATGGTCATTAAGAAACATGGTCATGGTATATTGGTAACGTTGGTCCATGGTGTGGAGGAGGTCATGGCATCAAGCCTAACCTCCTCCCGTCCACCACATAAAAAAATTTTCCCCCGACACATAAATTGAATTTTCGACCACACTTAGTCAAAATTCGGCCTTTGGGATGGGCACGTGGTAGCCTTTGGGCTACCCACGTGTCCTCATCCAATTGGTTCTTCAAAAGCCAACAAGAAACTACCATGTGGCCATAGATTTTGGCCACTTACAAATTGACACTTTTTAGCATTCTCATGGCCGATGGAAAACAATAAGTTTGAACCCCTTTCAACCCTGTTTGACCCTTTTTTTTGAAAATTTCCCTATTTGGTCAAGCGGACAACGAGCTCTAACTCTCACAGAGAGACTCTATTTTGAGCGAAACGAAGCGCACCGGATTTCTAGCGATGAGACCCATCTGGTCGGTCTAGTTTGGAGTGATTTTTAAACACTTTTAATTTTCTAGCAAATTTTTTGCCCCCGAATCCAGATTCCGATCACTCCTCCCGATCGACAAGGCTTTTGGTCCCACAAAATTTGGTTATATGATTAGAGATAAATAACCTTCTATTTACCAAGTTCTATCACATTGATTTCACTTGGAATAATCTCCATGAAAACCACTTGGGTTCATCGAGATGCCTTTCCTTGGAAATGGCTTGGCACTTAAACCAATGTCCTCCTTTTGTCTGCTAACCCAATCTAACACTTGTTGGTTACTTGCTAACTGATTAAACACCTTCTTGTACCAAATCGATCCCTCGGTTCTTGGAAAACTTATTTATGGCCTTCCCACTTAGAATCATGTTCCTCCTTTCCACACACATGCATTTGATGCAAGCTTCTCCTTGGAAACCACTTTTCCAGGGTTAATCCCATTTGAAGTGAACTACAAAAAAATGACTTCCAACATTGGTAATCACAAGAAAATAAATGGCCATTCTTTTTACCTCCATGGTTCCAAATTCCACATCCGGAAGAATGAATTCACCATCTCTTTTGCTTCTTGGCTTCAACGCATCAAATCATCTACAATGGCTATTGTTTTGGCTGCAAAAAATTTTGGCATCTTGTCCAATTTCCTCTTTTTGATTCCATCATCCTCTAGTATTGACATGCTTCTCATTCCATGATATGATAATGAAGGCTAATCGTGAGTCTCTTTCTCAAGAAAGGTCCTTCTAAAATCCCGCGACATCTTGTCACAAGAAAAAACCATCAATCTTGAAAAGCACATCATGCAAGAAACATAACTTGATGACCTCTTCCTTTTGCTCCTTCAAAAGCAAAAAAATGTCACATCATATGAACATTGCCATGCATTCTTACATCTTGGTGTACAAAATCATCGACCAAATACAAGTTGACAAAACATGCCTCTTCAAACAACCGACTCTCAAGTCAAACAAAAGCATGTACAAATTTCCATCTTTACTACATCTAAGTGAGTCAACATAACTCGTAGTTTTTCCAATATCTTGCTTCATGGAATATGCAACATACTTTTGAAATAAAAGAAATGAATTCAATTGACAAAAAAATGCATCAACAAGGTAAAGATTTTCATCAAACATCAAAATAAATGAAAGTCCTTAATTGGTTAAAAAAATATAATCATGTCCTTCCAAACCACTTCAATGGTGCTTCTTTTAATTGCACTTCATCATGTGAATTATCCTCACTAAAATCAATTATGGACTCTTCTTTTCCATTTTTTCTCATGTTGTGGATGACTTGTTGGATACAAAGTCCAATACTTGTCAACAAGATGACCTTACTTATCAAAATGAGTGCAAAAGAATTGCACCTTATTTTCAACATAGTTTTCATTGTCCAACGGACCTTTGGCTTTACTCCTCCTTTGTTTTAAAATGTTTCTTGTGCATGGAGAACTTCTTCCAACACCTAGAAATAGTATGGTTATTCAAACCACAAAAGAAACATGTAAAATTTTTTCCAAATATTATGTGAGGATTTTCCATGTTTATCATAATCAAAAGAAACTTTATTAAAGGTTGATTTATACCTTGAATAGTCACCTTTATCGCCTTCTTGAGGAGGTTAATTTGATGAGGTAGTGCCTCTCTTTGAAATACCAACAATGGATTCAATGCGTTTAGAGCTTTCAACATCCTCTTGTTTTCCATTTCCATAAGTTGAATTCTTATGAGCATCTTCTTGCAAAGTGGGTGTGAAGCTTTTGCATTCCTCATGAACACAAACTTCACAAGCTTGAGGTAATGAACATGTCATGAAATTTCTTCTTGGAACACCTACATGTGCATCCTTATCTTTGGATCATTCTCCATCATGTTGTCCATAGCAAAGTCCCGGATACCTAGGCCATTCCTCAAACAACAATTGGCCCAATTATTCCTTGTGCATGTTTGCGTAATCCCTTACCTTCATAGCCCATAATCATCAATAATTTAGAGTCTATTCCTCTAGTGTGTATTTCAAAAAGAACCTACACATTCATTTTGAGAGGAAATTGAAGATACACTTGAATTGCATACCTATTTTTTCATGCACATACTTGACTAAGGTTTCATTTGGAATATGGAGTTGAGTCTCCATCTCATGCAACTTCTTAAGAAGCTCTTGCTCCTCCTCCTTCATGACACTCAAATTATCTTGAAGTATAGTGTTCTCCTTCGTATACTCAACCAACTCTTGCACCATATCTCTCATGATGTAGAGCTTCTACAACATCTCTTTATCAAAGAGTCTTGATAAGTAATATGGATTAGAAACAGTGCTTGATGACACTTGCATCACACTTGTAATGCACAAAAACCTTATTTTTTTGTGATTTGAGAGTTGAGTCCTCAATCTTGAACTTCTCTTGAAGATAAGAGATACACATAAACTTGCAAACAATTAAATTCTCCTTCTACAAATACAAAACCAATAGCCAATTCTCTAAGTAACCTTGGAAAAAGCTTGAGATAAACTTGTGCTAAAATGAGATAAACTCTCCTCTGATACCAACTTGATCCGAATATGGAGAAACTATTTTTTTCTCGCTAGCTTCCTCATCGAGTATAAAATAATTGTGTTTAAGGATTGTCTCAAATTAGCAAAGTTATGAGAGGGTTTATGTGTCAATTTTTGTCTGTCTTTTATGAGAAATTAAGTAAATTAGTTGTTAAAAAACACATGTGCAACAAGTAAATTATAGAGAAATAATAAACACCAAACACATTACATAGTAGCTAATAATGGGGTTCGCCCCTCCCTGGGCTACATCTCCATGGACCTCGCTTCAATGGGTTGTCCCTCTTTGGATTAATTGTAAATTCCATGATTACATGTATCTACATTGCTCCAATGGCTTTGAAACTTGCTCCATTGGATTCATAAGACTCAAAAACCCATAGGTAGCCTCTTTTGGCTCGCAAATAATCTTCGAGTGATCTAGACATGGCCTCCTCTTCGGTGGCCCTCAGCTTCTTTAATATTCAAAGTGGGAAAAAAAACACATACAAATGTGCTCCTCTGCCTCTGCAACCTACACCATCATGCTCAGATCATCCAAATCATCTATGATTGACTCTTTTTTAGCCTAATTTGGTCGAAATATGCCAAAGATATGCCTTCTTCAGTATTTCCTAGAAAAAATCCTCCAAATTTGGAGAAACTCCAATTAACTCTGTCGCATTTGGGAGTTTTTTCGAAAATGGAAAATTGCACCAATTAGTTCCAATCCGCACTTAAATTAAACTAGAGATTAATTAAATTTAAGTGCGCATTTAACTGGGGTTTAGCGCTCTAAGCACATTTTAAACAAATCCAAATTAAAATCCAATTAACGGATTTAAATGTTCATTAGGGTTAATTAACCCATATTTAGTGGTATAACCCCACACATTTGTTGGAGCACTCCGCCTCGTCATGCACCATGGTCCTCTCGCGACAGTGGTCTGACCCTTCATGGATGGGCCTTTTAACCCTCGTCCAAAACCATTTTAAACTTCAAATATATTCCGCTCCCAAGGTATGTTAAGAAACATGGTTCCGGTATATTGGTAACGTTGGTGCATGGTGCAGGGGCAGGGTCGCGGGGTCGAGCCCGACCTCTCGCCCTGTCCACCACATAACAATTTTTTCCCCAACACATAGATTGAATTTCGACCACACTTAGCGAAAATTTGGCCTTTGGGACGGGCCACGTGGTGCCCTCCGGGGATATTCATGTGTCCTCATCCCATTGGTTCTTCAAAAACCACCCGAAAACTGCCATGTGCCTAGAAATTTGGACCACTCACAAATTGACACTTGTTGACATGCTATTGGCTAGTCAAAGCCCATAAATTTGACCCCTTTGACCCCTGTTTGACCCTTTTTTTTGAAAATTCACCAATTTGGTCAAAGCAGAAAACATGCTCTAACTTTCACATACACACTCGATTTGAGCAAAACAAAGTACGTCAGTTTTCTCGTGACCGGACCTATTCGATCGTTACGTGCTGGAGCGATTCTAAAATTTTTGATTTTTTTTAGCAAATTTTTTTCCCCCTAATCTAGATTCTGATCAACCATTTAGAATAGGTTCTGAGTGTGCATACCGAGTTGCATGTATGCTTTCCTCACTAGATTTGGCATGCATGGTGTATGCATGTGGATTTCCTATCATTTCCATTTCCTAGCCAACCATGGTATTATGGGCGTATTTCCATTGATTGTTTTCTGGTTGGTTCTCATGAGTCTTTTAGCTGTTGGGTTGAGTTATTAGTTCTTGGAAGCCTTGGTTGGCCAAACACTCTCCAAACCCGACAAAGAATTTTGGGTTGAGCTACTAGTCCCTGGAAGCCTTCCTTGGAGAAATGCTCTGGGAAGTCCCTAGGTGAGTTGAGTTACTAGTCCTCGAAGCCCTCATTGGAAAAACACTTGGGAAGCCCCCGTAAGAGTTGGGGTTGAGTTAATAGTCATGAAAACCATGTTTGGAACAAACATTTTGGAGCCCTGGAGCAGCTTGGATAGAGACCAATCTGTAATGGTTAGTGATGTCCGACCGTGAGGTGGAATCACTAGTTGGGGTTGAGACAACATGTTCTTTGGAGCCCTCATTGGTTGTTGATTGATGCGTTTTATAAAGTCCCACATTCAAGCTTGGAATATGGAACGCGGGTGACTGGTTGAAGTGAGATTTGGTTTAGCCTTGTCTATGCTTGAACGAGACGTGGAAGTCCCATTCCCAGTTGGTTTTTACATTCATTAATGAAAGGTTCATTGCCTTGGTATTTGATGTGTATATGCACTAGTCTATATATCAATTCTATTGTTGATGTATCCATGGTACTTTTGTTGGTATTATGCTAGTTATAAGCATGTATTGTGATAGTGATGAGGGATGAATCTCTCCATGTTTTTACTTGCAAATGAATGCACAACATATCTATGGATAAATTGATTAAATGATAGCTTATAATGTAGGGGATAAATGATTCTTAGCAATTTTGATATAAGAAAGAGACCCTTGTTATAGTAGTGTATTATAATATACTTTTACTCAATTAGAATCAAGAAATCATGGTTTTTTAATGTAATAAAGTTATATAACTCCTTGACTCGCAAATTATCAAATGTAATATTTTTTCATGAAATGGCTAAAAAAGAAAAAAAACATTAATGACATTTTAATAAAGATACCATCTTGTAAACACCCCAATAACATTATTTTCAATAACAAAATAAGATATTTTCATGATTACCATAGGGATCAATTCTATCCCATTGGTTATGAGGAAAAAATAAATAAAAAAAAATTCAATAACATTTTAATGAAAGTTCCATCTTGTAAGCACTGCAATAACATTATTATAGTAATGTTATTATCTTGTAAGCATTGCAATAACATCCAAAATCTTTAGATAATTTTGAACAGAGACATTATTTCATATAACCGTACTTAATTTATGGGACCATTGAGGAACCAAGCATATTCCACCCGACCATGAACTATCTCCAATAGTTACCCACCGAGCTAAGATCTTCTTGCCACTAGAATCAACAACCTCATTAATTCCTTGGTGCTTTCATCCCAACATATTTTTAGCGAGCGTCTCGCTTTAAGTTCTGCCAACCTTTTTTTCCCTAGGTCTTTTTGTTTTATTTTTTTTCGAAAAAAGATACTCTCTTTTTTCTTTAAAGCATGCATTTTTCTCTCGTTGTGCTTTATTTTACCCCACTTAGTATTTATCTCCAACTAATTCATTAACATAGTCTTTCTCTCCCATTTTGTTAATATTTTCCTCTTTATTATTTTCACCTAGGGATTTTTATGAGACTTTTAGGGAAGGTGCATGTTGTACTTAACCACCAATAGCTTTTAATAAGCTAGCAAGAATTCTTCCAAACTCTAGATTTATTTTCTCAATACCCCAACCAATTTATTCATTAACTCAATAATAAAATATTACATCATCACATTAGCCCCATCATGGCTTCCATAGCCATTGAATCCCATAAAAAATTGAACGTATAAAAATATTCAATGTGTAAGAATCCATTGTAATTTACATAATTTTCCATTTGTATATTATCATTATGGAAAAGGAACATTTATCTACACCATGCATCTATACTTGATCCTCAACATGGGTCCCACAATTTTTCAAAGTACATTAACAAAAATTCATCACATGTAATATAGATGGTATACATTCCAATTTTCCAGATAATAACAATCATGAAACTTAGAAAAAAATGCATTAACATATATTGAATACCATATAATTAAACTTTATTTAAGGTCTCACCTTACTAACCATCAATATTATAAAGAAATAACGAGTCCCATTGAACACTAGGTAAAAAAAATGTGTTTTTTTTTATTTCCTTACCATTAGCTTGCAACCATGTAAGTGAAAACCATTGGGGAATCTTGGGAAAATAATTTTGCAATCATGCAATCTACAATCACTATAGAATTTTATAAAATAGTTTGCAAGCATGCAATCTAAAACCCATTAGGAATTCTAACCAAATAGTTTGCAAGCATGGAATATAAATCCATTGATGAATTTCGACAACAATTTGCAATCATGCAATCATATTAATATCATTAATGGTAAAATTTCTTCCAAACAACGCAACCAACAATCCCTACTAGAGCGTATAATCAGAAAAAGTAGACCAAATTATTGATCTAGGTTTAAACATAACTTTATCTTGGAATCGAAATTGGGGTTACATGATCTCAAGGTATTAATACCCCTTTATGTTAAATGAATCACATCCAAAACTCCCACGGATGCAATTATTTAAAACAACAAAACTTTGGATCTCATTTACCACATTTTTTCGAACACATGGAATGCAAAATTTCCCTCTACAACTCTACATGAAGAAAGAAAACCTGGAATTATGCTAATATGAGTTGTTCATTGACTTTAAGTTCACTATGTGACTTACACTTCACTCATTGCTTATTTTTTAACAAATAAAGAGGTTCGTTCATTTTTTTTGTTTTTTTTTACAACATTACATTGTACTCTTTCAGAGTCAACACCAAATTCTAAATTATTTAGTTATCACACCAAACATACATGCATTCATTATTTATAAGCAGTGAATCATAACTTTAGCCATGTTTTTTCCCCTTTTTTTTCTTATGCACCATTATCATTTTTCTAATATTATGCGTGCAAAGGTTTGTAATTAATTTGCACCATAACAAGTGAGTGCTTGAGAATTGCTCATAGGTTCCATAGAGGTTTCATTTTCTTTCATCCACATCCATATACAAGTTTCATGAGCACAAATTTTAAAGAAACATTATAACTTTGTACTCTTTCATGCGGTCATTAATCATGCATCATGCATCTCATGTTAATTTTAGTCTACTACAAGTTTAATTAAAATCATAACTTAGACGATGCCAACTAGAATCATATCTATACTCCATTGTTACATAATGATTCCCAAAAGGTGTCAATGTTGCAACCTTTTGTTACGATACCATTTGTAACATACCCCGAGTAACCTCACAGGGAAACTACATGGAGTTAGGAATTTTTTTTTCAACATTTACCAATGTGTAATTTTCTAAATTTATTTCTATATTCCATCATCAACCATTAGAATAACCATCATCATACCCTAGAGAAATATTTAGTAAAAGGCATAGTGAGTGACACAACCATCAACTCTCCTTGTTGTAGCATAGTCATTTAAATTTCCCTGCTATAACTATGCATCAATCCCATGATCATTTTAACTAAATTAGTAAATAATATAATTTATAATATAAAAAATCAAATCATGAAATAAATTAACATCATGAAAATTACACA
The DNA here is from genome assembly GCA_034641835.2 of Pinus albicaulis. Classification (NCBI taxonomy): domain Eukaryota; kingdom Viridiplantae; phylum Streptophyta; class Pinopsida; order Pinales; family Pinaceae; genus Pinus; species Pinus albicaulis. The sequence goes on along the minus strand of CM076576.1, from coordinate 759,400,873 downwards.
ATTAACAATCACATCAATATACACCGATATACCCTCGAAACCCCGTAGGGTAAGAGCTAGCAAACATTTAATTTTATTATTCAATGCTTGTGAGGATTGTCACTCCTCACTCAATCATTATAAGGGAGTCCATCCCTTCACCATTGACATAAAATATTACATATAAAAATAATATTGAAGGAAGCATAACTATTTATAAGCTATTACAATCATCATGATACCATTTACCCACAAATCCTCAATCTTTGTCTTTGGGGTTCGAGTAGTTTTCTTCGATGGATGATCCTGCAGATTGGTAATCTTAACCACTGCATGGACTAACAACTGTTATCTTCCACAATTTTAAACTTGAAAAATCAATTTCTCAAGTCAGCCTCCTTTCATGCCATCGTTATCGTCAGCACACTTAATATCATGATTAGGTAAAATATTAATGAACCAATAATCAATCTATATTTGTGAAACTTCCAAAATTATTTGTATGCATGTATAAAACATAAAAAAATTCACATGAAATGTCTTCCTTAACATCATTTGACATGCATCAGTAAAAAAAAATTTATTGTCAAGCTAACAAAATCTTGCATGCACTTTTATATTATTTCTGAAGGAAATGTAACATACTAATAATAATATTGTGCATGCAATTTCATAACAATATTTGAACATAACTATCCCAACAAGAAACTTACTTTGTGCCTACTCTTATGTTTTATATTCCAAAGGGATTAACACAATGTATTCTATACTTATGCATGTGAATGAATGTTCTTTTCCAAAAACATATTTTCCACACAAGATCTATTCACAATGGCTATTATGTATAACAATGACAACTCTATTTCAAACAAAGTCAACATACTAGTTATAATTTTTTTGCATGTAATAACATAGCTTGTTCTTCTTGCATGTAAAGCATATATTTCTTTCCAAAAGAAACTAAATAAATATGTCATGGAAAAAATAAACGTATTTCTTTTCCAAGGGGTCAAACGCATACCACTTATTCTTTCATGCATGAAAAGGGACATTTCCCTCACATCCAAAAGATATAACCCAATAAATATTCTTCCAAAATAAAGCTAATACCATAGAAAATCCCTTTAGGTTTGAAAAATACATATTATTTTTTCCCAAAAGAAGGCTAACACAATCAATATTATGTGATTGCATCTTCCTTTTCTCTAGAAATCTAATACCCAAAACTATACTTTTTTCCATGCATGCAAACATATATGTTTCTCAAAATAATCTTACATAATAAAGCATGTGATTACTAATTTTCCTCTACAATAATCTATTCCAATAATGCGTACACGGACATAATTTTCTCTTTCAATTATTTTTTAAATAGTTCTAACACAATAATTTCTTCCTTGCATATATATATATATATATATATTCTAAGGATATTTACACCATAATTATTCTTTTTTCCAAAATATAGCTAAATCACTAGCTATTATGCATGAAATACAAAAATATTTTCTTATCATTTCACACATCAGAGCGATTTGTAATATTTCCTCAAGAAATAACATGAATAACAAATGATTCTCAAATAACAGAACCAATTGTATTTTATGCAAAGGTTTTATGTGAACTACTTCTCACAAAAGTTATTTATATCTTTTTACATAACTCAAGCTCCTCATGCATGTAAAATCACATAATAATTTATAGTAGATCAAATATACTAGATATTATTCATGTGCACCTAAGCTCATAGTCTCTTCAAGAGTCGAATATGTGCCTTTAAAACTTTTAATGCATGTGCACCATGAGAATATACTTGGTAATTATATAAATTAATTCATTTTCAATAATCATCAACATAATTATTATTTCTATATGGACATAAACAATCATTGTTATCCCATTAAAAATTGAAATGTAAGAACTATGTTTTACTTGTTATTTTTTCTATTTTAGCCATCCACTTTGGACATGTATTACGAAATATATGGAAACGGATTTTCAGAAAAGAAAAAGAGGTTTTTCTTTGGAACAGACTTATTAAAAATAACCTCTCTCTCATTTTTTTTCATAGGTATCATGGTTTGGAAGATTCGAATGAATCTTTGCAACCCATATTTCCAAATTTAAATATTAAATAATTTATTTTTTTTGTCATCAAATTTGGACACGGTTTTCGAACAAATGGAAACAACTTTTGGAAAACCCAAAGAGTTTTTTGTTTTTAACGAGTTCATTAGAAATAACCTCTCTCATTTGTTTTACATAGGTCTTATGGTTTGGAATATTTGAACGAATATTTGGAGCTCATTTTTCCAAATTTAAATTTTAAATAATTCCCTTGTTTTTTACATCAATTTAGGACACAGTTTTTGAGACATGGGAAACAAATTTTTTAAAATTTTAAAGAGGATTTTGGTTATAACATCCTCGTTTTAAAGAGAAATCCTTCACTTCATAGATATCTATCCTCGTTTGGGAGATATAAAGACACATTTGGACCCCATTTTCCAATAACTCATCTAATTCACAGAATTATTTAGCCATGAAAACTTTTAAGAATTCAAATCACATGAAATATTCTAATAATTCAGTGAAGAAAAACACTTATTCCTCTATCCATAAAATTTTATAGAGGTTTTCTCAAGAAATAATCTTGATCATTTATCATATGAATGTTTCCATGCAAATAAATTCAATTATTAAGTCACCATGCCCCATATGTAAAAAAAATAATTTTTCAAAGAACATAGTTACTTATCTTTTGATGCATGCTTGGAATCCCTTCTTCCTCTTCCTTGGCTCCATTCTCCATGCATTCTCTCATTCCCTCTTATATTTTTTCTCATAGGCTTAGAATAAATAGAATTAAGAAAATGGAATAGCTTTTCTAAATCATAATAGCATTCCATAAAGCACCCATAAATCTGATTTTTTCCTAAATCGCAAAAAGCACTCCATAAATCTCTGATTCTTTTCTTTTAAAGGTATATTTGTTTTTTTTCCTTATGAGAAAAATATCACTTATCCATAGTTTTTTCCAATACTATTAGTCATTATTTCTAAAACTCATAAAAGATACCAACTTGCAAATATAAATTTATTTCTATAGAAGAATATAAATTCTTCTAAATAAAATAATTAAGAAATAATTATTCCAATATTATTCTAATTAAGAATTACAAGAATATTATTCATGCAATATCAATGTAATAATAAATAGTATTTAATTATTTAAACCTCATTCTACAAAGATTTTTTTACGGTGGCTTACGCCGGGGATATTACAAGGGTTTCGTGGAAAATTTTTCAGATCTTGGCTCACAATATTTTCGGAGATATGATCTATGGAATTTAGGGATTGTGCAGGCTCTCAGAATTTCATCTCAAATAGGTCACCCTTGTAGAATCATCATAAGTCTCTCTCCGAACATCAGATTAGAATTTTGTAAAAAGCTAGCCAAAATTAAACTGACTGTTGTTTATTTTGTATTGATTTTAGAGGTGAAGGAGGAAATAGTGACATGTGGCACGTTGTACAAGTTCTCTCGACTGAACCAATCCATAATTAGGTCATTATGGGAGATTGAGCATAAATTTGTCTTGAAGAATCCAAATTAGGTTAGACATATGGTATTGGAAATAAGATTCAAAGGGCTACTAAAGGACCGAAGATAAAACCTTGGGGATCCGAAATTATGTAGATACATCAGTTTCAAATTGCATAAGTCGTGCCTGAAAAATAAGTTTGAAGTGATTCCAAGGGAATATTGAAGCATAGATATAAGTATTGGGTTCTAAAATGCGCCCTAAAAATAATTCGACACCCATTAATCCCTTAGAAGGCTCTACTATGACTCATGAAGAGGAAGAAGTGCAACATGATATATAAAAATCGCAATAAAAAGTGCAACAAAATTTCACTCTCACAAAGAGTAAAAAAAAAATGAAATGGAAGCTAAGATGGATGGTTTGAATAAAGGCATGGAAGCTAAGATGGATGGTTTGAAGGAAGGCATGGAAGCTGAGATGGATGGTTTGAAGAATGGCATGGAAGCTAGGATGGATGGCATGGAAGCTAATATTGATGGTATAGATGGAAATATGGAAGGTTTTAAGAAATACATGGAAGGTTTGAAGGAAGGTTCGGCAAAATTGCTACAAGAAAAGCTTCCTAATGGTGAAAAGGTAGTAGAGGAAACTCATGATGATAAAAAAAATAAATGTTAATCATGATTTCATAGACTCTAATGTTGGATCTAAGACCCACCATATTCCAAATATAGATATGAGAAAGTTTTAATGGAAAGGATTTGATAACTTGGTTACTACAAACGGAGCAATAATTTGAGCTCCATAATACGCAAAACACACAAAAGATGTGCATTGCAACTTTATATTTAGAACAAAAATCAGTTTTTTATGGTATCGATGGCTTTGTTCCCATAAAACTACTAGTCACTTAGTCAATTTTACAGAGGAAATGATAGCACATTATGAGGATACAAAGAAACAACACCTTCTTTATCCAATTGATAAATCTCAAACAAAAGGGTTCAATGATGGGGCACATTGAGGATTTCCAAAAAATTGAATATAAGGGTAAATAATATTCCAGACGGAACATAGGGTTGATGTCTTCATTGGTACTCTAAAGGATAACATCCAGCACAAGGTTTCGCCTTTGGGAACCTAATAAATTGGAGAAGAAATTTAGGTTGGCAAGAAAAAATTTAAAGAAAAATTATGGCGATAAGGAAACCTACCACTCACAACTATAAAGATTGAAGTGTTGCTACTCCTAGACTTCCACAATCTACAAGGTTGACACCACAAAAAATTGGAAGAAAAAAAGAGGAAAAGGGCTTTGTCTATAGTTGTGATAGAAAATACACTAAAGTTCATAAATGTTTTGAGAAGAAAATATTTTACATAGATTGTGAAGAGGAGAAAGAAAAGGAAAAAATAAACTTAAAAAAGAAAAGGATAGATGCCACGAACCAACCCTAGAGCAAGCATAAATGAATCCAACCATATAATTTAATGCATTTCCAGGAATTACCAATCCTCAAAACTCTCAACATAGAAGGATATATCAACAAGAAAAATTCAATAGTTCTTATTTATTCAGTTCATACACATAATTTTATTCATTGTAAGGTAGCGAGGGAATTGAATTGATTCCTATACCCATCGCCAGAGTGTCAAGTGATGATGTGAAATGGAGGAAATATAAAATGCTCGCAAAAGTGAGATAATATCGGGATAACCATGGGGGAATATGTATCAAATAGTCCAATGATTTCCATTCCAATTGGTGGTGTTGATGTTGTACAAGGAGTACAATGGTTACAATATTTGGGGACGATAGCTTTTAATTTTCAAGAAATCTTCTTGAAATTTTTTTTGGAAGGAAAGGAGGCTGAATTATGAGGTAACATAGGGAAGTCGAGAAATAAATAACCTCTAATTTCAGACAAATATTCTAAAGGAAGAACAACCAGGTGTAATTGCAAAATTATTCTCACTAGAAGTTCCAATAGCAAAATCATGTATTTCCTGAGATCTCGAAAAAAGCCTTGGAAAACCATTCCAAGGTGTTTGAAACTCTCAAAGGAGTCCCAACTATTTGTGATCATGATAGTGCTATTCATTTTATTCTAGGAATTTTTCCTCTAAACATTGGGCTCACAGAGTATTCTTATCTGCAAGATAAAAATTGAACGATGATTGCATAAATGCGAAGTATATTTGTAAACGCGTTGCTTTCATGATAAATGCGAAAATGGCAGTCATCGGTCAGAATGGAACGAAGCATGTTGGTTTGCGATCGTATTTTGTGTTGTAGAGCAGCCTTGTAGCACTTTGTAGCACTTTGCACTTTGTATTTTCATGCTTAACACCGTTGTGTATATACAAACCGATGCCTACATTTCGCTCTAGAATCCAAAACTCTCAAGAGGTTTTTTTGAAGAAAGAAACTCGACGTCTCACATTTTAGAGTTTTTGGATATAATCGGGTTTACTTTCATGTGCCGAAAGAAAAGAGAAGCAAGCGGATGCTTCTGGAAGAAAGCAATGTTTATGTACAGCAGGAACTTCGAAGGCCTATAGAGTTCATGTGCCCTGGTCAAAGGAAGTGAGACATGCCACGATGTCACTCTTGACGAAGACATTTCCCAGGGAAAGAAGACCTTTCGAGATCCGAGGAAGAGCACGAAGCAAGGCCTGGAACCGATGATGAAACGATGCGTGATGTTGGGCGACCCGAAGGATCCAATTGATCCACCTCTCACCGGAAAGACCATCATGGCTTAGGGACACCGAGGATGTCGAGGGGAGTTGCGGCCGCCCAAGGGGACATTCCATGAAAGCAAGAAGTCGAGACACCAAGGGTATCTAGTAGCTACGAGTACTATTTTTGCAGCGACCCGAGTTTGATCCTTTGAGGAAGTGTAGTTACCTAAGTCGAAGGATGTTGTGCACGAAGAGTATGAGTCTACATTATGAAGAAATTGATGTCCGGGATGTGGTTCTAAAACCAAAGGACAAAGTAGTTGTCACCCTTAAATGCCTCTACAACATCAAGCATGGATCCGATGGAAGTGCTCAAAAGTTCAAGGCGCATTTGCCACTCGTACTTTCCTAAAAGGAAGGCATAGATTATGATGGTATATTTGAACCGTGCTCGACATATACCCACCATTCGATCTATTATAGCCCTTGACACATGTAAGGATGTGAGTTCTGGCCGATGGAGGAAGACCACTTTCGCATGTATAAAAAGGGGAAGAGTGTATATGTGGAGCAACCTTTGGGGTTCAAGTCTAGGATCGGGACACCCATGTCTCCATAGTGTTGGAAGAAAGCCCCCAGGGTCAAGCAAGCACCCGCAGCTTGGCATGAGATGACAGGCATACTTGGATGAACAAGCCACTCGAAGTAATGCTGATCTCGAACCTTTTCCTTCAAGGTTGTCGTGGCGGGTGCCCTATCCGGGTGTCGTATGTGGATGACCCTTCGACAAAGGCCGACTCTTCGGTATTCATCAAACAAAGAGGGAGTTTGTCACCGAGTTCAAGATGAAGGACTCAGGACCGATGCATCACCCAGGCTTGGACAGTCCGAAGAGATCGTGCGAGACTTTCCTTTCTCACGAGCGACATTGCAAGCTTCCAGTCATTTATGGTGAATGCAAGTCCTGTCATCATGGAGCTCAACCTCAAGAAGCGATGGCGCCACCGTCGGGGCCTCGTATTGCCCAATCCTACCGAGACCATCAACTCGTAGGGGCCTTGATGTTCTTAGTGAACACCGTTCGTATATATGTTTTCACAGTTGAATACTTTGAGTCACATGGTTGAGCCTCATCACCGACCGTTGGTGCTAGGGAACATTCCGAGATATCTTCGGGCAATGTATAAACCATGGGGTCGAGAAGGCCACGTGAGAGTGACACTCCTTGACATACCGATGTCGATTGGCCGGCAGCAGTGGTGATCGTAAGAGCACATCGGGACAGGTCATTCTGGTTCGTCTTCGATCTCATGGATGAGCAGAAGAAGAAGTCGGGTGGCTTTGAGCATCACAGGCCGCAATACATCACAGCAAGTGCTGCCTCGTTGCAGTTGTTTCGTCGCGAAAGCTCTTTCTCAAAGGAGCTGGCCCGACATGTATGGAGGCCTACCCGTGATACCTGTGATAACCCAGAGTGACCGCTGTCCCAGAATCCAAATGTCTTCAAATGTAGGCTGATCCAAGCATACGGATATCGTGCACTACTCTTATCCGGACATGGCATGTTTATGGTGCCTAAGGCTCGATCACACAGAAATCGATGAGCAGTGTCGCGTATATTCCTCGCTGAAAGCTTTCCGGGGAAGCGAAGTCAAGTTCCTAATATTCTGCAGGAGAGTCTTGGTATCGTGGAACGACCTCATGATGTCCGTTGACGACGAGCCTAGTGAGCTCGGGGGCTCAGACAGTTTTCGTAGCCACAAGCAACCACAAGGCCGGTGTTGCTGCACCTGTTGCTGGTGTGTTTGGGCTCACCCGTTGGTGATTTTTGAGTTGGTTCACTTCATTATTCCGTGCTCGATGCATCCCACCGCCGAGTTCGTGCTCACGGAAGCACTTCTCACTTGCTCAATGAGGTGGGAAAGCAGTGAGACTAGTAGCAAAAGATCGATGGACGCATTAGAGATCAATACTCTCTATCTAGGATGGCATAGTCCAACCACTTGATCTAGGATCATGTATAGCGAGTGTTTGACCTCCAACCCACTTCGGGTCAAAGAAACCGAACTTTGGGCTGTAAACCAACTTCGGGTTGGTATGAGACTTGTGAGTCCGAGGAGGTTTTACTGGGTCAATCGTCACGGGGAATGATGTCTTGACTAACCTACTGCTCGAATAAAGAGGCCACCATGTTATGACGATGAATGCATGTTCGATGGTACAGGTGATGGAGTTCTCTCAAACAGAGGAGGCAGCAATTGGACAACTAGGTTCAAACTCCCATGTTGTGATGCTCAAGAAGATACCAACATTTTTATTGTGTCCTCTTTCTGCAGAGGTAAGACGATATAAAATTGATCTTTTAATATGATGAGTTAATATTTATTTTGAATTTATTTTTAATAATTTCAAATATGCAAGTTGCCTTAAAGGTTTTACACCCCACACAGTATGTGTGTCGTTACCTCAATGATGCATATATACAAACAACGTTGGAGACTGCTTCACCTATCTCATCACACATCATCTTCCTTCGATTTAGTACTTAGCCCTGGAGGCAAATTCGACTCACATGTGGGAACGAGGACGAATTACCAGCCTAGGTTTTTGATCGACCATCGCAGCCTCATCGCGCTCAGGGTTTCCACGCTGCTTGACTAGCGTTGACTTTGGTCAACGTAAGGTCCAAAGGCGGGGCCGGAAATTGGTGGAGACTTCGATTTTGGAAGGCCGACACATTGGCACAAGAACCGAGGTCAAAGGTGGACCGAAGACCGAGTCGCGTTGACTTTATCGTCACACCGCGTTGACTTTCTTCCGGAGTAGTCTGACCTTTCCGGGGGTTGACTTTTGGGTTGACCGATGGACCGAAGCGAGGGTCACAGACACATGCCGGGTTGACCGACTAAGGAGACTTTGTACGTTGAAGCACCCTCCCATCATTTAACGCACTGACCACATTTTTCTTTCCGGTTTGTCTTCTATAGATCCTCCGTGTCTTTCTACCGTGATTTTACTTGACTTGCTTAAGGTGATTGCCGTAGTGGTGCGAAAGTTGCATCAAGCATAGGACATCTAAATTTACAAATACCCATGGGCTTTTTCCGTACTCACTGCAAATACACCTTGAGTTGTTGAAGACAGCAAAGACTAGACTGCTAGCTATTACCTCACCTTCAGGCGCCTTTTTGAAGGTAAGAGAGTCATTGCGCCCACGTGTACTGCGTCCATCAAGTATTAAAGGACACAGCAACAATAGTCAAGGCACAAGGCTTTGAACATGTGAGGAGACCGCCCTCGATCCTTTGTTTTGGGCATGTGTGAGCGAAATTAGCACCCCACAAGCCCATTTATCAACATGACTTTTTTCAGATGTTTATAAACTAGTGACTGGGGAGGTGTGTTGTTGCGATGGACAGCATGTAGGCAACAAAGGATGTTGTTAAGGAAATGATCCCTACTTGTATGTAATGATTTATACAACTCGTGTGTGTGCACTGTGAATAAACTTAATGTTCCACTAAGTGCCTTGCATGTACCTTACACAAACATACTTCATCTTGGTTGGGCTGTCTCGCACCGGAGGTGGGCAGGATCAAACTCGTTACGTATCCGCAGGCACAAGAGGGATACATACACATTAGATGTGTTGAATTTCATAGGGAGATAAAGAAATGGTGCCTTGAATTAGGCATATTTCTACCAGTACCGTAACTTTATTTTTCCATGCAATGGAAGACAAAGACAGATTCGATGCTCTCACATGTGGGAAGCATATGGCGGTTGGGACTTTTGCTGTGTTGGCAAAAAGTCCTTTCACAAGTTGTGGGGGCTGAGCTTCTTTCCGTAGAGAGGTGTTGGAGCACCCACAACTTCATACTTAATGTGAGGTACAAAGTTATGTTGAATGAAAATTGAGTCGAAAGCTTGGTTTATGTGCATTGCAACCCTGAGGTTGTTGAGCTGTCGATCGTGACCTGGGACAGAGGACTTAATCATAATAAAGCTTGGGACAACAAACCCAGGATGCGAAAATTTGGAGTGACTACACCGCAGGTTAAGTGGAAGAATGGAAGCAATAACTTTAAGGGATGATGATGAAGCAACAACAGCTATGCCATCGCCAATACTGTGTCACTCCATCATCCAATAGCAAAAGGCAGTGCTGGAAGAAGTTGTTGCTCAATATCCAACTCGTTGTTCCTTTGCGTATTCAAACCTCCACCCACATCCTCACGCTGCCCTCCGGCCTTCTAGTTATGGTCGTGGTACTCTGAAAGAGTACCAGAAGACCCCATTGTTTTTGTCTCCAAAAAATTAGACATTTTCAAGGTGGTGAAGGGGCCACCAATGACAAAGTTAGGATTTGGTCGTTTACTAGTCTTTTCTATTTTCTAGTAGTTTTTAATTTTATAACTGCTGAACAAGCTGAAACTTGACTCTTTCCACATTTATTATGATAATTTTGTAAACAACATATGACAACTTAAGCTGAAGTTTGAATTCTGAAAGGTGAAACTTGAAGTTGTATTTATAAGTTTATAAGTCATTATGAATTATGAATATGATGTTTCATGAAAGTTCATTTCTTGCTTCATTTTACAACATTTTATTTCAATATGTTAAATATTTCAGTTGTATTTGCTATTGCCGTACTTTAGTTTACAAGTACAATTATGTAGATTGTTGACCACTTCAGTCAACTAATTCTACATATATACACCTCTATTTTTGGCAAATGGGATTCATCATGTTCGAGGTGTTCACGCTTGATCGCATTCCATCACTCACCGACAATTTTATAAATGATGTAAACTCATTCACATGTACATGATGTAAATGATCTAAGTAAGACCATCACATATGTAACAAAATCCCAGGTAAGCTCAGTATTTTGGTGACGATTTTGTCTCAGGGAGGTTTTTTGTCTCACCTGGGTCTACTTGTGTTTCTAACACACAAGTGATCGACAAAATAGTTTTTCCTCCAGCCCCACCCCCAAAGCTAGGTGGATTTTGCTTTGCCAAGATGCTAAGTGAGTTTTAGTTTTTCATTTAGTCTTTGTAAAAGTAGTTTGGAATAACCTAGCTAATTCGCCGTATTGTTTTATTACAAGCTACTTGGTTCATCGGATCATGTTTTGAGTTGCAAAACTAGGGTAGTTATTTGAGGGTTCATATGAATGGGTATTTCCTTATGTGTTCAAATGTATTTATCTTATGTAAAGAGGGTTGGAAAAATAATTAAATCTTTTTTATGAATTAATTAAATTTTTCTGGCAAATTATTAAAAATCCCAAGCCGTAATTTAATTAATTTTTAAGTCCCAGGTGATTTTAAAAACTTCAAAAGTTAAAATTCGTGGGTCCCTAAAAATAAATTTTTAAAGGTCCTTCAAAGCAAAGAACATTGAGAATTTAAGTAAAATTTCCGAACCTTGGGCCTTGGTGGGTTAAGTCAAAGTTTGCATTTTGATAATTAACTCAAAAATATTATTTTTGAGTTAATTAAAAAATATTTTTGAGTTAATGAAATGGAATTAAATGATAAATTTGAATTTCCTCGTAATTATAATTGGACGTCCGCATTAAATGTCCATAATTAAATCTTTTCGGTCAAGATTATTTTGACATGGATCAATCAACTAGCTGCTGAAGATTTTATTTTATAAATTAGAGGTTCTTTGCTTTCATCTCTAGATCGTGGTACTCGCTTTAAAGCTCTCCTAATATTTTCTTTAGAATAATACAAACAAAGACTTTGGGGGTTTTATTTTGATGGTGGGTGTTCTCTCTCGCATTTTGCATAAAACTTGTTTCATAATTTCGTCATGATTACTTTAATGGATTGTTGATTAACAGTTTTGGTGATAACTCATCGTATATGTATCTTGCTTAGGTTATTGGGATTAGGGTAAGAATATTAATTGATCGTAGTTAGCGTTTATTCCTTAACTTCGAAAATTTTATGTTTTATCTTATTTCTTTCATTAATTTAAGCACAAATGCTAACTTTTTTTTAAGCGGCACAATCTTCTCCGGATTTAGATTAGGGCATTTAGGGGAAGTCCTCACCGGACTGTACCGACCTCATGAAATAAGATTTGAAGAGCTCCTCCTGACATAATTTCTAAGCCATCTTTAAATTACCTTTGCGGTGGTTCCTTAGGGTTTGTGCCTCTTCTTTAACTTTTTTTTAAAATTGTGCTAATGACAACCGCCACTGTGGCCTTGACTTGCAAATAGCAAAGAAACTCGCTTATTTTTATTCACCGGGTTTTTATTTATATACCGGGTTTTTGGGTCTTTTTCTGTTTTGTTATGTTGTATTGGGATGAAGGAATTTTTTTGATCCAGCGTATCTAGGCTCTGGAGGTAAGATTTGTCTTGGATCGAACTGTTGCGTAACTAGGTTGATATTTGTTTTTAAAAAAGACATATACATAATCATAGTGTCTTTTAAATTGAATTAAACTTCGATCACTGGAAAAGAGAAATTCGTAATTATTGAAATTAAATCAGGTTTTGTAGTTTTCTCCGCTCTAGGCTCATTTGTGCTCAGTGTTCTCTTATTTCCCTTGCGTACTGGGAAGCTCTGTTATTCTTGTCGGTCACTGGCCCCTATCGCTACCGTAGGCTCATCCTTCATCCCCACACACGCATTCTTCATCGACGTGCTTTCTGCGCACATGCACATCAACAAAAAAACACTAACGTATTTTGATTTTTATTATTAGACTTATGACCTTTTGATTTTATTTAAAATTTTTAGATTAGCTTAGTTGTATTAATATTCAAATTTAATTTTTAGCTTTAGCTTTTTAGAATTTTAATAACTGGATTTTTGTATTTAGATTCATTTTTTAAATTTTTGTATAAAATTTAACATTAGTTTCATTTAGATTCATTTTTTAACTTTAGAAATTTTTATTATAAAAACAGTCATTTCAAAATTTTAAATCACAAAGTTTTTTTAAAAAAACAAAAATTTAATCACAAAAAAATAAAATTAATTTTTAAAATTTTAAAAATTTTAATTTTTTTTTTAACTTTTTAACTAGGGAAATTTTATGTACCCATGATGGTATTTATTCAAAAGGCATGAAGGAAAAATTATTCCACAGTCAAAGGTGAGCTTTTAAATTTTTATCGAAAGTTCGATCATAGGAAAATTTAATTTCTGGGATTGAAATTACCAAGAACATTTATTTAAAATTCAGAAGCACCGGAAATGTAATTAGCATTTGAATTCGATGGTTCTCCATGACAATATTTTTTGTTTCTCAAAATTTAAATGGTTGGTTCAAAGTGTTTTCATGCTTAGTTGTATGATGATTGTTAAACTATTCTATAAGTGTGGTTTTTGTACCTTGTTTTTAATTGATATTAATTGTTTGTAAATAATTTGAGAATATTTCATGATGATAAACTGTAAGTGTATTTATTTTCTCTAACATTGTTGATGCACATGATTACGAAGGTCTTTATCGAATATTGAATCGTATTATTGAAAAGAGTTTATCTTCCATTTTGATCAATTGAGCACTTAACAGATAATTTAAATATTGTGATTGGTATTTTCATAATAGGATAGTTGCCAATTTGAATAAATACTCATCTATCACCACTATTTTAATTTCAATAATGGGATAATTTGACCTACAAGGTATTGGTTCGAAACTTTCAATCTAATTGAAACTCGTAAAATCTTAACAAGTACTGTCGTTCGATCATGTTTCCCGAATTGCTGAGTTCCAACCAGCTTCCTTTCTTCCATTTCGTTAGGGTCTACCTTTTAGTTTGTAAGGAGACAACAGAACATAGGGATTGTGATCACAAAAGATAGCTCGATCGAACAAGCAGTCGCGGTGCTCAGACATTTTGTATGTATAAAACAAAGACTGTAATGAATCAATGATGATAAAAGTTATATACCAATGATGACAAATGAGTATATATCAATGATGATAAATGTTATATATTGAAATTTGAAATTATTGAATCAATGATGATAAAATGTTATATATTGAATTTCGGTGCTAATAAAACCTTAAAGAAGATTAATGATTCGCGAGACTCAAGAGTCAATATGTTGTATGTTTCCAACTTGTGGGCGTAGCGATGAAGATTATAACTCGGATGATTGATGTTATATGGTTCAATCTATGTTTTTATGTTTTTTATGTTCAATTCATCATTCTGCTATGCTTTTGTTGACATATATGTATCAAAATACAAAAAATATAAAAAATATATATATTAGAAAAACGCCCCTCGAATGTGTTCTAACGAGCTTTTGAAAATGGTGCCTTGGGTTTTCGCTGCCTCGCTTCCATAACCTTTGGCTCGACAAAACCTGCACCGGGAATCGGGGTTTGTTAACACGCACTAAAAATGACTCATAGTACCGTTCTTTACTTGTCTTCAGGCTGACCTATCAGTCCAATGAACAACTACTAATTCAACACACCTAATAGTTTGGTCTTAAAAATTGACCCATACACTGGTAATTTGGCCACCTTCTGCTTGCTCACTACTCCTAAAATTATCTCCGTTCGTCGCTCTCACTTTTGTCGTTAGTCTCGACCTCTCGCTTCCGCCTGAATGCCCAATTCGGCACCCCAGTGCTGAATTTGATCACTTCAACAACGTATGTCCTTCTTTTGCAAGTTTTTAATTTAATACCCAAAGTGATGAGGATGGGATTGTATCTCACACTTGAGATCCATGTATGAACATAATCTCAAGTGACCTTGAATTTTATAAAATTGGCCAACAAAAGTGAAGAAATCAAAACTAATGACTTTGGTGTCTAAGGTTCAAACTTAGGAAATAATTAAATAATTGATGGAGAGAATTTTTGTTGATTTTTCCATGTCATGGCTTCGATCAAATGTGAACTTCTCAACACCTTCAGCGAGGAAGGTGTTTTGTACCATTTCATCTTTGTCTTTTGAAGAATACAAATTTTTTTGCCTTTCATCAAAGTTTTGTTAGACATCCAATGGTTCCTTATCCGTCACATATTGTAGCTTTACAATCCCCCCGCACAATCTTGAATGAAGGGCCTTATGTGAATGTGTTTTCGATTTCAGTGAAACACTGTATTCTTCCGGGAGAGCTGACATGCACCGATTGTCAGGTACCGGAATCATAGTCGGCTCCATTTTTTGACCAACAGCCCCATGGAGATACCTTCAAACCGTATTGCCTCACAAGTTTTCAAGCCAGTGTGTCAGTACTTCATTTCGTAGAACCTAAAGTAATTGAAATCGCTTTCTTCAACAACCACAAACCGCTTCCGTTCTCAAGTCAAACAACACCCACAAGTGATTTTCCCGTTAGCATCGGCGGTACCTCTAAATTCACTCTATCCATCCGAGTGAATCTTGCACCCATGCTCAATCGTGCTCGTTGTATTCAATGACGGTTGTAACCACCTAGTGAACCTACTTTCGGCTCTACCATGAAACGGGCTGAGTGTATACACCGTTAAAACAATGTTTGTCCGTACTGACCAAGTACAAGGAGAGAGCCAATCAACCTGTCGTAAGTATACCAGGGTCCATCACCGTATTTGAAGCATCAATTCTTCATAGTTGGTCACTAGTATTGCGTGAAATATTGTTGTCGAGTGGCAAAGGCGAAAAGATCAGCAAAGAGGCAACATTTTGTTGCATGAAGGCAAAAGAGGCACAAGGCGAAACAATAGAGGGCAAGAAGACAAGCCTTAAAACAAGAATAAAATTACAAGCATATGAGACAGAAAGGAGGCGATGTACAACAGATAGAGGCAGAGACAGTTACAAATTTCGTAAATCGTACACCTGCGCGTACACATACATATAATAAATACTTAATCTTATGCCGTGAATCGTACTCAAATTTCGGCGTTACACATATAATACGAATTATGTCTTAAATTCCCATCATCCCATGTGAGCCAATATATAATATATAAACTAGTATTTCGTAATCGCTAACCTTTTGGTGTACATACATATGTTCCGTTATATTATGGAGCGCAAAAAATGAAGTGTTAGATGGTGGGACCTCTCCCCAATCGCAATCAGAGATCGCAAGGGTAGTAGAACATCGCAACAGAAAGTTGCGATTGCGATCGAAGGCCGGACCCGATCGAGTTATATGCCACAGTTTATGAGCTAATCGCATCCGAGTTCCCAATCGCAATCGGAACTTTCCGATTGATCGCAAGTCTTTTGTTATATGCTCTGATCAAAGGCCGGACCCGATCGAGTTATATGCCACAGTTTATGAGATAATCGCATCCGAGTTCCCAATCGCAATCGGAACTTTCTGATTGATCGCAAGTCTTTTGTTATATGCTCCGATAAAAGGCCGGACCCGATCGAGTTATATGCCACAGTTTATGAGCTAATTGCATCTGAGTTCCCAATCGCAATCGGAACTTTCCGATTGATCGCAAGTCTTTTGTAATATGCTCCGATCAAGTGGCGGACCCGATGGCGATTATACGATGGAATTAATTGGTTCAATCGCGTCCGGAATCTTAATCGCAATCGGAACTCTCCGATTTATCACATGACTTTGTAATATGTTGTGATTGAAGTGGCGGACCCGATCCTGTTATATGCGGGAGTTAATATGTGCAAATCGCATCCGTGTTCTGATCGCAATCGGAACTTTTCTATAATGCGCCCCGATTGCATGTGTTCAAAGTTCGGACCCGATTGCGATATGAGCCATGTTTTATGTGGTCATCGCGTCCGTTTGATCAATCGCAATCGCAAGTTTTCGTTTGACACCACCGATCCGCCGACGGAGATGTGGGGCCCGACCCTTTCATGTATTAGTGGTTGTGATTCGACTTATTGGATTGTAATATAAGACCAAAGGCTTAAGGTGGAGGGCGGTTGCTTATATATAAAAATATTGTTGTTAGATATATAAAACACGGTTGCAGTTGTATTAAAATATGTCACATGGGCTTTGAACCCACAGGCCTCGGCCTAATGAGAGGGCGATTATAAATATACAATGACTGTGATATATGTCCGTTCCATTTGCGGAATGTTCCACATCAACAAGACACTTGCTGCAAGTCAGCAGTCACGCATTTTTCTAAGAGGCACTGATATAAAAGCACTGTTACATGTATGCAGCAAATACACTACAGCAGAGGACAAAAAAGCATACAGAGCAGAAAAGAGTCAAAACACAGTCACAGAAAAGACAAATGCGCAACAAACCAAGAGACAAAATAAGTGAGCTGGAATTCATATTGTAATTCGAATGTAAATGTTTTAATTGTTTTTATTGTTTGCAATGCATTGGCAAGTCTCCGAGAGAAAACAAACTCCCACTGTAATGTTAAAATTGACACCTACAGTTATAATTTCTGAGTAAGCTGATAAAAGGAGTGAGAAGGCAGAAGGCAAAGAGACATGACTTTCCATTTCGAATTCCAAGCAGAATACAAACAGTCATGTGAGGAAATCTATAAATAATATCATCTTGATATGTAGAGTGAGTTTTTGAGAGCAAGGGAGAGAGCATATATAGAGAGAATGCAGAATATAGAAGGCAGAGAAGATTAAGAGAAGCTACAGAACAGAGCTGATATCTGAGGTAAATCACCAAACATTCAGTTTTAGAAAATGAGGAAGTTGGAGCTTCCATATCAAGTTGCAGCCTGATAGCTATCAGTTGTAGCTGACTGAGGTTGGAGCCTC
The DNA here is from genome assembly GCA_034641835.2 of Pinus albicaulis. Taxonomy (NCBI): domain Eukaryota; kingdom Viridiplantae; phylum Streptophyta; class Pinopsida; order Pinales; family Pinaceae; genus Pinus; species Pinus albicaulis. The sequence continues at coordinate 759,382,948 of CM076576.1, read as the reverse complement.
CTGTAGGTTGGTGCCTGCAGAAAATTGAAGGGAGTTGGTGCTTCCTTGCAAGTTGTAGCTTGCAGAATTGAGGTAGGAGCCTCCTGTAGGTTGGTGCTTTCAGAAAACAGTGGTGAGAGGGAGTTGGAGCTTGCCTTTGCATCACAACAATAATAAGATGTGGTTTTCTCCCTTTATGGGTTTCCACTTATATCTGGTGTCTCTGTGCATGACATTTATGTATTGATCTGATATGTATTATTTTCTTAATACCTGCTGCTCTCATATTAAGTCTATTGCTCTATTAAACTAATACTTTCTGATTACATTCTAAAATTACTCTCACATCAAATAGAGTTTGAAATGAAGGTGTAAATAAGTTTAATGAAAAGTTTAAAAGATCAGGAATGTATTAAACTGATTCACCCCCCCCTCTCAGTTTAATTAGAGATTCAAAAATTGGTATCAAAGCAGGTTCCTTTGTACAAGTCTAACAACTGAAAGGAGATCCTAGGTTCCCAAGATGGCTAGTAAAGAAGGATGCTCAACCAATAAAGCCCCTTTCTTCACTGGTGAAAATTATGCTTTCTGGAAAATCAAAATGAAGACATACATAATGTCTCTAGGAATAGAAGTATGGGCTGTTGTGGAATTAGGATATGCCCCGAAGGCAATTGACTCAGAAAAGGACGCAAAACAAGACTTTGTAGCTAATGCAAAAGCCATGAATGCCATCCTGAATGGATTATGTGAAGCAGAGTTTATTAAAGTAATGCACAAAGACACTGCCAAGAAAATATGGGATACTCGTGAAGACATACATGAGGGAGACCATAAAGTAAAAACTGCCAAACTTCAAGTATATAGAGCCCAGTTTGAAAACTTAAAAATGAATGATGATGAAGATGTTGGTAGCTTCTTCTTAAAAGTTGCAGAAATTGTTAACAATATGAAAGCTCTTGGAGAAACCATACCAAAAAGTATAGTTGTGCAAAAGATTCTAAGATCACTCCCATCCAGATTTAATCCCAAGGTATCTGCAGTAGAAGAGACAGCGGATTGGGAGACTCTTAACATGAATCGGATACTTGGAAATCTAACAGCCTATGAAATGAGGATCCCACAGAAGAAGCCAAGTACAAGGGAAGCATCATTCAAAACAGAAAAGAAGAAAGAAGAAAAGGAAGAAATATGCTCTTGCTCTGATGAAGAAGAGGCTAAATTTGTCAAGAAATTGGATAGAGGCTCAGGTAGATACAAAGGTAAACTTCCCTTCAAATGCTTTAACTATGGAAGAGTTGGACATTATGTTGCTAAATGTCCTCACAAGAAAGTAAGAAATCAAGGTCAAGAATCAGAGAAAGACACATCAAAGTTCTGGCAGAAAGGAAAGAAATTCAGCAGAAAATCCTTCTATGCTCAGCAAGACAGCAGTGCATCTGAAGACTCAGATGAACCCTCAAGTGAAGAAGGAACCTCAGAATTTTTACTGATGGCCATAGAAGATCTTGAGGGACTCCTACTAGAAGATGAAGAAGAAGAAGGGGAAGTAGACCTTGAGGGGGAGCTAAGAAGTGCTCTGGAGGAGATTGATAGACTCAAACTAAAATGCAGAAAAAAAAAGAGATTCTCCTAAAATGTGTGAAAGAAGAACAAAATTCAGAAGTCCTCATGCAGCTGAAGGTAAAGCTTGAAGAAGCCAAGAAGATAGAAGATATGTTACTTCAGCAAATCAAAGATAAATCTCAAGAACAAGAGAAGCTGGAAGAAGAAATTCTGTGTCTGAGAAATAAATTAGAAAATGCTCAACAGAAAGTTTCTATATACCCTTCTCAAACAACAAGCTCTATTAAGTTGAATGAAATTTTGGTTGCTCAAAGATCCCCTATGATAAAGACTGGAATAGGCTACGAAGGAGAATCAAGTAAAGGAAAAGAAAAGGTTGACAGAGAGATTATTTTTGTAAAAGCGAAGAAGGATGAGGAAGTAGCTCAAATAATTCCTACAAAAGAAGAAATCTGCAATAAGAGAGACAGAGAGCAGAAGAAACCTCTAGTAAAAAATAATATAATGAATACTAAGATGGCAGAAAAAGAATCATATGCCCCTAAGTATATCAAATTTGGAAGTCATCAGAGGAAATTCTTCCCTCCTATGAAGAATGCCACCTGCTATGTCTGTCACAAGCCAGGACACATTGCTGCATATTGTTATGCAAGGAAGAGTAATTCAGACCTGCAAAAGATGCAAACAGTGAAGAGGCTATCTCAAACAAACAAATGGAGAAAACAATCTTACATCAGGTATGCAAATAATTTCTATGGTTATTGTTTTTATTGTAAGGAATTTGGCCATAAAATTATTGAATGTAGAAAGTATGGACAAAGACTGATGTTCAATACCTCAAGGAGGTTTATGAGTCAAAGCAATTTTGTTCATGCTCACAATTCTACAAAAACTATAATCAAATGTTGTATATGCAATCAAATTGGGCATATATCTTCCAAGTGTTCTCTAAAGGGATATAATTCATCACCTCACCAAAGATACCAAACAAAAGGGGGCCTCCAGTGGATAAAGAAAGTGAATAAATGTGACCTGGATCTAACTGCTCAAGATCTGAAAAGCCAGTGGTATTTGGATAGTGGCTGCTCCAAACACATGACTGGAGACAGAAGCAAGTTTATAACTCTTGATGAAAAGAAATCTGGCAATGTTATTTTTGGTAATGATAAATCAGGAAAGATCAAGGGAAAAGGCTCAGTCAGCATAGACAATGGCGGAGGAAAAGCCCAAGAGGTACTATTTGTGGATGGACTGAAAGCAAATTTACTGAGTGTCATTCAGATGTGTGACAAAGGCTGTGAAGTTCTTTTTAGAGCACAAGATTGTGTAGTCAGGTCAAGCACAACAGGAAAGACTCTGCTCAAAGGTGTTCGAACAGAGAACAATGTATACATAGTGAAAGAGGAAGATGAAGCTTGCCATCTTAGCAAACTTGAGGAGTCATGGTTGTGGCATAGGAGATTGGGACATCTCAGCTTTGACCATATCATCAAATTGAGCAAGAAGAAAGTTGTCAAAGACATGCCAGAAATAAAAAGGCCTTCAAGTACTATATGCAAATCTTGTCAATTGGGGAAACAGACTCGCACATCCTTTAAATCTAAAGAGGAGTTGTCAACAAGAAGACCACTCTAGCTTGTGCACATGGACCTGTGTGGACCTGCTAGAACTAGAACACCAAGTGGAGAATCCTATTTCATGCTGATAATAGATGACTTCTCGAGAATGACATGGGTTGCCTTTCTCAAAAATAAATCAGAAGCATTGGAAAAATTTAAGATATTCAGAGCATTAGCAGAAAATCAAACTGGATGCAAGCTGAAATGTATCAGATCAGACAGAGGAGGAGAATTCACAAATTATGACTTTGGAGACCTATGTAATGAACATGGAATAAAGCAACAATTTACTATTGCAGGGACACCTCAACAGAATGGAGTAGCAGAGAGACAAAACAGGTCTGTACAACAAATAGCCAGAGCTATGATGCAAGAGAATAATATTTCTCAAACCTTCTGGGCAGAAGCAGTACACACAGCAGTACATATCCTTAATAAAGCTCACTTAAGGCCAAGCAGTGACAAGACTCCATATGAACTATGGCATGGAAAGCCAGCTTCAATAAAACATTTGAGAGTCTTTGGTAGCAAGTGTTACATAAAGAATAATGATGAAAACCTTGGGAAATTTGATGCAAGAGCAGATGAAGGGATTTTTCTAGGATATGCTTCCAAAAGCAAAGGGTACAGGTGCTACAACAAGATCCTTCGGAAGATAGTTGAAAGTATTGGTGTGAGATTTGATGAAGAACTTCCAAACAATACAAGAAGTACAGACTGCTGCAGTCCATCAGACAACCATGAAGAGGAAGACAAGGATGATGATGAAACAAGCAAGACAACAAATAATGCAGATCTGAGCTCGAAAACCCCCTCAAGATACACTCAGAAGAATCATCCTGAAGATCAGATCATAGGAGACAAGAAAGCAGGAGTTCAGACAAGAAGGCAGCTAACAGAACAAACAGAAGAAGTATACATAGCCATGTTCTCACAAATAGAGCCAAAGAAATTTGAAGAAGCCAGCAAGGACAAGTATTGGATAAAAGCAATGAATGAAGAATTGGACCAAATTGAGAAGAACAATACCTGGGAACTAGTTCCTAGACCTATTGAGAAAAATATCATTGGTTCAAAATGGGTATTCAAAAAAAAAATGAATGAGCAAGGACAAGTAATCAGGAATAAAGCTAGGCTGGTCTGCAAAGGATACTCACAAATAGAAGGACTTGATTATGATGAAACATTTGCCCCTGTAGCTAGAATGGAAGCTATCAGAATGTTCCTGGCATTTGCATGCTATCAAGACTTCAAGGTATATCAAATGGATGTAAAGTCCGCTTTTCTTAATGGAGATCTAGAAGAAGAAGTGTACATGGAACAACCAGAAGGCTTCTCATTGACAGACAAAGAAGACTATGTGTGCAGACTGAAGAAGGCCCTATATGGACTGAAACAGGCTCCTCGTGCTTGGTACTCAAGAATGGACAAATATTTGCAAAAACAGGGTTTTAAGAGAGGTGGAGTAGACAACAATCTATACATAAAAGCACATGAAAATGAACTCCTAAAGTATTGATGTGAGATTTGATGAAGAACTTCCAAACAATACTAGAGATACAAACTGCTGCAGTACATCAGACAACAATGAATAAGAAGATCAAAATGATGATGAAACAAGAAAAACATCACAAGATGTTGGACTGAACTCAAAAAACCCCTCAAGATACACTCAAGGAATCCATCCTGGAAGACTATCATAGAGACAAGAAAGGCAGTGGAGTCCCCATTAAAGAAGGCAAATTTCAATGTAAAAACAGAAGGAAACATACATAGCTACAGCACAACAGAGCCAGCAGGTACTTGAAGAAGCCAGCATGACAAGTTTTGGGTAAAAGCAATGAATGAAGAATTGGACCAAATTGAGGAAGAACAACATCAGGAACTTTTACTCAGACCCATGGAGAAAAAAATATTATTGGTTCAAAATGGGTATTCAAAAACAAAATGAATGAGCAAGGACAAGTAATCAAAGAATAAAGCCAGCTAAATCACAGTTATGATATTTCCACAAATTATTGACTTGACTAATATAAAACATTTGCACCGTAGCCGTAATGGAGGCTATCGTAATGTTCCTGGTAGTTGTAAAAGGCCAAGACTCTCAAGGCAGAACAAAATGACAAACGTTTTTCTTAGATGGACTTACAGAAGTGTACATGGAACAACCGTAAGGCTTCTCATTGACAGACAAAGAAGACTATGTGTGCAGACTGAAGAAGGCCCTATATGGACTGAAACAGGCTCCTCGTGCTTGGTACTCAAGATTGGACAAATATTTGCGAAAACAGGGCTTTAGGAGAGGTGGAGTAGACAACAATCTATACATAAAAGCCCATGAAGATGAACTCCTGATTGTTGTAGTATATGTTGATGACATTATGTTTGGAAGCAACAAAGATGAACTAGCAAAAGGGTTTGCTGATGAGATGAAAACAAAGTTTGAAATGTCTATGATTGGAGAGCTCAGTTTCTACTTGGGACTGCAAATTCAGCAAAAGAACACAGGCACATTCATTTCTCAAGAAAATTACTTAAAAGAAATGCTGAAAAAATTCAAAATGGAGGACTGCAAACCAGTGACAACCCCCATGATCACGGGATCCAAGGTGTGTGCTGATGATGGGTCTGCAGATGTAGATCAAAAACTCTACAGATCCATGATAGGAAGCCTGCTGTACTTGACAGCTTCAAGACCAAACATCATGCTAGCAGTAGGACTAGTGGCAAGATATCAAGCAACACCTAAACAAAACCATCTTCTGGCAGTAAAAAGAATACTCAGATATCTACAAGGAACAACACAATATGGGCTTTGGTATCCTAAAGGCAAGAGCTTCACCTTAACAGCGTACACAGATGCAGATTGGGCCAGCTGTGTGGATGACAGGAAGAGTACAAGTGGAGGTCCATTCTATCTAGGAGAAAGTCTGGTGGCATGGCTAAGCAAGAAACAAACATCCATAAAAGGAGTGAGAAGGCAGAAGGCAAAGAGACATGACTTTCCATTTCGAATTCCAAGCAGAATACAAACAGTCATGTGAGGAAATCTATAAATAATATCATCTTGATATGCAGAGTGAGTTTTTTTTTTTTTTTGAGCAAGGGAGAGAGCATATATAGAGAGAATGCAGAATATAGAAGGCAGAGAAGATTAAGAGAAGCTACAGAACAAAGCTGATATCTGAGGTAAATCAACAAACATTCAGTTTTAGAAAATGAGGAAGTTGGAGCTTCCCTATCAAGTCGTACCGATACTGGCCTAGCCGACCGAGGTTGGAGCTCGTAGGTTGGAGTCTTAAAACCGGGCGCGCTTCTTTCAAAGCCAGGTCATAGCATTGAGGTAGGAGCCTCCTGTAGGTTGGTGCCTGCAGAAAAACAGTGGTGAGAGGGAGTTTGAGCTTGCCTTTGCATCACAACAATAATAAGATGTGGTTTTCTCCCTTTATGGGTTTCCACTTATATCTGGTGTCTCTGTGCATGATATTTATGTATTGATCTGATATGTATCATTTTATTAACACCTGCTGCTCTCATATTAAGTCTACTCCTCTATTAAACTAATACTTTCTGATTACATTCTAAAATTACTCTCACATCAAATAGAGTTTGAAATGAAGGTGTAAATAAGTTTAATGAAAAGTTTAAAAGATCAGGAATGTATTAAACTGATTCACCCCCCCCCCCCTCTCAGTTTAATTAGAGATTCAACGGTGTGGAAGTTGGAGCCTTGTTGTGTAAGATTTATGTTTTTTTGCCTTTGTCTTGCTTCCCTTTTAATTTTTCTATTGAGCTACTCTTTCACCATCCATTATCCATATTTGATATTTAATTCTCTGCAATATAAACTATATGGTGTGTAAACATATTTTGAATTAGACAAAGATTCAGACAAACTATTTTCTTACACATTATGAGATGAAAAAATTTCATTGGTTCTTTGTTCAAATGCAATTTAGGTTATTAGGGAAAACCAAACGCAAATAGCAAAGGAAAAAGAGAAAGAAATAATAAATTGATAAAATGGAATGTGTGCTGCATGTGATATATTTGATAAGATGTAATGACTATTGCATGTGTCGAAACATTTTCTAAAGTTCCTATGTTCATAAAGTGCAAAAGGAGCGAATACAAATCCATAAAAAAATGTGCAGAAAAGAAATACGTTGTAGAGATATTTGCAAAAGAACCTAAGCAATTGAAAAAATGATTTTTTGAATAATTTTGAGTCTGCCCAGTTGTGAGCCCAAGAAAGTATTCACTACTACAAATGTATTTGTTTTTTTTCTCTTAAGTTGGAAGATTCACATACTTCTTGGTTGATTGTATAAGTGAAAATATTTTTTTTTGTTTATCTAGTACCTATTTTGGCTTCCAATGTCACCTAAAATTCGTAATTTTCCACTCCAATCCCAATCACTAGTTATTGTTATTCCTCGCTTGGAAAATACTACATATGACACTCTCAATGAATAGCACTTGAAAATATCAAATACAATGTTTATGGGAAGTAATGGAAATAAGTATTTATATTGAAAAAACATCTTGTCTAGTTACTCTCCATTTTGTTCTTGATTTAATGTCATTGAAATGTGTGTCATTAAAAAAAGTGCAATACAATATAAGGTTGTTTTCTACCTATGCCACATTTTGAAAGGTTTTCCAGTGCATTTTTCAGTTTAAATTTCTCAAACTATGGCAAGAATCTCTTAAATTCATGAATTTGGGTTGAGGTTTCTGCACAATCAGAATGTCACACAGTTTTTCAAAATGACTAAATCCATATATGTAGTAAAAAAAATCATTATTTTTTTTTTTGTGATTATGAAAATTATCTTTGAAATTACCAACAATATCTGTAAACAATTATAAATAAATATTTTGCGCATACATGACCGACTACTTATATCACGAAATAATTTAGTTATTGAGTTGGCCCCCACCACTAAATCATTGACGATTCATTTTATTTTGATATTGGAGTACGAAAAATGCTAAAGGAAACCTGATTTATGAACAATATGATACATGATTTTCAAGATTATGGTACAAAGCTAATTGTCATAACACATTCCAGCTGGATACCTATCCATTTTCTCATGATTTATGAGAAAGGTTTTTATTTACTAAATCTATTAATCATGACTTAATAGTCCAATACCAATAGTTCTTACCTCCATTTTTTCTTATCCATTTCTAGATTCATATTTGATTTATATATTTATCGACATGTTTACTAACTTTCAATAAATAGCAATTAAAAATACCAAAGCGAACGTTAATGGTAGGTGGTAAAATAAATCTCGAAATTTAAAAATTATTTCCTTTTTTTTATTTTGCTAACCGTTATTGCTTTAATGTTGTCAATATATGTGTACTAAATAGAAATAATGTACAAAATAAAATAAATAAAAGTTCATTGTGATCATGTCAATTATTGTATAAGAATTCAATAGAATGGTACATAAATATTGCGGACAAATGTGATCACTTAACATTAACGCAAAATGATTCCATGGATATGTTAAATTTCTATATGTAGCGTCAGTTATCACTAACTAATAATTAGATAAATAAAAATGCCTAATACTACATGTTACACCATTTTTTGGTCATCTAACCTGTTACTATTATATGGACCTAAGTACACCATGTAAGACCAATTTTACCCTGAGTAAAATTGGTTTCACTATCAAAAATAACTTAATAAACCACATTTATTAAGTTGTTTATGGTTTAAACAGGAAACCCCATGAGGAAATATCGAATAAATCCATATTTGTTTGGTTTTCCTCAAGGAATAATTAGTTAAACAATAGTTTAATTAATATTCCTGGTCATATTTAACCCAAAACATGAAAATTAATTAGATAAATCACTATTAATCTTATTATTTTCTAGGAATAATTATTTAAACCTTATTTAAATAATATTCCTTGTTAAATTTGACTAAATAATTTATAAATAATTAAATAAATCATTATTTATTTGATTATTACTCAACCACATCCTTAAAATAATAAATAAATAATTTATTTATTTATTATTTACAAATAAAGGGATTTGACCCAAGTCAAATTCTTTTTCCCTCCAACAAATATAATAAAATATCCCATAAAAGTTGGATCTTGATTTGGTTAACAATATTTTAATTATGTACCAATATCTAGACTAACTCAATGTTTTGTTATAAATAGAAGGGTTTTTCCATTCATTCACTACCTTTTGTTGCCTAAAGATCACTCTGGATGTATACTTTTGGTCTGACTTTGATCCACCATCATTGTCATATTTTGCTACCATTTTTCTTGTGAGCTCCCTTTGAGTTCCATTTTTTGTCTAGGTTTTCTACACCATCAAGAGAGAGGGATTTTAGATCTAAAGTGCTGAGGACTTACAAGAACCCATCCATTGAGGAGGACTGGTAACATCCTTATATGTTCTCCTCTCACGTGCCATAAATACAAAATTCTTTAAACATATTATTGTCTTGTCTATTGGATGCATGGAGCAACTCTTGTTTTTATTTACTGCTTAATGTCTTTTAATGTATAGATCTAGATTTTGCAACATTTATCTTGGTCAACTAATTGCAGATCTAAAGATATTGACAACCATCTTTGCTGTTAGGGTTTTTTGTTATGCACGGCTAAAGTGAGCCTTTTTCGTATACTAGAAATTAAGATTCATACTAATAACTGGCGACTCCACACGGGTTTACGATTATGACCTTTGTCATTTTTCAGATCCCTGCATATCCAGCTATTTCAAACCCTAGTATTTCTCTTCAGCTTCTTGTTTTTATTTTCTTGATGTTGTTTTTAACCTATAAAACCCTAAAACATTGAAAATTCTAACTTTCGTGTGTTTTCAGACCTATTGTGTAGGTGATAGGCATCAGCCACAACTGAGACGACACATTCTTATGAAACCTGCTCCTGAGAGTGCCAGAAGTGTAGGTCACACTTTTTGGGCCCAAACCTGCGACCTCTATAGAAATCAAGTCAGAAAATTTGACCTGGACGTTTTGCGGGAGTTTTTCTGAAAGTTTTCTGGGTTTGTCTAGGCCTCTTTTCAGGGTTGTTTGACCTCCGTCTCCACCCGTTTTAGACCTATAATTGTTCTTTTTTACTCAAAAAAGTGGGAACCTAGCCCCCTAGGGCTTCAGTACCCTCCACCTTTTGTGGAAGAGTTTTAGCTGCTGCAGGTTGTCTGAAATTTCAGTGTGTTCAGCCATTTTTCAGATCTGAAATCTTACCTTTAGATCCATTTCAGATTGGATATTTATCCATCCAAAACACCTCCTTTCAATTTTTTTTGGGTTTTCCTCTAGGGTCCCCTCTGCTTCCGTCCAAGTCATAGCCTTTCGCCACCTCATTTACATCAATTTTTCCTCTGATTTTTTGTTTTTTTTTTGCACCTATTTCTAGCAGATCTGACCTTTAGATCTTTGTCCCTTTCGACCTTAGATCTATTGGCTATTTCAGTGTGCTTTGACTAGATTTTTTCCCACCTATAGACTAGTTGTTGAGAGGCCTGCCTCCTTGGTTTATATTAGCACATTATTAGTTGTTTATTTTCTGTTATTTCAGTTTCATATACTGTTATCTACAGGTTTATTTACAGTTATACAACACATTTTTTCTTTTTCTCTACAAACATCTGGGTTTAAAAATTAAAATTTACACACTTAACACACACACCCTTAGTGAAGAAGAACTTGGTTAACATCACCAAGAAAAGAATTTAACATTGTAATCAGTTGATCCTGCACCTCTCTGCCCTTGTTTTGACATTGTAATCAGTTGATACTGCACCTCCTTGCCCTTGTTGGTCTCTCTTCCCTTTGTGCTGTGTTTGTGCCTTCATCATTGCGCCTCCAAGGCATTTATCCCGGAGAATTCTTGGCCTTCATCCTCAGTTTTTGGTAGGAAGACTTACTCCTCCACGTATGATTCAAGTTAGTCCTCCACCGAGTCCGCACTCCGACTCCTCTTCTGGTTCATTGGGTTCTCCTTCTAGTTCTGCCCCTGGTTATCCTCCCTGTCACCTTCACCATGTCTGGTTTAGGACCTAACACTGGTGGTAGCCCCGACCCTAATGTTGGGAATACTACTAGTGGGACCAAAACAGGAACTATCTTGGTTGCTCCCTTGCTTTCCTATATGGCAGGCCTCAGTCTTCCCAATTTTAACCAGTTGATCAATGACCCTATACACCATGACGCTAGTTGGCCTACTATGCCGACCAATCTCCCTTATGATATCCCCAAGTTTGAAGGTCTTGCTGGAGAAGATCCTACAAATTACGTTCGATCTTTCCACATGTGGTGTCCGTCTAAATCCATTACCGATGATTCTGTTAGTCTTCGATTGTTCCAACTTACACTTATTGGCGAAGCTTCTAAGTGGTATGTTGATCAGGCCTCATCCTCTTAAACCACCTCTGCGACTCTTTCCCGGGATTTTCTATCTTATTTCCAACTTCCCCTTCGTTACGACACTAGTACCAAACTTTTGACTTCTTTCCATCAATCATCTGCGACCCGCCTATCCGATCATGTCCAGGAATGGCAGAGAAGAAAGAGCCTATGTCGAGCCCCTACCTTCAAAGATCGTGTCTACATGGACTGGTTCCTTAGATCTCTTTTGCCTGCTATAGTAAAATATGTCGCATCTCATTTCCCTCAAACTGAAGAAGCCGCTCTCCAGATTGCGTTAAAATATGACTTGGTCTACGCTTAGTCTGGTTATGTTTATATCGTTCTACTTGATCTTCCTAGATCTGGTGGTGCCAATGCACCGGGGGCATCTCATGCTTCCGATGGTATCGTTGGAGCTCTTTCTCATCCATATGCTCAGCCTTCCATGGGCTATGGTTTTCCTCAGGGAGGGGCCAGCACCTCCAGCACTTTTTCCCCTCTTGCTAACATGTATCCAGGATACGACATGCCTCCTCCTTTTTCCCAACCTCCTGTTTACCATAATGTTACCCAACCTCTTTATTATACCTATCCGCAGCCTGGTGCTCCAGATCCTCCAACATTAGCACCTCCGCCTCCCTTGCCTCCTCAACCCCTGCAACAACAACCACCACCCCCTCAGGGGAAGGTGTATGCGCAGTAGGGCGCGACTAATCCTCCTCCTTCCAAAAAGAAGAGTAAAGGCACTCAAAATAAATCTACCCCTGGTAATTCTGGACCTAATCCTCAAGGTAATACACCTAACACTTCTAACCAGCAACAGGGTACTCAGCCCAAACAAGACAGGCATGTTCGCACGAATAAGCCTTGTTCATGTTGTGGTGTTTATGGTCATTACACGCATGATTGTCCTCTTTTACCACAAATGCGGCAGATGTGGGAGTCTCAAGCAACATTGTGAGGACAAAAAGCCTCCTTCCGTCCCTCCTAGTGCTATGCCTAGTCAGCCGGTTGTGTTTACCAATCCTTTCCCTCAGCAAGGATTTGTGGCTGCCCAACCACCTGACGGTCAGGAGGCCACTCAACCTCCTCCATCTGGTGCCTCCGATTACAAGATTCTCACGATGGACTCTAACCAACCTATAACCGTAGACCTCAACCTTCAGAATCGGTCCCATCAGTACAACAAGCCTCCTGCTACGTCTATCCCCGAGCCACCTTCTTCAGGTTCTACAGAGCCTCTTTCGACAACTAATGGTCCTTTGCAAATCTCTCGGCCTAAGGGACCATGGCACCAAAATGCTGCTTCTGGAAAAGATGCCCATTCGTATAGTATAGTAGATGATTTGGCACAATCTCCTACTGCCATCTCAACGCTGGAACTCCTCCAGTCATGCCCTTCACAAAGAAAAGCTAAACTATCTACCATGGGTACTGTAGATCCTTCAGATGATCATTTGATTGTCTTCGATGTTGACCAGTCAAAACATTCTCCTCTCCCTGCCTTCGTCGCCTTCCAAATCCTAGTCAAGATCCGGAACACCAACATTTCCCATTGCATCATTGATGAGGGGGCATCCACCTATGTGATGTTCGCTTCGGTTTGGAAGCAACTCAGATCACTTGAGTTGGCTCCTTCCATGATCACTCTTCGAGCGTGGGATGGCCACGCCTCCCAACCCATTGGCTTGTTCCACAATTGTCCTATCACTCTTGCGAGCAAGACTTTTTGCACGTAGAAGTCATTGATGCCCCCTTAGATTACAACATTCTATTGGGTCATAGCTACACCTATGCGATGTATGTTGTCCCATCTGTAGTCCACCACAAGATTTCCTTTCCCCATAATGGAAATATAGTCACCATTGACCAGTTGACATATTACGAACCAAAGTCTCAGACCTCCCCTGAGTCCATCATCTCTTCGGTGGCTAATAAGCAAACAGTTGATCCTTTGATCAATGTCTCACCCAGAGTCTACAAAGACTCCTATTTTCTTGGTACATTACCTGGTCTTTCTCCTCCTATCTCTGAACCCAACTCATCGAATTTTTACATGATGCAATCATCTTGGGCTTCCCTCAAGCGGACTGCTTCGGCTAGTTAGCAGCCTCACCCTCTGCAGCCTACTCCTAGTCCTTTACCTACAACTGGTATCTATGAGCCTCTCTACCCTCCTGGAATGGTTCCTCCAGGCCTTAACCATCTTGGAGCTGTCCTGCCTAGCCATTACCCCTCCAGTTAGATACCATTCCTATCTCCCTTTCTTGGAGTATATGCGATACCTGTCATGGCTACCCTATCTCTTCTTAACCTGACCCTGGGGATTCCCGTCTGGTACCTTGATCCCCCAGCCGCTACCTCGCCTGGTCAACCCAAACCTTATCTTGCTTTGACCCTGGTTCAGCTAGTCCTTATGACCTCTCTCGCTACTACTATGCCTTAGCCACCTCAACAGGAACCTCCTCCTATTGCAACAGCTTCGGGTAACGGGAGCAAAGCCAGCAAGAAGGAAACTCAAGACAAGGTTACCCCGAAAAACCTCGCCCCTCCTTGGCCTTCAAAGCATACTATCTAGTGTGCTTTGTGTGATGTTGTCGGTCATGCCACCCATACTTTTCCAGAGTTGCCTCACCTCAAGCCCATGGTCAATGAGAAGTTTCCGGAGTCTGATATCCCCAAGGTCTATGTCACTGTACCCGATTCAGTCCCGAAACTCAAATCCTTGCGCACAAATCACCCTTGTGCTTTGTGTGATTTCCATGGCCACTACACTCACCTCTGTCCCCACCTTAAAGAGTATCGTTCCTCTTTGGAAGTGTTCCGCCAATTCAAGGCCAATTTTAACAAGTTCACCTCCCCCTTGTTTGCGATTTCTGCTTCGATAGAACTAGAGGATTTTCTTGCTCCCATTGAAATTCCCCCTCCTGATGTCGAAATGACAAAGCCTTTGGCCACCATTTTCTACCTATCATCATCCATGAGACCCTTGGTGGAAGTCCCCCTAGAGACTTCCCCTGATGTTTCGCCTGACCTCCCTTCAGCGATCACCCTGGGCTCAACATCGGTAGATCCTTTATCTGCTTACTCTTCGGTCATCCCCCATGACGATGTGCATGTGAACCTTTCTTCTCATGATGATGAGTCAGGTAGCTTTGCCGCGTCATGTGGTCTCCATTCTTCTAGTCACTCCATCTTCTATTGTGATGATGACATCATGGAAGCCTCATCCACCCCTGACCTCATCTTTCCCGCCCATAAGCAGAATGGAACCATCCATGTCTATGGTGACTTTCATGGCCTGAGCACAAGCTGCCCACAAGGTAGCTCCCACACACCACCTTCCCGATGGTGTGCAGGCGGTAGACATCCTACCTAGATCACTCCCTCTCGCAGTGTTTGTTCGATTTCTACTATGCACTCAGGTTGCCAACATTGTTCATCATCCTCCCATTTGTTGTCTTGTGGCACTTTTCAGAGGAACCTCCCATCCACACCTTATATCAGTTATGCCAACGGTGCAAGTCGCTACTCCCGGAATCTAGCCTCGGCAGGTTGGGCCATATTTACCCCCTTTCATTCGCTTGTTCTCTTGAACGGTGTATGTATTGGTACTGCCACCAATAGTTAGGTTGCATATGATGCAGTGTGAGGTTTATTAGCCAATGCCCTTAACCATCGCATCCTCCACCTTCATGTTCTTTTAGATTCCTTGCTTCTTTTCATGCAATTGAATGGTGTCTCTCGTGTGCATAATCCTATCCTTTTTAGAAGATATTTACAAGTGAAGCTTTTGATGCGTGAATTCGAAATCATTACATTTAGTCATGTACCTAGAGCACAAAATCACTATGTAGATAGCATTGCAAACCATATTCTAGATTTTCATTTAGCACACGCATTTAACACAAGACAATAATATAACATAAAACCATCAAACCAATGCATATCCATAATATGTGTCGTATTATATGTTTTAGAGTCCATTAACTCTGATATATATGACATGCCCATAGCATGTTACAAAAAATCAAAACTAGGAACACCACCTGCCCCTACACCTAATCACTATCTGGAGGATCTTGAGCCAATGGCTTTGCTCCCGCAACTCATAGATCACGCATCCCCTGTCCGGCCGTCGCCATGTGCCACATGACCCCTCGCCACTTCGAGGGTAGACCAATACATGGCTCTATGCATTGGTCATCTAAGTATTGCCAGCCGCGCTCTGAAACACCAGTCAGAAGCCTCTCACATCTACGACAGATGTCCTCCAGGAGGGCTATTGAATCCTCATTTTGTGGCGCTCTCGATCCACTAGGTCCTGCAACTCCTGATACTGTAGGCCGTCCCATATACTCGGCTGGTTTTACCGGTGCTATATCTGCATACCAAAAGTGAAATAATTAGTACCATATATAATATTCTGAAACTTTAAAATGCACATAAAATATTATCAATTTGTCACTTACCATCAGGCCCCCATACTCAACCAGGCGACAGTGGCAAGTCCGGGTCCCCACGATAACTCATCACACTATAGGGATATTCGTCTATGTACAAAGGCATCTGATCCCAATGAGCAAAGAACTTGGGTCAGAACACTCGTCTGACTGCCCCACCTCCTCCTCTGCACAGTAGTCGCCCCCACCGATGCATCCTGGGCTCAGTAGTAGTCCCATATGCGAATTCATGGGTCACTTGCCGCTTGCATAGATAAAACTGTCGTTTCAACAACGACAACATCATCTGTGCCCACCCATAGTAGGTCCCACTCAACACACTCTCCACAAGCATCATCTACCCTCCAGTGATGTGGTGGAGTGCCTGGTTGCCCAGGATCTGCAGCACCGCTGTAGCCATAGCACGGGTCTCTAACCTCTCTAGATCCCTGATGGGTATCTGTGTCCCCTTGATATGAATACCTGGTCGACAATGGCGCTCTACAAACTCCATGATGTTTCTCCCTCACGGTAACACTAGATAAGTATTCCCTACCATTCCCAATGGTGGGAGACCACTCATAAAATATATATCCTGGACCGTCAACTTGATCCGGTACCCCTGCACTATAAAGACCTCATGGTCTGGGTCCTAATAGCTGAAAATCTGGGCCAATAAGGGCTCTCTAGCTCTCATCAGAGGGTTCTCTACAAACTTCAGAACCCCAAACCTAGCCAATGCACTGTAGACACCTTGATCCTCTTAGATCTCCGACCGTAATGTGTCCAGGTCCCTCTCTCTTTAGTTGATCCGTAATTCTGCCATATCTGCACAAAACCATCATATTTTTCAGTGTACAGATAGGAAAGACTGTATCCAAACATACAAATCTAGTTCTCAGCCAAAACATAGCCCAGAAAAACCCCTCTTTGTTAGGTCGCACTTTTCAGGCCCAATCCTAGGACAGGTCGTAGTTTTCTGCCCAAAACCTACTACCCAGGTTGTAGTTTTTGCCCCAAAAAGTGCAACCCAATCGTGAAGAGGATCAGGAGTCTATTCCTAAGTCCTGGGGACCTAAACTGAAATTTCAATCCACTGAAACGAAAGAGTAGGGTTAGGCCTCTTAACTGCAACTAATGGTCTTGATTCCAATGGTCGGTTTGTCCACTATGATCACCGCAAGATTTAGGGCCTTCTCTCCTCTCTACATTCACCACAGCTCCACTTGCAAATGAGTGAATTTGGAGGGAAAACGCCTTATTAAAAGAGAAACCCCTGATTTTTCTTTCGCCTGCTGTGGCCAGACCATAGCTCAGTTCGACAAACCGTATGTACCGTTGGAAAGCTCTCAACGAGCCCTCAAATGAGCATCTGTTAGTTTTTCGTGATTTGATACTTCACCAGGACACATTTTTTCCAAGAAGGGTCACTTCACCACTCCTCAAAATCAAATTTCTTCACTTGCAACACTTGTACTTGGGGCACCACTTTGCCTCCATAATTGTCCATGCTCGTGTTGATTTTCGTCACGAGTAACGATCTTGTACTCATGTTTTTATTGTCCCCATTGGACCTTTTCTATGTGGCAGCATCATCAAGTCGCCCTTGTTTAGAGCGTCTAAGTTGAGTCATCATCGCATCCATGGAGTCTATCCCAAGTCCCTTTGTATCCTGCTATAGTCCTCCATCCTTCATTGCTTGGTTCCTCTCTCGTGTCGCACATTATGGCCTTCAATCCTAATGACCCCTATCCCTTATGATATTGTGTAAGTCACTGCCACATCATCCATGCCCTTTATTCTCTAACAAGGGAAGTTGTCCATCCACTACTCAGTAAACACATTTCATCATCATCCCTGGTGTCAGTCTGTCAATCGCTCTATATTTTCTCTTATGAGTGGGTGGCCCTACAGGTAGCCCCCCACATGCCCGAATGACCTCTTCATTACAGCCTTTGATGCAGCTCCATAGATTTGATGCTGTCGGCCTCAACCGCTTGCAGCACCTTTTTGTTTGCATGTATCAGTCAGATTTTTAGAGCCCTTTCTTGTTTACAGGGGCATTTGGGTTGTATTTGTATCTCATGTACTTAGATATTATTGTATAATTATTGGCTATTATCCTAGGCACAATATGTATGTGGGATTCATTATCATATTTTTATCTAGCTTATGTTTATGCCAGCATGTACTATATAGTTCAGTCCCTTGTTTACTGGACGCATTATTCTTTGTACTTTGTCTCGGCAGGCATAGATATGCCTCGCCTTCCTCCAATAGCACAGGTACTCACTCATAAAAGAGACTTGTCGCACCTGTAAGTCTCGCCTCCTTAGGGTCTAGTCCTCTAGTGCTTTGGTCTACCTTATATTTCTCTCTCTCTGACTTCCCCTTCAGTTTCTAGTGATTGAGTTCTTACAATGTACTTCGGTCATACGATTAGCTTCTAACACTCGCACGCTGGGGGGCAATTTGTTACACCATTTTTTGGTCATCTAACCTGTTACTATTAGATGGACCTAAGTACACCATGTAAGACCAATTTTACCCTAAGTAAAATTTCTTTCACTATGAAAAATAACTTAGTAAACCACATTTATTAAGTTGTTTATGGTCTAAACAGGAAACCCCATGAGGAAATATCGAATAAAGCCACATTTGTTTGGTTTTACTCAAGGAATAATTAGTTAAACAACAGTTTAATTAATATTCCTGGTCATATTTAACTCAAAATAGGAAAATTAATTAGATAAATCACTATTTATCTTATTATTTTCTAGGAATAATTATTTTTCCTTATTTAAATAATATTCCTTGTTAAATTTGACTAAATCATTTATAAATAATTAAATAAATCATTATTTATTTGATTATTATTCTACCACATCCTTAAAATAAAAAATAAATCATTTATTTACTTATTATTTACAAATAAAGGGATTTGACCCAAGTCAAATTCTTTTTCCCTCCAACAAATATAATAAAATATCCCATAAAAGTTGGATCTTGATTTGGTTAATAATATTTTAATTATGCACCAATATCTAGACTAACTCAATATTTTGTTATAAATAGAAGGGTTTTTCCATTCATTGACTACCTTTTGTTGCCTAAAGATCACTCTGGATCTATAATTTTGGTTTGACTTTGATCTACTATCATTGTCATATTTTGCTACCATTTTTCTTGTGAGCTCCCTTTGAGTTCCATTTTTTGTCTAGGTTTTCTACACCATCAAGAGAGAGGGATTTTAGATATGAAGTGCCGAGGACTTACAAGAACCCATCCCATTGAGGAGGATTGGTAACATCCTTCTATGTTCTCCTCTCAGGTGCCATAAATACAAAATTCTTTAAACATATTCTTGTATTGTCTATTGGATGCATGGAGCAAATCTTGTTTTTATTTACTGCTTAATGTCTTTTAATGCATAGATTTAGATTTTGCAGCATTTATCTTGGTCAACTAATTGTAGATCTAAATATATTGGCAGCCATCTTTGTTGTTAGGGTTGTTTGTTATGCACAACTAAAGTGAGCCTTTTTCATACACTCACGATTAAGATTCATACTAACACTACCGCAAGCTCAAAAGTAAAGTCAGGAAAAATGCAAAATCAATAAGCTTAAAAATGCCAAAGCTGTTTACATTTAATCTTGTAATGAAAGCCCTTAATTAACTATTTTTTTGACACTAAAGAATATCAGCAAACATTGGCATACAACTTTATCGACATAGTGGTTAGTCATTGGCATTCGAAGTTGTTTTTAATTGATGTGGGTCCCATATGTCATGAGAAGGAAGCAATACTTGCAAAATATGTCTCTAAAAAGTAATTAAAAAAAATATTTGTATACTAATTATTTTTATAAACCTTGGATGAAGCTTTCGGCACAATCAGATCTCTGTTGCACATGGATTTGTTCTTAGACACACACAACCACTTTTTTATCCAAAGGATCCAAAATATGATCAAAAACTTAGAAGATATTAAAATATCAAAGTTTTTAGATGCTAATGAAACTAGTGAAATTTCATAGTTCTTACCATCCTGATTCCAACGCAACTTGAACCGGTGAAAAAGGACATCGTATAGTGAAGTTACACTCATTCAAAGTTTAGGTCAACTAAGACAAAAGGTCAAAGATCAACAACCCTTCAACGTCAAAGGTCAATAGTCAGTTAAATGACACATGGAATCCTGAAAGAGGCCACAATGAGACCCAATCAGATACCAACACGTGGTATTTTAAGAGGTCAACAAGTGGAAATTTTGGGTTGGTAGTTGTGAACCAATCCCATGGTGCGACATGGCCTAATTGGGAAAGGTCATGTGGCCCTATTTGATTTGTCAAAATTTTGGGTTGCACTCCATGG
Source organism: Pinus albicaulis (assembly GCA_034641835.2). Classification (NCBI taxonomy): domain Eukaryota; kingdom Viridiplantae; phylum Streptophyta; class Pinopsida; order Pinales; family Pinaceae; genus Pinus; species Pinus albicaulis. The sequence continues at coordinate 759,362,543 of CM076576.1, read as the reverse complement.
GGGTTGAACCCTTGACCTTCAAACACACATTCCTACACTTCATCATTGGTCCAATCAATGTTCCTTGATATTCACAACAGAGATTTTTTATTTGAAGTTTATCGATTCCAAGTTTGGGGGAAGAGATATGGAGGGAGCCCAAAATATCTGGTGGCTCCACCATATCCCATATCATGTGGTTAACATTGAATGGTGGTGCATGACCATCTCACCAAAAAATATTTTCCATATATTTGTTCAAACAACCCACAAAAATTTCAACCAATCACGCAAGTTGTGGATCGATCCTCTGACCGAAGGCTTTATAACCAAAATGCCTGACCATCCCACCTATATGGGTTTTGTTGAATAATGTTTAGGGCTGAGTCCTTTTATTTTCATAGGAAGAGAGTTATTTTGGCTTTTTGAGGCCAAACGAAGACCTTTTTTGAGCACAAGAAGAGCCTAAACAAGAGTTTTCAGTCCTTCTGAACGCAATGAAAACATTGTTTTGGAAAGTTTAATCTTATAATTTTATGTAATAATCATTTGAGAATCATAATAAAGTGGTCACTCATTTGGAAGCGGACCCAAAGACGTAGCTCATTGGAGGGGGTGAACTTTTTTCTCAACTTTGTCTTCATGATTCATGTTTTTCTTATTCATGGTTTGATTAAGTTATTTTCTATGCATCTTAAGTTACAAGTTTATGATGAAATCTGCATGTTTATGTGACAAAATGTAACTTATATTTTACAATCCCTTATAGTCAATTAGAATTTTTTTTTTGCAATATTTATGCTCTCAAGTTTCTAGATCATTTGGCATCCTAGCGGTTGATTGTTTGGCTTAGTGCGTACGTTTTCCAAGTTCAATGAAAGCAAGGAGAAGCAACATGGTTGCGAAGGTAATTTCTTAAGTTTCTAAATGTTGATTTTGACAAATACGTCATTTTCTAATCCTTTCTATCTAAATATTTATCAAGATTCGAATATTTTTCAAGAATTTTTAAACATGAAGAAAATGGTAGAAGAGTTGTATGATGAAGACAGAGAAAGAGATGAGTTAGATATCATTTTTTGGATTCAACTGCGTTAATTTAGTCATTCATCTATGACCATTTCCATGAAAGGTAGTCGTAACAGACTAATTTCTCATGATTTTTGAATAGTCCACTTAGCACTCATTGCATCAGGTGATGCTCACAGGGGTGAAGAAGTGGGATTGAAACTAGTGAAATGAATCACATAGCGTCAATCATCACTTCCGGGGCTTGCACTCGGTAACCAGGACTTCTCGAGAGGTCACCCATCCCATAACTCCTCTGGCTCAAGCACGCTTAACTATGGATTTTTCCCCACAATAAAGCCCACTTAGGTTTCTACCCCATTTGCAAAACCTTAGCAACTATTGTGCCTCATGAACAATTCAAGAAGAGATCCCTTTACTCTTAGTATTTTAAGTATGAGGGGTTTCTGCAGTGCATTATATTAGATATCATTTTTGGGATTCAACTACGTTAATTTAGTCATTCATATATGACCATTTCCATGAGAGGTAGTCATAACTGACTAATTTCTCATGATTTTTGAATAGTCCACTTAGCACTCATTGCATTGGGTGATGCTCACATGGGTGAAGATTTGGGATTGAAACTAGTGAAATGAATCACATAGCGTCAATCATCATTTCCGAGGCTTGCACCCGGTAACCAGGACTTCCTGGGAGGTCACCCATCCCAGAACTCCTCTGGCTCAAGCGCGCTTAACTATGGAGTTTTCCCCACAATAAAGCCCACTTAGCTTGCTACCCCATTTGCAAAACCTTAGCAACTATTGTGCCTCATGAACGATTCAAGAAGAGATCCCTTTACTCTTAGTATTTTAAGTATGAGGGGTTTCCGCAGTGCATTATATTAGATATCATTTTTTGGATTCAACTACATTAATTTAGTCATTCATCTATGACCATTTCCATGAAAGGTATTCGTAACTGACTAATTTCTCATGATTTTTGAATAGTCCACTTAGCACTCATTGCATTGGGTGATGCTCACAGGGGTGAAGAAGTGGGATTGAAATTAGTGAAATGAATCACATAGCGTCAATCATCACTTTTGGGGCTTACACCCAGTAACCAGGACTTCCCGGGAGGTCACCCATCCCAGAACTCCTTTGGCTCAAGCGCGCTTAACTATGGAGTTTTCCCCACAATCAAGCCCACTTAGCTTGCTACCCCATTTTAAAAACCTTAGAAACTATTGTGCCTTATGAACCATTCAAGAAGAGATCCCTTTACTCTTAGTATTTTAAGTATGAGGGGTTTCCGCAGTGAGTTGCGAAAGTAGATAAATATATTGGAAGATGAAAATAAAAATTATTTAATCTTGAATCATGTTGTTGGTGTTAGTGCTAGTGTGCCTCCTACTGGTGTTGCTGGTTATAATGATGAGTAGGTTGTACCTATATATGACTAGTGAGAGAAGTTAGTCATATACAGAGGACATGTGGAGAAAGTGCAATTAATGAGTTAGAGATTAGGCTGGAGACCAAAAGTTTCTTATGTGAATGTACTTACTTTTGTTCCTTGCATCACAGATTGAGCCTATTTCCCAAAATATTTATCGACTAAATAGTTTGAGACTCATTTCAATTACGTTATGCTAATATGAAGATGCAATATGGAGATGGATGGTCAATTTTTTTGAGTTATCGGTTGCATAGTACTATTTGGTGTTAGTTTTTTGAATTTTTTTTGCAAAGGCAGTTGTGCGTGTACAAGACCAGTGGTTATTTTATTATTAATAGATTGCGCGAAGTGCCGAGGTTTGTACAATGAAAGCTTGAGATATTTTTGCTAACCATGTATTTTCTCTGCAGTGTTGCACATATGCATTTGTGTTATGTTGAATCTATTTTTTAGTTATTATTTATGAAGGTTTTTCACAACTATGGAAGTAGTTGTGTGGAGGAAGTTGTGCAGAATTGGTTGTTCAAAGGAATTATGTTCTTAGAACAAATGCATGTGCATAAACATAAATAGCTCTACATACAACTTTTGTAACCATTACAACCCCCTCCAAAATTTTGTCCTATACCAAATTTTAGAGCCTTCCATGGTATTTATCATGGCTGTTGAAAACTTTGAAGTTCATTTTATTTCTTTTCGTAAAGTGTTGTGATCCCTTTCGAAAGACAGCCAAAGTGTCATCTTTTGGCATGTTGGTTGTCACAGTGAATATATAAGCTTGTTATAGTGGTTTAAAGAGGCCATATTTGTGTAAATGAGTTGTTCTTTTTGAGATTGCAACAAGATGATGAGCTTAGTGGAAAGGAGTCGCCTTCACTAAGTGGGCCCGCAGGCTATTTTTGGCGCAAAGTCTATTTTTAGACTATGTCTATTTTTAGACATATGGATCATGTTCTATGAGTTGTAGGATGCTATTTATGGATGGTTGGTCAAGTTGGAAAAATAGATGGACTTCTATTTTTAGACATATTGGGCGGAATCTATTTTTAGATTGCCAGTTTAAAAATAGATATGTTGAATATTATTAGCTCTTAATAATATTTGGACTCTAAACATTATCTTATTCTCTTGGAGCACTTCAGTTAAGTGCACAGATGTGGCACAGGAGCTGACAGAAGGAATTACGCTATTCCTGAGGGTCAAGTGGAGCTATTGCATGGATACTTCAGTTAGAACTCATGTGACAGAGTTTGGTGGAGTTGATTGAGGAAGTTAGTGGAGTTGTATTTAGTTTAACTCAGTTAAACATAGTTGAGCTAGTTGTATCTAGTCTAACTGATTGATACACTAGTGAGAGTGGTGTGAAATAATTATTAATTAATTCACTAATTAGTAACTCATAAATCAACTAAAGAATACATCAGTTAACTTCAGTGCATGGACAGTTTCAGTGGAGACCAGTGAAGAGGTAGGTGAAAGAGCAGTGTGACTATCAGTTGTGACTATACTAGTGCATGAGTTTTCACCACACATTGATGGAGATGCCAATGAGGATTGTGCAGTACACACTAGGTGGATTCGAACTCAGTCAGGGTCATTATTCATCTTGGATTGCGTAGTAGAGGCAGGCTAACAGGTGGAGCAGATTGGAGCATGTGTTTTGCTAGATCTGAGCTTGTGTAGTGTGTAACAATTGGAGATTGTACTGAGAGCTTGTGAGGAGTTTGTACAATGATTGTTACATGATCTCTATCATTATAATATAAAGATATTTGGGGGTTTTCAGCTTTAAGATTTCCCATAAATACTGTGTTTATATGTGTGATTGTTTATGGTTTTGATGTGCGCATGCGATTGTTTATATTTCGGCAATTAATGATCAATAGTAGAAGAGGTTATGTATTATGCATGAAGCTCAAATAGTGTGTGATCAGGATAATATCGGTGAATAATTTAACAATTATTCAAATTTCTACAGTTCTAACCTTGTAAGTATCTGTTGCACTCATTTCCAAATTTCTGAGCACCGTCGCACAAGTGTCATCACGGTGGTCGTAAAGTGTATCTCTAGGGTCACACTTGTCATAATTGGTCATAAAGTTGTCACACAAAGAAGAATTATTTATTTGTATGTCTTGGATGGTCTATGTTGTTTGAATCATTAGGTATTCTAAGAGTGTGATCATAGTCAAACTACATCACTATTCACATCAATCTCATGGGTCCCACACTTAGTCATTTTACATAAAACTTCTCTATTGGGAAACTTAGCTTCACAAGGCCTCCCCTGAGCTATGCACTATGCAGTCTCAGTCCTCTAGCTTTGACCTTTCTTCTTAACACTATGCAGTACTGGCCCACCAAGACTGCTCCATTACGAAGTTTTTGTGACCAAGACCCGACCTTGACCTCTGGAATTGCGAAGTCATGGCCTGCAGCCTGGCTTGAACTGCACACTTTGAAACTTCAATACAAAATATCATCCCTTCAACCTTAGAACTGTGTATTTCGTAGTCACCCTGGCTTCCTTTCCCTCTTTAACTACACAATAATATTTCCCAGCTCTCACCCCTGCAACCTGTCCCCACTGACACCAGAAACTACGCAGTCATGTCCCTCATCCCAGCCTGAACTGTGCATTGCATAGTATCAAGGCTCAAGGTTTCCCCATGCCTTCCTAAACTATTCAACTGCATAGTACCTGAGCCTCCTTTTCCAACCTTTCACTTGTTCTGGGCTCAGTTCATGGATTAGAGTGCATCATCTTAGGCTAGGGATTTTCGGATTGATCTCGTCCTGTAATGAGTGGATTACATGAACATGTACTCTATCATGTCATGGCAAGATGATGAAGGAAAAGAAGGAGTGAATAATTCTAGAAGACACTCTTGCATTTGAACCCACAATATGATTGATCAATGGAAAGCGAAAGGACACCGGTTTTCGACCACCATCCAAGACATGATATCATTGAAGACTCCTTATCATCAAGGCATGCAGAGGAGAAAATAAAGCTCTCTCATGAAGACACTTAACTCTTTGTAGCATCCGTGGCTTAACGTTTCCATGTCATCAAGCAGTCCATGTCAGAAGTGTCATGTAATGTTGTGTCATGAGTGGTCATACACCACATCACTATTGTAAATCATATATATTATTGTATTCAAAATGTATTGTAAAGTGTAAGTCCAAAGGATACAAATGAGTGTAAAGAGCCATGGAAGTCAAAAATTCATGGGAGGTCAAGCAATCATGAGGGTAGTCAAAGAGTCACCCTTGGTTATATATACTCCCTCATTGTATGAGAAAAGGACTTTTCACCTTGGCTCCACCAGCAAAGCAATAGATAGAAGAGCTAGACTTTTTGTGAAGCAAGGAGTAGCTCCAATGCTCCACTATTGGAGCTAGTGATCTTCATTGTACATATGTGTCTTGGAAATTTTACTTAATAACAGAATCCTATCAAGTCAAACACGTTATTAATGCATTACTTATGAATGTTTGTAAGACTATTATGTGGATGTTTGGTACTTCATGTTTTCTTTTCACATGTAATAAGATAGTTGAATTGTTTCAGTTATTTTAGTGCTTATCTTGTTGAGAATTTGTTGTAATGGTTTTAATTGTTGTCCCATCCTTGTGGACTATTTCATAGGATATTAAACATATATTCTCAAGATGTTGTGTGTAATGACCGTCTCATCCCCTTGTGGACTATTCCGCTAGATGTTAGATGGAATCCTTCGGTTCACGTGTGTCTCTTCCTGAGTGGTACTATTACCTCTCTCTTAGGGGCTCACTTCTCTACCTATCCCCGCAGTAGAAGAAACTTGACACACTTGAAATTGGGCATTCACTAGGCACACCCCCCTTTCTTTTTAAAAGTACATATACATCACTATCTCTCTCTTGTTGACAGCAAGAGTCAAGGCATATCTTTAAGAACAAGGTGACCGGGCCTTTGTTTCGGATGGGACTCCTACACCAAATGGTGTGAGGTATAATTGGAACCTCATATTGGGGAGATACCCTAAATTTTGGTGGGTCTAACACCTTCAAAATTTATGGAACTAGAAGGAGGGAAGCCAGTTTTTTATGGTTGATAAACCTAATGACCCCAACATTACATCTTTTGACCAAGGCAACAACATACACTCCACCTCCCCAGCTCATGCTCCTGAAGTTGGCGACTCTTCTAAACATAACCCACAAGAACTTGTGAAATATCATATAATAAGATTTAGGATATCCATCCCCTAACCCGTCAGTTCGCAAAATCAATTGGATTGATTCCGGAAGTATCCAGCCTTCCATATTCTCCAAAGAAGAAAAATACCACCTCTACAGGGGTAGTAGTATCCTCCTTGGAAGACGTGGTTATTTCCACCCTTGAAGAGTTACCAGTTTCTATTTTGAATGCAAAATAACCTCTAGTTTTCAATGGTGGTGAAGGAGATAACCTGGTACTATCAGGAATAACCTTCCATAGGTTGGGCGGTGATGAAGAGGAAAAAGAGTTATCAGATTCTTGTGAAGAAGAGGAGGAGAATGAAGATGAAGAAATGGAATACCAAGATTTGGATTGGATGTCTTAGGGACCACTTGCACTTCTGGTTGTGCCACATAAAATGCCAAGGAACCATAAATGCTCTTAATGAAGTATGACCCTGACAAAACGGTTAAATCAGAAGGCCATTTGGAAAAATTCTACCTATATTTGAAAAACATGAGCTATGTTACGATGATGTTTCATGAAAAATTTTTCCATGTTCCTTGGATGGTAGAGAAGTTGTATGGTACCATAATCTTCCCCCAAATTCAATCTAGAACTAGAGGGAGTTTAATATAAAGTTTCTTAAGAAATTTTTTGATGATAAGACCGCTGCAATGTTGTTGAAAACACTAGGTAAACTAAAAATGGAGCCAAAAGAAAAGGTGAAAGATTTCAATCAGAGGTTCAACCGTGTCTTGAATAGATTTCCAGAAGAAATTAAACCTCATGACTCCATCTTAATATATTACTACACTTCTCTCTTGCCAGCAAGCGTTGTGCAGTTCGTAAAGCGGACTATGAAACCATCACTTACATAAAATTTTGAAGAGCCTATCGTGGTTGAGAAAAACTTGCATGCGATAGGAGTCATCGTAGATGATGAACCAACAAAGGACTCCAAAGATACAAGTAAAAGGTTTAAGGCCTTAGTAAACAAGGCCAAAGATAAAGAATCATCTTATTTTGAGAAATTGACTTGCATGGTGAAAAATATGTAAAATGAGTTGGAAAAACTTAAACAAAGGTCAAGTGATACCACTATCAATAGGAAGCCTTCATGATTCCACCTGTTCAAATGGACTCTGAATTTAAGTAGCATCACTAATCAACCAACAAAAATCTACATAGAGTTCTAACGTAGCATGAATCTTGACAAGTTGGGGCATGAACGTATAATGTTCATATCATCAAGATTACCATTATAAAAAAGCATGCCCACAATAGAGTCACGCTATGAAATATATTGCTATGAATTTATATGACATATTAATTACTTATGAGCATACTGAGCTGGAAGAAGAAAAATAACAAAATGCTACACCCGATGAGACTCCAAGTGTTGGGCATGCAATAAACATGTCCATCTACGTACATGCATCTCAAAAGAACACAACTGAGAAACAACCTTCAAGTGACCCCCCGGCCCAGAAGCAAACCAACCGTTACAACTTGAGGATATAAGGGTCGACTACTATAATAGATTTTATGAAAAAGAAGCCTTGTTAAGGAAAATTAGTCTGCTAGTAAACTCAGAGAAAAACACTAAGAGTAGGAAAATCAATCCGCTAGTCTGCATAAAACAATAAGAGAAAGTCCAGGAAAGCGGTCTAAAAAAAAACTACTTCTGAAAGAAATAAATATAACATCATCACTCTGGAGGTAACAAGACAATCTACTTCCCGAGACACTTTGGTTTTCCTTCCCACTGAGGACTATAACATAGTTGAAGACATGAAGAAGGCTCGTGCAAACATTTCACTGTTTGAGTTAACAAAGATCACAAGCCAATGGGACATTATTTTACGAGCACTTGGACATTCCTCCATCGGTGATATTCCCCCTTCAATCAAGGGATCATGTATGCATTCTGAATTTATCAAATAAATACTTCATGCTTTAACATTGGAAGTAAACACACTCTACCCTCCCTTTATCTTAACTTTCGAAATCTTCAATTTCAATGTACACAATTTCTTGGTTGATTCTGGTGCATCAGTAAATGTAATTATATTATCTATAGGAAATAAAATCAACGCAACATGGAGAAGACTCGATGCACAAATTATTCAACTAGACATAACTCTTGTCTATGCGATCAGTGAGCTCAGAGATGTTATCATCCACTTTTTGTCCAATGGAAAAGTTCACCAAGGCATAAACATAGTGATTTTGGACATGCCAAAAGAATATGGACTAGTTTTAGGTAGAGAGTGGTCAAGTAAGATTCAAGGATACTTTTCTACATACTATTCACATTTATGGCTTTCGTTAAGGGTAGAAATAACCAGATTTGAGTAAAATTAGAAATATACATGAAACACAACGTGACTCCCTTGAACGGGCATAATGAACCAATGGCTTTCATAGAACTTTTTTTTGGTAGTTTCTTCCTGGAGACACAACTGGGGTGCTACGTTGCACAACCATCCCCAATCCCACCAAAAACACAATTGGAGCTCCTTCCTAGTCCAACTGGTGCAAATGACTTATGTATAGTTGGTAGTAGCAATAGTATTATTGGTACTAGTGTAGTTCACAACTCTTGTGCATATGATTTGTGGACTCTTTAATTTGACACTTCAAAAACATAAGAAGGCTCTGGAGCCGGTTGAATTCTAGTAGACCCAATGTGGAGAAAATACTTGATCTCAAGCCACTTGGAGTTCGAGTGCACAAACAACACTGTTGAGTATGAGACACTCATTTTGGGCTTACAAAGAGCGATTGACCTCAATGTTACATCGTTAAAAGAAGTAAGTTATTCAAAAATAGTGGTACGACAAGTACGTAATACCATTCATTGTGTTTCACCTCATCTAAATAGTTATAAACAAGAAGTATCACGTTTAATTTGGAATTTCCTATATTTAAATATTATTTATGTTCCTAGAATGTGGAGCACAACTGCAGATGCATTAGCTAGCACTTCCACTAGGTTTTCACCATTAAGGGATGGTTTTTCTGTTGAAATTATTTATAAAACATTCGTCCCTAATAATGTCACTAAGTTTTTTATTATGACCAACAGATATTGGATTTCATGGAAAGTGTTGATGAATTCAAAGATGTAATGACCAAAGAGGACAAGCATGAAGAAGCATTGCAGGATGCAGCTAGCAAGAATAAGGGAAACCTCATCCCCAAGGGTGTGGTATCTTTGGAAAATCTATATGGCCTACATATTCTCTTTCAGAGACTTGCCACTCCCAAAACTTATAGTTCCACACTGTCACATGAAAATATTAACCTGGGAATGGAAAAGGATCTGAAATATGTTAATATTAGTACTTGATGTACACCACAAGAGAAACAAGCCTTCATCTGCCTATTCAAATAGTACTGAGATGTATTCATGTGGACATATGATGAGCTAAAAACTTATGACGTGTGAATCATACAACGTGTTATACCAATAAAGGAAAGGGTCAAGCCATTTCAGTAGAAATTGAGAAAAGTGCATCCCATGCTTGAACCTCTTATTAAAAAAGAATTAAGGAAGTTGTTGGATGCTTAGATAATCTACAAGGTGTGACACTCAACTGGGTGTCAAATTTGGCCCCAGTTATAAAGAAGTCTGGGGAAATATTCTTGTGTGTCGATTTCTAAAATCTGAATCACGCCTCAGACAAGGATAACTACCTCGTGCCATCCATGGAATAAATTTTACAAACAATATCAGGTTCTGAGATGCCTCTTTCTTTCCTTGACAGGTATTCAGGATACAACTAGGTTCTGGTCGCAAAACCTAATAGGCTAAAAACTACTTTCTAAACAAAGTGGGGAATGTTTGCTTGTAAGGAGATTCCATTTGGGTTGATTAACTTTTATGATACATTTCAACGAGCTATGGATATCACATTGCACAGATTGATTGGGATGTGCATAGTGGTCTACCTGGATGATGTAACTATATTCTCCAAATAGAGGTCATATCACATATGCAAATTGAAGAAAATTTTCGAGCGATGTCGCAAGTACAAGATATCTCTCAATCCCAAGAAAATACTCTTTGCAATATCCAACAGTAATATATTGGGCCAAATTATCACAAAAAATGGGATTAAGGTAGACCTAGACAGGGTCAAAGTAGTCATGTAGATTCCCTACCAAGTGAAGAAGAAGGCCATGTAGTCCTTCCTGGGGTAGATCAACTTCCTCTGTAAATTCAACTCCAACTATACTCAGCTTGTAAAACCAATACAATATATGGTAAAGAAGGATGTTGTTTATAAATGGGAAAAAAGGGAAAATGACACATTTTCTAGTATAAAACAGGTAATCACAGAAGCACCTACGCTATACAACCCATATTTCAACAAGGATTGTCTTCTCTACACCTTTTATTTTGACACATATCTTGCCATTGTACTTACACAAAAATATGATATGAAAAAGAGCATCATATTTCTTTCATGAGCGCTAGTATATAAGGACTTGAGCTAAACTACCTCATCGTGGATAAACATGCTTATGTAGTGTACAAGGTGGTGAAGCACTTTTGACCCTATCTATTGAATAATATTTGTATTATATTTGTTCCACGCCCAACAATCAAATCACTTCTTGTTCAACAAGACTTGGGTGAAAGAAGGGTGAACTAGATGAATAGTTTTCAAGAATATGACTTAGAAATCAAGCCAGTTCACACGATCAAGGGCCATGGTCTATGTCCACTAGTAGAAAAAGTGGTAGACACAAAGGAATAAGAATTCCCCTCATGGTGTGAGCAAGAAATTGAGATGTATGATATCGAGCGAACCTCCCCCACTTCCAGCACAAAATCTTGGTACATAGATGTGCGCCAATAACTTGAGCATGGCACCATACCCTCCCACTTTTCTGCACGATAGAAGAGGGCACTAAGGCTAAAAAAAATATCCTATAAGTTGGTGCATTATGTGATTTTCAGAAAGCACCATAACATAGTATTGCTCAGGATTTTGGACGCACATGATTAAAAGAAGGTATTGCTTGATATCCATGATAAACCAACTGGGGGACACTTTGTGGCCAATACAATGGCATATAAAATTATGTGGGTCAGGTTTTATTGGCCCACATTATTCAAATATTATCATGCTTATGTCTGCAAATGTCAGGTATGTCAAAGGTGTGACGACAGAAATAAGAAGTCAGCCGCCCCACTACAACCTATCATAGTGGAAGAACCATTTCAATAGTGGGGCTTGGGCATTATTGGTGAAATATTTACACATTCATCAAAGAAGCACCGCTACATTCTCACTGCTATAGATTACTTCACGCGGTGGATAGAAGCAGTTCTGATCAAACAAGTGAATGATGAGGAAGTCATCAACTTTATGCAACACAACATCATTTCCGGGTTCAACGTTCCAATGTCACTTATTTTTTACAATGAAAAATATTTTTTGTTGTTGAAGCTTTAATATTTTGCATTGGAAAATGGAATCATATTGAAAAAATTTGCTAACTACTACCCTCATGGGAATCATCTTGCTAAACCCACGAACAAAATCCTGATCCACGTCACTAAGAATACCATATTATCTAAGTAAAGGAATTGGCACTCTTCTTTTGTAAATTCTCTATGGGATGACCGAGTGATGCCTCAACCTTCCCTGAGCACCTCCCCTTACTTCCTGGTATTGTTGTATTCATTGGGACTATCCTTTTTTCCCATTTCATTGGTTTTTAACGCAATCCCATTAGTGAATTTATGTAATTTTTTGCTCCTACACCTAATAAGGTAGAGGTTAAGAATATGCCAAACAATATCGGTTCCTTTGCGAAGCCATTTTGAACAAACAAGTCCACTCCACCCCTAACGAGTCAACCTTCCATCCAAGCCCACGTAACCTCTTGTCTCTTTAGTGAACATTCAAGAAAGGCAGGCCATTTTTCTTTTTCCCTAGCCGGTTTGTTATCCATCCATTTCATTCATTCACCAAGAGCCAAACCCATCAGCATCCATCCATCGTTCATTCAGGGAATCAAAAGTAAATAATATGTTAGATAAGATTTCCAAGACAGGTCTTCTTAGGTGTTCATTTGATGTTTTCTTTTTCGTTTCAAATGTATGTTTCTAAGAAAAGTTCCAGTGATATCGTATCGGATCGAAAAAGTCAAAGTGAAGGGAAAAGAAGCCATCCTTCCTCCTAAAATATACTTTCTCGCTCTCCAACATTCCAAAGAGTCCCAAGGCAAGCCCTGTTTGTTAGTACAATGTAGGATGGACACTCTTCAAAAAATTCAGGAAGAAATATTGAATGACAAATAAAAATTCTTACTTCACCAAAGCTGTATCAAGAGGTGGTTCGACAAAAATTCTAGAAGGATGAACATTTTTAGTGTGGGTGACTTAGTCCTAAAATGGGATAAAGCCCATGAAGACAAAGGAAAACACACCCAATTTCAATCCATGTGGATTGAAACTTTCACATTACATGATAATCTTGGCCAACACACCTACCATATTCAATCACTTGACGGGAAGATTGTCTCTCTCCCTGTCAATGGCCAAGATCTCAAACACTATTTTCAATTACCATAAGGGGTTGTGCCCTACACCATGCATATAGTATTATGTTGTTTTGTTCATTATTTTCTTTCTTTCTTGTTTATCACGTGAATAAGTGTTTTCCTTGTCCGTGTGTTGGTTTTTGAGAGTGTGTGTGGCTGAAGTTTAGGGAGGCTTGTGACACTGCAACATTTGGTTAGCCTCTTGGTACATCTTCCTTTTTTTTTTTTTTTGTCTTTTAGCCGATGAAGTTACGACATAAAATATGACCCATATGTAATGAGAGTTTTGCCGATTTTTGGGAAAACCATGAACTTGTGTTTATCCAGGAAACCTAGCACCTATATTCGGTCTTTCTGTTTCTATGTTCTCACGCTCATCCAATCAATAGAAAAGGAGAAGGGGAAGATATAAATGAGAAAAATTAAATCATAGTTACTTATATAATTCTTTGAAGGAACAACCTCTCCTAATCTCAATAAGTCGGGATCCCTCTTCTACCTAAATAAATAAGTGCCAATACACAACCCTCTTTTCAAAAATAAATAACTAAATAAATAATGGTGAAAGAAGAGGAAGGCTTCCTGTGTAGAGAGGAAAAGAAAGAAACTCTGTCAAGGTACTATTTAGGCTCATTAGAAGCAGATAAATGTTTGTGTTATTGAAGTGACTCTGTCAGGGTACTTTACAGGCATGCTAGAAGTGGAGCAACAACATAGATGAAAAGTTATGCTCTGAAAATATTAAACTCGCAATCTTCATTACCCTCCACTGTTAGAAAATTTGTGATAAAGTTGAATATTTGTTGATTTAAACAAAAGTGGAATGATGGGGACTTAGTATATTCATTGGGTAAGTGGGGAAACCAAAGTGATCTTCTCGATAAATCAATACTCCCCGAAGAACCAAGGCCCTACACAAAAGAAGTTAACCGAAACAGGGAAGTTGGAATCCTACCAATGTGTCTCCAAGTGTTGTATCCACTATAACCCCATAAAAAATTTTAGCCTATACCAAATTTTAGAGCCTTCCTTGGTATTTTTCATGGCTGTCAAAAACTTTGAAGTTCATTTCAATGATTTTCTTAAAGTGTTGTGATCCCTTTCCCAAGATAGGAAAAGTGTCTTATTTTGGCTTGTTGGTTGTCGCAGTGAATTTATAAGCTTGTTATAGTGGTTTAAAGAGGTCATATTTTCATAAATTAATTGTTCTAACCTTGTAAGTATTGGTCACACTAAATTCCAAAGTTCTGAGCACCGTCACACAAGTGTCGTCACGGTTGTCGCAAAGTGTATCTTTGGTGTCGCACTTGTCATAACTGGTCATAAATATGTCACACATAGGAGAATGATTTGTTTGTATATCTTGGATGATCTACATTATTTGAGTCATCAAGTATGTTAAGTGTATGATCATAGTCAAAGTCCATCATTTTTCACATCAATCTCATCGGACCCACACTTAGTAATTTTATAGAAAACTTCCCAACCGAGCATCTTAGATTCATCAAGCCTCCATTGAGCTGCGCACTTCCACCTTCCTCTATATGTGACCTTTCTTCTTGACACTGTTTAGTGCACAATACTAGCCTCCCAATACTTCTCCATTGCACAATTTTTCTAACTAGGACCCGACCTTGACCTCCGTAATAGCGCAGTCATGGCCTCCAACCCGTCTTGAACAACACACTTCAAAACTTCAAGACAAAAGCTCATCCCCTGATCCTTAGAAATATGCACTGCACATCCACCCAAGCCTCCTTGATCTCCTGAACTGCGTAGTAAGCTTTCCGATCTCTCACCCCTGCAGCCTGTCCCCACTGACTCCGGAAAATTTACAGTCATGTCCCTCAGCCCAGCCTTAGCTGTGCACTGCGTAGTTTCAAGGGTCAAGGCTACCCCCTGCCTGCGTAAACTATGCAATCCCGTAGTCCCTGAGCCTCATTTTCCAAAATTTCTCTTATTCTTGGCTCAGTTCATGGATCACAATGAATCATCGTAGGATATGGGTTTTCAGATTGATGGCATCCCGTCGTGAGTGGATTTTAGGAACATGTACTCTATAATGTAATGGAAATATGTTAAAGGAAAATAATAAGGATGGAAGCATGCTAGAATACACTCCTGCAGCTAAACCCACAAGATGATTGATCAAAGGAAATCAAAAGGACAGCGGTTTGCGGCCACCATCCATGACATGATATCATTGAAGACTCCTTATCGGCAAGGCACACAGAGGAGAAAAGAAAGATCTCTCATGAAGACATTTAACTCTCAGCAGAAGTAGTGGCTTCACATTGCCATGTCATCAAGCATTCCATGTTTGCATTGTCATGTCATGTCGTGTCATGAGTGGTCATACACCACATAACTATTGTACATCATATTTATTGTACTCAAAATGTATTGTACAATGGAAGTCCAAAGGACACACATGAATTTAAAGAGTCATATAAGTCAAAAAGTCATGGGATGTCAAATATTCATGAGGGTAGTCAAAGAATCACCCTTGGTTATATATACTCCCTCATTGTATGAGCAAAGGAATTTTCACCTTGGCTCCACCAGCAAAGCAATAGAGAGAAAATCTAGTGCTTTTTTGGAGCAAGGAGTGGCTCCAACACTCCACTATTGGAGCTAGTGATTGCCAGTGTACATATGTGTCTTGGAAGTTTTACTTAATAACATAAGCCTATCAAGTCTAACACGTTATTCATGCATGACTTATGAATGTTTGTAAGACTATTCTATGGATGTTTGGTACTTCATGTTTGCTTTTCACATGTACTAAGATAGTTGAACTATTTCATTTATTTTAGTGCTTATCTTGTTGAGAATGTGTTGTAACGACTGTAATTAATGTCCCATACTTATGGACTATTCCGTAGGATATTATACAAGTATTTCTCAAGCTGTTGTGTGTAATGACTACCTCATACCCTTGTGGACTATTCCATTGGATGTTAGACGGAATCCTTCAGTTCATGTGTGTCTCTTCATGAGTGGTACTATTACCTCTCTCTTAGTGCATCACTTATCTTCCTCCCCTTGCGATAGAATAACCTTGACACACTTGTAATTGGACATTCACCAGACACACTCCCCTTTCTTTTCGAAATTACATTTTCATCACTCTCTCTATCTCTTGTTGACAACAAGAGTCAAGGCATATCTTTAAGAATAGGCAAGAAAGCCATTTTTCCAAATGAGACTCCTACACCAAAAAATGTGAGGTATAATTGGGACTTCATATTGAGGAGATTCCATGAATGTTGGCAGGTCCAACCGCGTTAACAACACCACATTTGCAAACTTTTATAAACAATGATCAATTACAATGTTAATTATAGTTACAATGTTTAGTTTCAAAATTTCTAATGTATAAACCATTTAGAATAGTAACCTTTTGAAATTTTATTTTGATACTCATGCTTTTTGATACCAGAGCTTCATTCTGCAAAGCTCTCATTGTAACCTTTACATAATGAAATTATTATTATTGATATGAAGAACTCAATTCGTTTACTATTATAAAATACGAGTAAAGCTGACGAATCTACAATTACCTAATCTAGAATCTGTAAATAAAAAAACCAAGTTTACATAGTGAATGTCGTGAATATACATTAGTTCAATGAATAAATGGAAAAAATACTTTTATTTATTGGCAAGAGAGCTCCAATTAATCAAAAGAGAACACAATCTAGGGTATTAATAAAATAGTATATGGATATCGATTTCTAAAGCATGAAAAATGTATCAATCATCAAACATGATCATATATTTTGGAATTTTTCGAATTGTAATTTAAGTAAAACGAATATTATTTAGAGTGTCCAAATTCACACTAGTACTAGTAAATCAGTAATAGTAAAATCAGTACTAGGAAAAATTGAATTAAATATTAGGAAAATCAATACTAGAAAAATTGATAATGATCATTGATTAATGAATACCAATAAAATTGATAGTAGTTAAATGTAATATCATATCTTAAATGTCAATTCATGACTTAATCCAAAATGATGTCAGGTCCTTTGCATATTGGTGGTGTGTTTAAAAAATCCCGAATTAATATCATTAGAGTTCCTTATATGAATCCTTTATTATGTGGATGACAAAGGATGTGTGAGATAATGGAGGCCCTTTTCATAGGTGGCAACTATCTAACATTGATACTGTTATGTTACTACTATTGCTTTGGTCAATTATGGAAGAATTAACGTGGTTGTAGGTCCTTTGCAAAAGGGGGAGGGGGGAGGGTTAAAAGCGTAACTTTCATTATGCAAAGTATGAAATGATTTGAGACATTAGATGTCAATTCCCATTTTCTGTGAAATAATTTTTTTTAATGTTCATTTTTGTATAGTCTACAGATAAGAAAACAAAGAAATTTACAATGTTTAGACGAAACTACATGGCAATGTTCAAACTAAAATTGGACTTTTTTATATGTGTTTTGTCATTAAATAAATTTTCTTTTCAATTTGTGTGATGAAGAAGTGTTTTTTGGTCAAAATAATTTGCAAAAGATACTATGAACGAGTCACTTAAGAACCAATTTGCATCACAGAATTGTAGACAAAGGGAAAATAGTTCCAAGCTCAGAAAAGAGTAATCATTATTTGCGCCTGAAATGCCTTGAACAATAATGAAAAAAATTACAATAACAAGAATCGTATCTAGATTCAAATGCTAATAACCATAGCTATGCTTAAAATAAACATCAAACACGAAACAAATTTCTGACAATAAAAAATAGTTATTGAATATGCATTTTCATTTTGATCAACAAAACAATATTCATCTTTGAATTGTTCATAAAATTGGTAACAAATGTCAGAATTTGCATAAAGAAATAAGTTTTTAACAATAATGTATACAATTGGAGTAAAAGTAATATTATATAGCTAATCATAATAGTTATTCTATCCATAGTAAGAATTTTTCTGATATCCCAGTTCACTAGCATATTCACGACAACCATTTCATTTTTTTTTTGCCTCTTTAACTTTCCACACTTGCATTTCGACAAAATAGAAACAATAGTTTTGTAATAAATTAAATAAATATAATAAATGATAATGTCACTATGAAACAAATCTATCTAGAAAATAAAAGCCATGTGCAAAAGAAAACCCATATGTAAACCACCTCATAAATTTTGGGTACAGAAAAAAACACTCGATTTCTAAAGATTTTATCAAAATATTTATATATAGCCACAAAAGCAAATGGATTGGACTCATGTGAACCGTAGTATGGAAAATATATTTGCAATGAAAATTAAAAAACAACATACCGACATTGACTCAGTTCATAATAACATATATAAAACCGTGAACATTTAATCACCAGTAAACAAGAAAATGAACATTCCAAGATTTAAGAAAACTTACATCATGTAAAATATTATGTCCTGATTGTTTGACCGCTAACTGTTTTGCAAGTTTTCGGCCTCTTGAAGCAACTTTTTTAACTTTTCCTGGTAGCAATATTTCATAGGATCAATTGTAATTTCCAGTTTGACACGTTGACTGAATATCTCCTTCTCAATTTCCCTAAATTCTCTTTGCAATTCCACATCTAAAGAAAAGTTATGTTTATTAACATTAAAAATTTATAATTATTCATTCCTTATTCTCCTCTGTGTTAAAATAAGCTATATCATTGAATTTTGTCACCTTTTACTGTTTGAGCTTATCCAATTCAACTGTTAACGTTTCTCTTGAAATTAATCCAGAGTCACATGTAATATGTGGGTCATTCAGATTATGAATAATATGTATGGCTTTGACATATGAATTTTCTCTTCGATTCTCTATATTCTCATATTAATTTTTTTTTTCGACATTCTTCTAATTCTCTAAGACCATGCAAATTTGAGTTGCTTCATTCGATTAGCATTTGGAAGTTCCTGTAATTTTTTCTCTCCATCAAAAATTAAATCAAGTTTATGGTTGAAAGCGAATAAGTCATTTTTAATGAAATACCTATCTCCTTCAATATCATGTTGAATGCACTCGAAAAATGACTTAGTTATTTGTGCCAAATGCTTCATATCAGAAGCTACGCACCACACATGTTCAATGATTTTCAATCGTTCACATATATTTCTGATAATATATTTTTTCACCGCATTAAGGAAATAGATATATTTAGAGAATCTATATTATGTGTTGTGATTATAAATCGTCAGCAGTGTTTTTAATATTTCCAATGGAGTCATCAACAAAGGACCCATATTTAGAGCATATTTTAGGTCCTTTATTATTTTTTTTAGCCTCAAGTTTTCAACTTCTTGTTGACTATGAGACTCTGTGAACACGTCACCAGTAACTTGATGCAGCTTCATGACCGACATGGTTGCAATCATTAGGGGAATTTTGAGGTCTAAAATGGGCCTCCTAAGAAAAATGTACAACCAAAATAAACTTTATAAGAACCAATAGGATTCAAGATGATGATGTCATCCATAATGGATGATTCACCATTTTTGGAGTAAAAAAGTAAAAAAATTAAAAAATAATAAAATAATAAAACTACTTTTTCAACTCGTATTTTAAACTTATCTCCCAAAATTTTTACTCAAATTTCGAGCGGGAGTACTCGTTGGATGCAGAATTTAATTCCTCATCCAAGAAGTACCCATGGTGCATACTTTCGATGAACTCTTCTACACAAAAAATGAGAAATACATAAAAAAATGTGATTGTAATCACGTTTTTTTATGTATTTCTCATTTTTCGTGTAGTAGGACCCATCGAAAGTATGCAACATGGGTACTCCTTGGATGAGGAATTAAATTCCACATCCAACGAGTACTCCCGCTCGAAATTTGAGTAAAAACTTTGGGAGATAAGTTGAAAATATGAATTGAAAAAGTAGTTTTTTCATTTTTCCCTCTAAAATTTGATGATGTCATCAAATCTTATTTGATTTTTTCCACTATTATTTTATAATTTCCTTAGGAGGCCCCTTTTAGACCTCAAAATTCCCCTAATGTCTAGATAGATGAACATGCATTTCTATTTGGTCTAAAACCTTTTTGATGTGAATATTTACTTTCTCAATCTTCATTTTTTTAGTTTTGCTATCATACTTTGCATTTTTCAATGTGACAAAATTTTCATAAAAAATAGTAGATTCCTCGGTAATTTGCGCCATTGTTTTCTAATTTTCTGCAAAACAAACACTAATCCAATCAATTAACATAACGTTGTCAACTTCTATGTTTATAGCTTCTTCAACAATTCCTATTTTCTTAGGACTTTTGGAATGGGATGATTCACCAATATACATTTCTTCTGAAATAAAACTTCGATTAGGATCTTTTTCCTTCATGTTCGCTGATAGGTAGTCGCAAATCCATTATGTATTTGTAGTATCTTTTATCCTATTTTAACTTGACAATGAACTCACATTAG
Organism: Pinus albicaulis; assembly: GCA_034641835.2. NCBI lineage: Eukaryota > Viridiplantae > Streptophyta > Pinopsida > Pinales > Pinaceae > Pinus > Pinus albicaulis. Next base: position 759,341,897 of record CM076576.1, on the reverse strand, counting down.
TTCTCTTTTTGAAACATAAAAATTTCTCTATAGAGTAATGATACATTATTATTCAGTGATTTCTTCAGGATATATGATTAGCCCTTGATTTCCATGGCTATCATTTATGTAACATACATATTGCTTTGCAGAAGCATTGATACTTGATTCTTCGATGTTTTCTTCAGCATCTATGATTAGCCCCTAGTTTTTTGTCGATACATTTTTATATTCTTTTCTTTGCTCTCTAATTTATGGAAACAAGTTTTTGTATCCAATTGTTTCCAAGTGTACACCAAATTGGCCCTCCTCATCAAAGGATTTAGTTGCTTCAACTTCACTTAAGTCAAACTGGGATGCAAAGTATTTGCGAGCTCTATAACACGAGCCACAATCTTCACTGTGATTTCACTAACAGTAAAGGACAAAGAAATGATTTTTTTTGTCTTTTTGGTTTGAAATATATTTAGCTAGTCAAGGCATTCCCTACAAAATTCAACAACAAAATAATTTTCTATAACAAATTTCAGAAATAATGGCTTACCTTAAAATCCATAAATTCGAATTAGCGTATTATTTTATCTTTTTTTCATGAATATCTTTCACCTATAGGAGAACTTGTTCCTTTTCAGATATATGATGAGGCTATTGTCCATTTATCATGTAATTGACTTGTGTTACCAAAACATCTTGAATTAGACACAAGTTTAAAGAAACAATATGCTTCCACAATATAGGATACTAGAATTGCATTGGTTCTTGATTCACATAGCATCTAGGATTACATGGAAAACCATGAAAGTCGTCGCTAGAAATCAAAGCTATTATGAGATACGTGAACATGAAGAACCTATTGGTCTTGGATAAATTGTATAACTGAGAAGCTAATTCATTAGAAATGATATAAGCCCAGTCGAATACACAAACATTTTTGTATGTGTGATAAAACATATAGAGAATGCATTTTGGAGAACTTGTTGTAGTTTCTTCACTCGTTACACGTGAACAAAGCCAAGAAAATTACCTAAATGGTTTTTTAAATAAAGATATATATATATATATATATATATATATATATATATATATATATATATGACATAAATATTGTAAGTAACTTCGTAACTTGGCGAAAATAAATCGCCAAAAACATTAGCCTCACTTGCTTCTGAGATCATAAAATTATTTTCTTCAGACAATGTCAAGTGTATATTAGCTTCCGCTAACTTGAATATCCGTCTGAATGTATTCACATTCAAATGAATCCTTTTCATTGGTAGCATATTTTTTCTTGTTTCTAAATCAATTTTTTTTTCACATAAATGAACAATTTCCCCAAAATAATTTTTTTTTGGCACACATGCAACATTTGCTAATTCACTAGTCCAAATTTTGTTACTGTTCTTATTTTACGTTAGCATATTCACATAAAACTCATATGAAATCGACTAGTGTAATTTCTCATCGATACGACCATGTAAATTAATGGTATCAGTGCAAATACCTTCTCTTCTTTGTCTTCTAACCATGTTCATTTCGTAGCTGAAAACTCTTTTTGAATCAATAATGTTCTCAATACCACTAAGATCCATTTTTTTATATATTTTGTATATATTCACTAGCTCTTACTATTGCAAATACAAAAATGGCTCCAACTATTGCAACTGTGAAATATGTTACATAGGACATTTTTCAATAAATATAAATTGAAGATACCAATGCTAACGTTTATGGAAATCAGTGCAAATATACCTCTAAGTTTCCAAACCATCTTGTCTATTTATTACACATATTTCTTATGTGTTACTATAATTCTCTGCAATAATGGAAATAAGCTCATGGGTTGTCGATAATAATTCTCTCTACAAAATAACATGCTAAGTTATACCTATTATGAGACAACAAGGCCGTGTGGTTGGTGCCCACTACTTTTTCATTATCAACTTTGACTTATCAATAACCTTACACAAAAATTTGAAAAATCTCAAAGACGCATACAGTTTGACCAATCATTCCAAATTTCTTCACTCTCTTATCTACTTTTTAGCCACCTATAATATTTTGTCAAATAAAATAGGTGGCTAAATATGTTTCTGAGTCTTCAAGAGAAACATTTCCTTTGTAAAGATATCATTCTTGAAGCCTCCATGTGTCTTCTATCCTTTGAAGTAATCTTCACTGTTGTTTCCATTAATGAACCCTATTGTTTATGAAAGAAACTGTTTTCAAAGGCCTCCATATTCCCCATTTTCCCTCATTCATACTTCATTTTTTTTCATTCCCTTCATAAATTCCCTTTGATAAGGTTTAAAACCTCTTTTTTAATCTTATCGGAACCCTCAAAACCCTCTGAAAAACCTTCATTTTTGCCTAAAAACCCACTTTTAATCATTTAGGCCTTAAGCCCCTTTCAGCCTTAGCCCTAGCCCCTTTTCTGCATGTGACCTCGTCCCACGACCAGGAGCTAGCCCCCATCGAACAATCGAAATCGGGGTTTACAGTTTCTTTGTTAAACATTTATTTCAAAACTCTAGTGCGATGAGCCCTTCCTCCTCCGATCTGCCGATTCGATTTGGACCGTTGAATCCACAAGAACCAAAAGTCAGGATTCAATCGTGCTTCGATCGCAGCCCCCCGTCACCGCATCCGCCGATTTGATCTAGACCGTTGAATCCACAAGAACCAACGGCCAGGATCTCATCATGCTCCGTTCATAGGCCCTCCATCATTACACCCTCCGATCAATCCCGACCGTTGATCTCCCCTCTGATCCGACGGCCAGTGCTTAATCGCACATTGCAAACTCAAAGACCCAGATGCTTTGGCCTCTTTCCTGTTCTCTGATACGATTTAATCCCAGCCGTTCATTCCGCCAGATCTGACGGTTCGCGCTTCATCACATCGCACTCGTCCCCCCTGTAGTCCTCCACCATCTCGACCTCTGATTAAATCTCCACCGTTGATCAAGTTTGATTGGAAAATCCACATTACTTCCACTCTTCAAACCCTGCCCTTCTCATTCTCCCCCATCAACAGATCTCGACCGTCCATTCCCCTAATCCAACGGTTCACATTTAAATCGCCATTGCCCCACCAGTTCTTCCGCCCTATGCATCTTACCTCCCATCACACACAACCTGCACCATCCGATCAAGAACAAGAGATCCGACGGCTTAAACTACATTTTGCATAATTTTTGTGCCCAGGTTTTAACGTTTCAAAATTATGCGAAATGGGTGGTTTTATTTTTCCACGTGTCACTCACTGAGTGGAATCCCGTTTTTTTGGGCATTTCTGTTTTCCCCCTTTTTGTTGCGTGAAAAACATTCCGGTTTCCGCCTTACCACCCTCTGCAACACAACATTGGCTTTTAATCCCAGCCGTTGATCTCTGAAATCAGACGGCTCTTATCATATCATAACCCCGCTCACTTGCATTTTAACTTTTCTTCCAAATGACCCCATCGAGAAATTCCCGTCGTTGATTGTTATAAATCTAATGGCCCACATTTAATCTCACCCCCATTCATCCACCATCCATCTAACCTCCCTAACGACTCCATCGTGCGATCTCCACCATAGATCATCTTGATCTGACGGCCCACATTCATCGTCACACCCAAACTCCCACCAGACCTGTTTTCACCTTCCGCCATGGTTTTTCATCACATTTTCCGTTGAATCCAGTTTTCCGCTCACTGCCCCTCCATCCTTCTGAGCCCTCTGAAGCAGCCTTTCCCACTCCTGCAGGTTTATATAACATGTTTAAATTGTCTGTTTGCATGTTTAATGGTGTTCCATCTATATTTTTCCCACAGTCACAGGAAGGTGACATAAAGGTCTAGGGTGATGAACCTAAGCCTGAATCAATGCAAAAAAGGGACCAGCAGGGTGAATTCTAAGATGGATTAATGCGTCATGAACATCAATCGTACCTATAAACCCTCCAGCTCAGCAGAAACCCCGGATACCTGTACAGAAGAAGCAGCAAAGAGTATCAGAAAGAGATCAAGAATATTAGCGCATAACATTGAATATTAATAACTTAATCCACAGTTACAGACAAATATGTGGTTCAAAGACCATAAAGGATATTAATGAGGCTTAATGAAGCCTAAAGCACACATCAAGCCATATCAGTGATTTAATATCAACAAGACGTTTTTCTCCAAAGAAGGACTAGCTACACGACCTCTTCCATTTTCCATTGAGCACCAGATATATTATTGAATTGACAGAAGTCTTTAAAATTTTTAGGACAACAGTTATGAAAGTATGGAGGGCCTGAGATACCTTCAGTCACCTTACTTATTGAAGAAGACAAAACATAGTACTACAGCCAGAGAGTACTTCAAGAGACATACCTGGAGTTATTATCAACCTCACATAGACTTCTAAACCAACCTAAAGGGTACCGACAGTTGAAGAAAAGCCATTATGTAGAGTGGGCATTCGAATATTTCCTCCCTTATGTCTTAATGGATCATTTAAGTTCATATCTAATTCTCCCCCTCCTCACTCACCTATAAGAACTCATTGAAAATACATTGTAAAGGGTTGGTTGTTGGGATTTGATTGACTGTTTGAATTGTTATTGAGGGAAGTAGCTGAGTAGTTTGTAATATAGTAGGCTGGGAAGAGAATTTTGGACTGTGAAAAGCCACTGGGCTCAAAGTATGTGACTGGTTTTGCACATCAATTGAACAAGCAGATTCACAGGATCCTGGTATATATTATTGGTGATGTTTTCCTTACTGTAATTGTCTCCTTTCATGTTTTTTCATACCGTCCATTATTCTCTGATAAATAATAGCAAGCATAGATTAGCACATACTATTGGAAGTACCCTAAATCTCACTGTTAAATATTTATCTTTATGTTTTCGTCCGATTGTGTAATCCAAGAACAAATTCAACATAATTTAACTAGTATAGAAGTTGGCTTGTCCATGCTTACTGATGTATGAATTTAGAGTTTGTTTCTTAGATGTTCTTGTTTGGTTTCAGCTGAAACAATTGGGAAACTGAGGATTTAGAGTTAGCCCTATCCACCAGGTTCCTTTTCCAACAGTTAGCCTTTCGAAGATCCCTTTGAGTTGAGTGTCAAAGCAGAGAAGGTTAAAAGTATTTCTCTGATCTTAGGCCTTACTCTGTGTTTAATCTTAAATGTTTTCTACTTTCTGAAAGTGGTTATGAGGACTGCTGGATTGTTTTCCTTGAGAATATGCTGAAAGCAGGTTAGGTTAAAATTCCTTCCTTGATCTTAAGCTACCCTCTTTGTCTTTATTGAGAGTTTCCTTTGAAAGTATGTCAAAATTAAGATAGGTTAAAAGTCCTTACCTGATCTTAGGCTGCACTTTGGTTTCTTTCTTTCACCCACTTCTTAATGTTCCATCTCACCACCTATCTAAAGAGATCCTTTGGTATAGATGACTTGCCCTATGGAAACCCTTGGATAGTTGTTATGCAAGTAAACCCTTTTATGACTCCATAGCCCAATGGTTTGGAACTTCTCTTGACCTATCTTCCCATGCTGAAGCATCCTATTACTTAGTTCCTTTTTCACTTCACATAACCTTCTCAGTTAATGATCTCCAACCAAAAAAACAAATCAAAAACCCTTGTGCTTCATACCTATCCTAACAACTTAAACCGACCTTAAAGATATATCATTCTTTACATTTACAGAGAGATCCCTCTCTGGATCCAGGAGGGCTAGATCCTAGGATCCCAAAGTGGTTTGATGTTGTCTTGTCTTCTAGTTTTTGCCAATCTGACCAAAACACAGGAACCACAACACCACTAACCTAAATAAATACAAGTTCAAAAATTAGTCACATTTTTAAAAAATTCCATGAACGTATGGTTTTCATGCAATATGGGAATATGCGGAGAAAATATGGAAAGTAGCGAGTTTGTATGGAGAAAAATAGATGTAAAAAATAAAACAACACTTTCGCACATTTACAAGTTTCGTACAAAGTTTGTGCATTTTTCCTATCTTATGCAATTGTGTAATAGGTAATTAGCCTAGCTATAATGATACAATTAAAAAATATGAACTTTAAAATATTGGGTACAATTTTTGCAATCTACAATTTTCATTTCCTTGCAATAGTTAAATTAATTACTTATTCATTTTGGGCCGCGCATGAGAGTGAAAAAAACAAATCTGTCCTTACAACTTGTACAAAAATAGCTAAAATCTAGAAAATTGTGTTATATTGCATTTATAATTTGCTATGAACTTTATTGCTTCAAAACAAAAAATGTACAACCTTTTCAATGTTACAACCACTCAAAGTATAATGAAGCATGAACTGCATCATGATCACTCCATTATGAATGTGAAATATGAACATGACATTTCTAAAGAGGGAAATTTGTCCAAATGTAATAAATAATTGTCTTATTCCCATAAATAAAATTCCTCATTATTTCTTGTAACTACTCGCACTGCATATACTCTAATAGTTGTTTACTTATTTTGGTATTTGAATTAATGTCAATATTTAAATCTCCAATAAGTATAAAAATGTAATCACCAAGTGTGAATTGTGCCCTTGCTATTGTTATTTCTTCAATTGTTTCCTAAACATATACAAGTCGTGCAACATACACACTTATTATGCATATCTAACATTGGAAATATACATCCGACAAAACAAGTTCGATTATGTTATTTCAAATGCTTCTCGTTGATACAATTTTTATGTTTTCTTGTACATAAGGACTCCATGAAGGCAATTTGATATGTTGAAATTGAATTTATGAAATTCAATATTTGATGGTGTAAATTTTAAATTTGTTTCCTAGATACATAGAATCATAACATTCATTAGGTCTTCATCAAACACAATATCAATTACATGAGCATGTAGTCTTCGTGTATTCAAACTTGCGATAAAGTATTTACACTTCCTATCAACTTCTCTATGTAGCTTGATTTCCATGATGCTTCAGTTATTAAGTGTTTTGTTTATTATAATACTTTCTTATTCACACAAAAGTTCTTATGTATTAGTTTTTTAAGAAGATACAATGATTCAATCATTCTAACACGTTACAATGTTGTGAAAACTAGTCAATGTGTTGATATGCCACTTGGATCAAATGCAAGTCCATTCAACGTTAAACCCTCTCAGCGATGAATTGTTCTAGCACAAGCTAGTTGTATCAGAAACTATTTTTGTACTATAGTTGTGAAGCTATTTCTATGACATGTCAATGGTTTTGAAACACATAATATTGGATTCCAATGAGATGAATTTTTTTTGTCATAAAGTTCACAATACTAGTTTCTTTGAAGTTTACCGATATCTGGATTTACAAAATCTACCCATAACACATCAAATTTATTGCTATTTTTAATATACATTTTTCATATTCCATCCATTCAATTAATGAGTCCATCCTCTGTATTATATTTCCCTACATATATCTCAACAAGGACATTTCATTTGATAATGATTCTTGGAGGTAATCTCATTTTCTTCTCATATGATACCGTAGCCTATTTACTTACTACGAGATTTATCAATCAAATCAAGAACTATTAGCTCTTCATTTATTTGCGACAACATTTTTTCCATTATGCTTATGTACATCCATGATTCTATAAAATATGTATGGAAATAATGGATCCAGTGGAGTAGGTTTGTATCATTTATCCTTTATATATTTTATGTCTTGGTTAGATTGTCGATTCACTTGAATTTTGTTAAGTATTACAATGGATTTGTTATATTTTTGATGCATTGTAGTACACCATTCATAGAATTCAACTTTGTATTTCCAGAAATTGTACACTATTTTTTCTCCTACTAGAATTGGTTGCTCAAAAATTAGAGAATCTTTGATTATTTGTGCTTGGAAAAATTCACCTGAAAATATTACATTAATATTTCCAAAATAAGATGACTAAGTATGCTTAATTTTGTGTAAGTGTTTTTCAACTTGGTATAATAATGATGGACCTACCAAAGATGCCTCATCAATCAACATGATATGAAGTTATTCGTAATGTTTTGTGAATGAGTGTAATTTTTCACCTTTAAGAAAAAGATATTCTGATTTGTTAAATGGTAAATGGAATGTAGAATGCAATGTTATACCACCTACATTGAACACTTCCTTCTCTGTGTATACTATTATTATTCCTTTTAATTGAGGTGGGTCATATCTAAACGTGTTATACAAGCGAATTAGAGATTGGAATATTTCTATAACGGTAAACATTTTTCTAATTCCCACACCACTTGTTACAAGTACATACAATGGGTCATTTGGATTTTTTCTCATCCACTATTTCTTTCACTGCTGTTGCCTATTCTAGGTTAAGCATTCTCATGATTTCATAGAATTTTGTTTCTTATAGTACTTTTGGTTGTTTTTACAAGTTGATAAGGTCTCTCTAAAATTGATTTTTTATTTCTATCCTTTTGAAAATATTGAAAATCTAACTCAATATCATATTCTTAATAATGTTTTTCACTCTATATTTCTTCATATGGAGTTGCATTTATTTCAAGAAATTTTCTCTCTTTGTTTTCAATCTCAAGAAATATGTTATCAATATTAGTCCACATTGTCATTATTTCATTCATGATTTTTTGCTCGTTACATTTTATGATTTTATCAAATAATAAATATGCATTCTCCTATCTCAAATATTTTACTTTAGATATGTTCTCATTAATACGATATGGGACATACAACATTAATCATTATTTGTAATAGTTATCAATATCAATATGTTTTTTATACTTTACGTACCTTATAGCATATGGTATCTCAGTGTTTCCTCTTTTTTTTCCTTGTAATGTACAACACGATGCAAATTTGTAATATTCCAAATTGGAAATAGTAGCAATATAGCTCATAAAATGAAAGCAGCAACAAGTATAAAACACATGAAATCATGAGACCAATATAAATCCATGTTATTGATCATATATGCAGCAAATAAGTATAGAACAATGAGGCACCAAACATAGAATGTGATCACACAAGCCTGCAATACATAAACACTCTCAAAAAGTGAGATGTTGATGGAACAAAAAATGTCGGAGAGCTGCTACAACACAGTTATATTATGCATAAATAAAACTAGACATGATACAATGATGTAAAAATACTGATATAGGCCCCAATAAAATCTAAACACACATATCCGGGCACTAGATCAGCCTTCCAAGACAACCCAAAAGGGTTTCTGGAAAATTCACACAATGTGCCAATGTAAGCTACAACCCTAGGGCTAAAGATATGATGCAACAATAGAAATGAGAAGATATGGCTGAAGATGATGTTGAAATATATAGCCCTCATCCAACATACATTCCGGATGAAAGAATGTCTCCTCCACTGAAGAAATCTCCTCCTAAAACAATCATTGCAACTACCCCTGCAACTCCTCCCTAAAATAACGCAGATCAAGACTGAAAATATGATGTAGGGGATGAATAATTATTTTCCTGGTGAAAAATGTGTGAAATAAGCCCAAGGGGCTTCTTTACAGGCCTCCTAATGGATGGAAACCTTCCTCCACTGAAAAACAAGCTCTAAAGACACCCGATCTAATCCTCCATTGCAACACCCTGCAACACAACACAACAACCTACATAAACTACGCTGACGAAGAAAGCTATAGCTTGGATTGAAAACCTGAATGTGGAAATGAATGCAATGCTCTTCCAAGAGACCTCTCAAGGAAAGAGGTGGGATTCCCGCTTGGGAACACCCGGTGCTAAACAGCACAACAACCATGTTAAACAACAAAGTAATGCAAAGTCTAAGCAGACCAATATCAAAATAATAATCTAAAACATAAACTCATATGGCTGCCATCCTCTTCCTTAAATATATTATGAGCTTACTTGCCCTTGGTCCCACTCAATTAGGTCATTTCCTTCATGAGATCCATCTCCCTCCAAAACTGCGTTATTCTTCATTTAATCTCCACTCCTCCATGATAGTGTTGTTGACTTGGTCAAAGTTGACTGAATCAACATGATCCAACCCATGTTCACAATTGCTGGTGATTTATTTAGCTGCTAAAAAGGTCTCCTTTCACACTTGAAGTGTTTTTATAACTTCTTAGGAGACTTATGGGCCTTCCTACCCATTTATTCACCTACCTAGTGATAAAAAAAACTATAATATTCCATTTAGCTTAAGGCTAAATTTTTGGAATATTACAGTCCTCCCCTCCAAAATGTTTCTTGTCCTCAAGAAACTATATAAGGAGAGAAAATTTCTCCCCTCCTCCTCTTGTGGCCTCCTCATCAATAGTCCCCACCACTGTTCAAAATAATCTACAATAAATCTGCCCTCCAATGTTTCTTCCCAAGTATGCAAAACCAAATGGCTCACATCATGAAAAGGTGGAAGGTGTAAGTGGAAACCTTCTTGCTGTCCAATGGCCTCCTCAAAGTAGGAGTTATGAAAAGCATAGGGGATCTCATTCCCAATGAGAAACTCCCAAACCCGTGCTATCATCCAAATTAAATGAGCCATTCTAGGTAGCTCATCAAAAGGATCCTCAACCCCCGGTTCATGCAATGTATTGGGGTTGTATGGAGAGATTAAATTCTTCCACCCAAGTTGTTTCTCTCTCCATTTATGGTATGTATGGGGCTGTTGTTTATCTTGGGCTGAAATTTCATGGCCTCCCAAAATGGCCCAAGTTACCCCACCAAACAAATCAGCCATGAACTCAAGTGCCTCCTCCAAGAACTCAAGTTCTCCAAATGGCTCCTCCCACATGAAGAAAAGATACGTAGTATGGAAATCATGGTTTGCCCATTGTTTCTCCTGAAACCTAAAACATTTAAATTAGGGATAATCATACTCCCAACGGGCACCTCTAGCTCTTATCCCAATCTCCAAACAAATCTCCCCATGAACATAAGAACATCATCAATATATGGAAGAAAAAATCAATGAAAACAAGTTGCCATATGATAATCGGAAAGTGGATCATAGTTCCACACATGGAACCAGTGCAGTGCATCCCTTGCTTGCCTCAAATCAAAGAATAACAAGTTCTCTCCCAACCACTTTTTTGCTACCACAATCATCCTACAAGATAGGATCATGAAGGTAAAATGTGGTGTCAATGGTGCACACCAAGAATCATGTGGCTTCCCCCACAAACCACCAATAGAATAGCCAACCTCAATGCTGCAATTGGCCTCAAGTACATCATGATATAATATAAAAGAAGGGATAATCCTCCTTGGTACAACATGCTTCTCATATAAAGTAAAGAAATACAAATCATTATACAAAATTGTACCTTCTCTACCATGTACTTTGGTCCTTGAGCTAAAATGGCTCAACTGGAAATTATCCCTCACACCTAATGAGTAGGGAGGTGGATGTGACATCCTCTCCATCACCATCCAGGCTATGCATCTCTCCATATGCTGATATATATCCAGCTAGATTCCCTCCCAAGTGAACTCCTCCATCAAAGAATGAAATGCATCCAAGTGCATGGAAAGAAAGTCCACATGTGCTGCATGTAGTAGCTTCCTCTTGAGCTCAGAAACTCTAGTCAAGAAGACTCTGCCATAAGAATAGATGACCTCATCAACCACCATGTATCTATCATCTCCCTCCGGGTCATCAAGAATCATGCAAGCGCCAAGATTCTTGAAGTACTCTACCAAGCATTGAGACCTCCAATATGGATCAATCCTCCTAAGAGACAACACTGAAGATATGAAATGTGAAGCTCCCCACATGCTGTTGTCTTCTCCTTTGACATCCCTCATGCCAAAATCATCCTCCAAAATGCTTCCATTCCCATCATACATCTGCTCATGCTCACATAGAAGTGGTGACTTTTGGAAGTTGGCCTCCCATGAGAAGCTAAAATCCAAAAAGAATCTCCTGATCTTGGAAAATGTATGCATGAGTGGCCTCCATACACTCTAATGTATGGAGGATTCCTTCCTCAAAGTAAGTACCCTCTGTTTCTCCAAATCCATGGAGCAGCTCTCTTGCACCATGAAGGTGCCATCCTCCATCACTGTAGCAACTTTTGTCAGTGAAAAATATGTAGTGAGAGTGGGTGATGCTAAAAATGGGAGAATGTCTCCCTCCTCCTTGATTCTATCCCAAACTCTCTGCACTGTAATAAACCCCTCCAAAGTATCCACCCTCCGAAATCTAAGAGTGGTGCAACCCAATGTGAAGCATCCATAATCATCTCCTGATCTGGTGGTCTCCTTGGTGGAATTCCTCCATGTAGTGAGACATCAATGTCAAGAGTAGATTGCACATATGGATGGACAACTTTGTCCCTGCCTTCACTACACAAATCAGTCTGCCTCTTCTTTGCATCAACCCTATGAAATAGATAGGGGCGTGTGATCCTAATCATATGATGTTGGTCATCCTCCCTACCTCCTCCTCTTATCTTCATGGTTTCACAATCTGTCAACAATGGCACATGTTGATCATGGGTTGTGCCTTGATCTCCACATATGAGATCCCGAGGAATTCCTTGCAATGATACAAGAATCCCTCTTGTTGGAGAAAGTGCTCCATCTACCTCTGCATGAGGTGTTAGATATGCTCTAGATATGATAGCGTTGTTTCCCCCATCCTTCTCTTCTTCTTCAATATGAATGGGAGTCACCTTCTCAATAAGAGGATCCTATTTTGAAAAATGGATCTTCATGCCCTCTTGTCCAAGGATATGAGACATGGATCTTTCCTCTAGCAAATTATTATGCAAGATGTGAGCCTCTTCAATAGTTTTCTGAAGTGGATTTGAGTTTATAGGTTCTTTCAACCCATGCACAAGTTTTGTTTGTTTTGGTTTGTTTGGTTCCACCAAGAATGTTTCAGAATGTTTTCCATCAAACCTCTCCACTAATCTCTTAGTGAACTTTGCATAAGAAGAAGTATTTTCATTTCTTAATGAAAAAGACTCAAATATCCACCAAGCATAGGCCTTACCTTCAAAATGCAGCGCTGCAACTTTGATGGCTTCATCTTCAGAAACTTGGTGTTGTTGCAAATAGGTGTGCAACTCCTCCACCCAAGATCTAGCTGAACATGTTGGTGATCCATAAAAAGTAGATAGGAAAAATCTACCCATTTCATGCTGTTTTCTCCTCTCTACCTTGATCTTGCAAAAATCTTGGAAAGTGATATGATCTCTAAACTTCTTAGTTTGATCCCTCCTAGGCACTTCTTCTTCTTCCATATCCCTTATAGTAGATTTGGGCATATGATTGTGCTATGAATCATAGTGTGTAGCTGCATGCTCACACTCATCATGTGAAAATATAGATTTGGCTTTAGATCCAAACTCCTTTGGAGATTCTCTCTCTCTTCTCATTTCCTTGAGATCTCCTTTAATGCTCTGCATAGTTTTAAAGAGAAGTTGTGAGAGCTCCTCCTCCTCCCTTCCTCCAAATAATGGAGTCTTATTTTTGTTTTTTCTATACATCTCCTTCTTCTTGTAAAAATTCTTCTCCTTATGGTGACATATTGGCTGAATTCACAGGCTGAGCCAAGATTATGCTCTGATACCACTGTAATATTCCAAATTGGAAATAGCAGCAATATAGCTCATAAAATGAAAGAAAAAAAATGATATAACACATGAAATAATGAGACCAATATAAAGCCATGTTATTGATCATATATGCAACAAATAAGTATAGAACAATGAGGCACCAAACATAGAATGTGATCAAAAAAGCCTCCAATACATAAACACTCTCAAAAAGTGAGATGTTGTTGCAACACAAAACGTCGGAGAGTTGTTGCAGCGCAGTTATATGATACATAAATACAATTGGAGATGATATAATGATGTAAAAATACTGATATAGGCCCCAATAGAACCTAAACACACAGATTCGGGCACTAGATCAACCTTCCAAGACAACCCAAAAGGGTTTCTAGAAAATGCACACAATGTGCCAATGTAAGTTGCAGCCCTAGCGCTGAATATATGTTGCAGCAATAGAAATGAGAAGATATGGTTGAAGCTGATGTAGAAATATACAACCCTCCTCCAACAGACCCTCCAGATGAAATAATGTCTCCTCCACTAAAGAAATCTCCTCCCAAAACAATCACTGCAACTACCCTTGCAACTCCTCCCTAAAATAACATAGATCAAGAATGAAACTGTGCTGTAGGGGATGAATATTGATTGGCCTGGTGCCAAATGTGTGAAATAAGCCCAAGGGGCTTCTTTACAGGCCTCCTAATGGATGGAAACATTTCTCCATTGAAAAAAAAATCTCTAAAGACACCTAATATAATCCTCCACTGCAACACCTTGCAACACATCACAATAACTTACAGAAACTATGCTGATGAAGAAAGCTATAGCTTGGCCTGAAAACCTGAATGTGGAAATGAATTAAATTCTCTTCCAAGAGACCTCTCAAGGGAAGAGGTGGGATTCCCTCTTGGGAACACCCGGCGCTAAACAACACAGCAACCCTGTTAAACAGTAAAGGAATGAAAGTTCTAAGTAGACCAATATCAAAATAATAATCTAAAACATAAACTCATATGGCTGCCATCCTCTTCCTTAAATATATTATGAGCTTACTTGCCCTCGGCCCCACTCAATTAGGTCATTTCCTTCATGAGAGTCATCTCCCTCCAAAACTGTGTTATTCTCCATTTAATCTCCATTCCTCCATGACAGCGTTGTTGACTTCGTCAAAGTTGACTAAATCAACATGATCCCACCCTTGTTAACACTTGGAGGTTCTTTATTTAGCTGCTAAAAAGGTATCCTTTCGCACTTGAAGTGTTTTTACTGCTGCTTAGGAGACTTATGGGCCTTCCTACCCATTTATTCACCTACCTAGTGATAAAACAAACTATAATATTCCATTTAGCTGAAGGCTAAATTTTTGGAATATTAAAAAATTCTTCTAAACATACACGTTCGATGTTTTCTGGTATTTTCACATAACGATCAATAATTGATAAGAATTCTATGTCTTTTGAATCATTTGGTTCACGCTCTAGGTATTTTGGTTTTTTTAGTAAAAAAATTCGATTATCTATTGCTAAAGTATTAATAAATATCCATTTTCTTGAACTAGTATTTAGTGGCATTGTCAACACAATAGATACAACTTGTGGTGCAGACATTTTTTGTAAGTTCAATACATATTTTCCAATTATTGCAATTTTTTCTATGATATCACCATCATTTTTTTGACATTCACTTCGCCCACATTTAAACATCAATGTCATTTTTTTATCTAGATTTTTCATATATGAACTATAATAATCAACTGTAGCATATGAGTCAAGTAGAAATTGGGCATCAATATTTGCACCCCATATTAATGGAATATGTTGAGCATAGTACATATGTATGTTGGTTCTCTTTTCAACAAAATTGTTCTTTGTTTCAAAGTACACTGATTCAATTGCGTGGATATTATCATAATTGGTTATACCTATTTTTTCAAAAAAACTATGAAATGTATATGTCTCATTGTGTTCAAATATCGTTCTTGCATTCCCATTTGTTTTTTTCATTTTTTAATTCCATAGGCTCAAGTATTTGTGTCCTTGGCATTGGTGGTATTGGAAAATTGATCTTGCAATGCATCTATTTTCCTTTCCTACAAGTGCTTGTTTGACAATGCCAATAATTTTCAGATTTGTAGGTAGTTTAATTGAATCACAAGACAATTACTTGTCAAAAAAAATTTTGATTTCAATATTCATGCTTGTTTCATAGATGGGAGCAATTTTTATCCATATAAATCCATGTTCATGCTGGATTCCTCGATTTTGAAATTTTTTTAAAAAGATATAGTCAAGGACATCATCAAAGTACTTGGACTCATGTAAAATTTACTGGATTAGAGTATTCATTCTAATTTGTAATATCATACATAGGTAATGAGGTCATTTCTTATTAAGGTATCAATATTTTCTTCCTCTACTTCGTTTTCAATTGACGGTTTTTTTTCTCGATGTATTTGTTGCAAAGCCTTTACTAAAGGTTCCCATATATGTTCAACACTACTAAATGAAACAAAGAAAGTGGGTGGGCATAACTATAACATCATTTCATATAAATTATTGCACAAATTCCATAAATAGTTTGGTGATGTATTTATTCGTTTAATATCCATATAGGCAATGTTTCATGTAAGAATGTGTTTCAAATTTGTCTTTGTTTTAACATATTTAGGTATAATTTATTTTCATTTTAATTTTCCCTTTATTATACGAATCAAATATAATTAAATACTTGATTGACGATAATTCACACAAGTTTTTAAAACAAATTCATTATATGATACGTAAAATCATGATCTTGATGAAAAACTTCCCACCGAGCAATATCGTGATATGTAAAGTTTTTCGTAACACTGTCTAACCATATTTTTTTGTAAAACAGTGTGGGAAATCTCATATTTTCTAAACACTTATCTCTAAATATTCCCAAAGGCCTATAGCCTTCACCTGAAGCAATGTTTATCTGATTATTACAAAGATCATAAATACTATATGAATCACTAAATCCATGTAATAGTGTTTTTGTTACCGACTCTTGATCACTGTAATCATTATCATCATTTATTTATGTATTTGTCTCCATCTCACATGCATATGCATATTTTTTTTTATCAAATAATTGTTTCCAGTTTTTTTTTATCCTGACATTCTCTAGTCTATAGAGTAGAGTTTTAAATAATCGTCTCAATGCCTTCATGACTTTATGAACAAGTATTCACCCAACAAAAATTATGCTTTTAAACAGTAAATGTCTTTTAATCACCATGAAAACAATACTATATTCATTTATGTTACGAGGAAGTGCAATTTGAATTCAATGTATGTCAGCAGGTACATTGATTAGTCCACCAATAAATGCTAATTTTGGTTTTATAAAATTTTGTCCAAGGTCCTTTATTTGCAAAAATGGTAATCGTAATGATATCAACATTTCCTTTGATTCATAGAGTTATTTCACTATGGAAAATTTTCTATTAGGGCTAATTCATTCTGGAACTGCAAATTTGATAAACTTTGTCATCGTCTAATGCATTTTTTCATTTTTTGCATACGCACTTAATTTTGACACATTGTTGATTTATTTTTATATGACATCTTTTTTAAACCAAGTTTGATTGCATATTGCATAGACATAAACAAGAACATCTTGTATTTTCTTAAAATAGTTTTGTTCAACCATTGTTTCATATGTATAATTGAATATTTGTAACGATTAATGTTCACTAGCAGATATGCTATTTTTTATTGACTTTCGTCACTTTGATCGTCTTGTAATCTGACTTTGTTTGATAACATTTTTGTTTCTTATGGATTTTTTGAGCTCACGCAATCAAGAAAACAGTCTCTTGCTTACATTGATAGGCTTTGTATTAAGTTCCATAGTATCTTCATCAATCTCAATGTTCTTAGAGACAGAATTTAATGGCTTGCATATTTTTCTAAGAAAACTTGTTTTGGAAACATAATTGTTTCTTATATGTTTTTTGAGTTGATGCATTGATAGTCGCGATATCTTGTTTGCATTAATAAACTTTGTGTCAATTTATATGCCATTTTCATTCACATTCATGTTTTTGAAGTCATTCGTATTAACGCCACTATATTTTTTATTGGATTCTTATATACATTACTCTTTTTGAATTTCTTCAATAGGACATGATTTGTTTTTTTTTTACTATCTCTTTGAGAGGTTCATAATGCAAATGAACTATACTTGTACCAAATTGCATAACATGGAATATTTTTGTGTCTTTCTCTAATCCATGAAATTCAGACACAATAGCTAGAGTCTCAATGAACCATATGCATATAGTTATGTTCAATATATATTATATCTAGCCATAAAAAAAAGGCCATCGTTTATCTTCCCTTTTTCATATGGCATTGCTAATTGTATAATGTATCCTTTCCAATCTAGTATTCTATGAAATTGCATAATTGCATGCCCATTCATGTATTTTTATATGAAATTTATTGCAAATGAATCATTATGCATGATAGCATTGTAAAAACTCTTTTCAATTATGCATCGTAAATAGGGAACATCATATTCATTCTCCATCAATTGGCATATTTTTTGAAAACAACTTTCACCGTAAATACTACTGAACCCGAAAAATCTCTTAAAAATATGTCTACCCATGATTTTTTCTATCTACATCCATCCATGTTTTGTTTGTTCATACGTTATTATATTTATTATATTTTCATGATCAATTTCCTATTGAACATTTTTTCTTGCACATAAGTGGTTCGGAATGTCTGACAATTGAATTTTCATCATCATGGAAGAATATGTCATAACTTTCTTTGCAAAATTTGAATTAAAATGCAAACAATTTTTCATTGTTGTCTTTGACCAAGAAAAAGTATTTTGAGAATTTTTAGCCAGTTCGATAACCAATGTACATAAAATATTTCCCCCCAAAATCCTCGTTATTCCCTAGCGATAGTGTTTGAAGTTGATTTTGTCATCATTTCCAAGTAATCATCTGGGCTATTTATTACAGCATTTGTATTAATGCATCTATATTCAATTCACATTCATAAGATATTATGGCTTCGAACTTCTATTCATGTAAACAATTCCTAAAATAGTTTTTTGTTCCTTCACGTAACTCTATCGATGTGTATCTAAAATGCAATAGAGTTCACATAGTATTGAACATACAATCCCCCATAACATATGCAAAATTGTTTAAACGAAATAGATTATGCTATCTTAGTATCATATCTATACATTTATTTCTATAGTAAACAAATGCTTATCCATTGACGCTTTAGAAATCACACTTCAAAAAATATTTAAATTCACTATGAGTTATTGTTTGATGATAAGCACAAAATAAACAATGTACAGGAAAACGAGAACAATGATATAGATACAACCAACAATGCGTAAAAATATTATTTATGAACAAGATATAAAATCACAAAATAAATGAACCAGAACGTGCCTAATATGGATATCATAAAATATCTATCTATTTTTGAAAACATATATTGTTCATAACTCTTACGCTAACAATAAAATCACATAGTTCTCAGAACAAAGTATCGATTCCAACAACTTTGAGAAAAACCATTCATAGCAAGCCCTCACCGAGAACTATGAACTTACCAATATGCATGCCAAAAAATAATGTGTGATCAACACTTGGCCAATGCAACTACTAATACGTTACTTACTTAAATTATGTTACAGTAGCTTTATAAAACTTAGATCTTTTGATTTATGATTCTTATGCTAATGAGAAAAACACATAGTTCTTAGAACAAACTATTGATTCTGACAACTATGAGAAAAAACATTCGTAACCAGCCCCTCAAGAACTGTGAACTTTTCCAATATGCATTTCAAAAAATAATGCTTGATCAACACTTGGCCAATGCAACAACCGACATGTTACTTATTAAAATTATGCCACAAAAGATTCATAAAACTTAGACATTTTGATTTATGATTTGTGTCGGAGAATGGGTATGCGCAGTAACAAACAAAATCATTATGTGGCAAAGTTCCGCACCTCCGCATTCACTTCCCCCCCGCATAGTTCTTCGGCACACTTTCCTTTCGCATAACACTGATTTTTAAACAATAGAAGCCACTTAATATCAATCACTCTATG
Organism: Pinus albicaulis; assembly: GCA_034641835.2. Lineage (NCBI taxonomy): Eukaryota > Viridiplantae > Streptophyta > Pinopsida > Pinales > Pinaceae > Pinus > Pinus albicaulis. The sequence goes on along the minus strand of CM076576.1, from coordinate 759,322,262 downwards.
CAATGTATCACTCGGTTTCATATGTATTTAATTTCCTATGTTTTTGTATTAAACGTAGATATGTGTACATGATTTGTCTTGTCTAACACGTGTCACATGAAAAATTGGTCCAGGGGATCAAAATTGTGCTCAAAATTAAAGTGCCAAAATTATCTCGAAACTAGCACCAAATCGTAAATCTCGTCTTTTTTATTCCAATGATGCTTGAATCTCCTCAATTTGACATCATATGAGGATGATATCATGTTTTTTATTTTTGGACAAACAACTAAAATTTCAACTTGCAGGGTTGACTGGAGAGTGTACGACTGCCATATGGTAGTCCATACGATGAAATCATGTTGATTTTAGCAAGATGACTAAGCAGTACGGTGGTCATATGGGCCGATCCTAAGTTGAAAATTGGCATTTAGTTATTGTTCAGAAGTGAGTGAATTTGGTTTTGACACTTGGGCCGAAGGATGGGTGACACATGGCCCAATCACGCAGTGCCACATGGCCCAATCACGCAGTGCCACATGGCACCCTAGATTGGGAGAAAATTGGTTTTGATTAATAGTCCATGGGATTCAAACGCAAGACCTTTGGGATATAAATCCCTTGCCTTAACATTATACCACTATTTTTCCTTGTTAATGATGGTGGTAGCGGTTTTATTTAAATTTTAATGTTGGAATTGTTGGGGGGAGGGCCAGGCCAGTCGGGTGAGCCCCCAAGTCACATGTTATATCGTGATCGTGCATAAATCTAAGAGGGAGGAGCGTGTGGAACCCTGCCCATGCCTTGGCCCAAGGTTTTATTATATATACGTGACTTTTGGCGGAGAATTCAGGAGGGGTGGGTGTGTGGCACCCTGTCCACGCCTAGCCCATCATTTTATTAAACCTAAAATGACCAGGAGTCGGGCCAGTGAGGTGCATGGTCTTTGGCCCATGCCCAATGGTCATTTTAAATATATGGTGACCGAATACGCCTGTTGTGTCTTGGCTAGAAGAGTAGGAGACCCCATAGTGGACGTCTCGGCTCTTGTTGAGGCATAAGTTAATTGCTATTGTGTGCGGCTTGCAGGCTGTTGCACCTAGCCTAGGTTTATAGTGGCATCCAGTTGGATTTGAACCCGGGCCTTGCTCAGGCAACTCTCACCAGTTACCGATTGTCCTAGATCTAAAAAAAAAATATATGGTGACCAAATAGAGGCAAATAAATAGGGGTGAGGGTGTTAATTAACCATTCAAAAAATTACACCCGACATGGCAGGCTTTGTGGCCGAACCTGCCATATGTAATTGCGAATTTTTCGCCTTGTAAGGCCTCCAAAGACCAGTTTCATTGCCAGTTTTGACAGAGGGATGAATTTTTAGAACATTTAGTAGATACACGAAGCATGATGCCTAACTTGGCCATTTTTCAACCTTTTCTTCACCCAAGAAGAGCCTATAAATGGTTTTTTGAGTGTTCTGGACACAATGGCAGTGTCATTTTTGTAATTTGAGAATTGTATGTTGATGTAATTTCAAATTTTAGCATATAATATAAAGGGAAACCTTTGAAAGCTGGACCCAGAGATGTAGCCCAGGAGTGGTGAACTTCGTCATCAAATTGTTGCTTTGTGATGCTGCTTATTTTCTATTTTTCACTATTAAAATATGCAAAATTTAACTTATTTTGTGTGATTTTGCAATACCTATACATTTCCTATAAGACATAAAATATATTGCAAAACTTTACTTGAAACATTCAATTTTAATTTTAGATAATTTTGGTATTAAAGCATGGTTGTTATGAAGGGTTGACAGTTTTTGCAAGCATTTTTATTGAATGATTATAAGGTCGAAATTGAAAAGAGGATTAGTTCTTCAAGAACCAAATCCTCAAATTGGTTCAAGGAGGCCACAAAATCCAAAAGTCATGGCACATGAAAAAGGAAACAAACCAAATATGTCTAAGGATGAGAGATCTTTTAGAAAGGCTTTCTATGATATGACTAAGATGGTGAAAGTGTTGTACAATGAGAGGACAACAAGGTTGCAAGGAGAAAGTTCTAATCAACCAAAAGGTAATAGTGGTTATGGGAGAAATCCTCCACCTCCACCTCCTCCTTTACCTGCATCTACACCTCCACCCTCACCTCCTTCTTCACCTCCTTCATCGCATATACCTACTCCTCCTCCATCTCCAAAAGGACATGCTAAGCCTCCTTTGATTAAGATTTATGTCAAGTTTGAATTTCCTATGTACAATGGGGAAGTAAATGTTGAAAATTTGGATAATTGGGTTCGTCAAATTGAAGTCTATTGCAGGATTAAAAATATTGATGATGATGTCACTAAGATCTAGCTTGCTTCTCTTCGCTTGGAAAGTGAAACGTTCATTTGGTGGGAGGCACATAACTCAAGAAGATTTGAATAAAAGTGGTAAAATTATCTCTTCTTGGAATGATTTTATAGTTGCATTAAGAAGGAAATTTTATCCATTATATTATATGGAAAAATAAATTATGGATTGGAAAATTTCTATGAAAGCTAAGGGTCAGAGTGTTCAAAGTTACACACAAGAATTTAGAAGAAGAGATTTAAACTTGGGTGTTTATTTGTATTCACAAGATACTCTCCTTAAATACATAGGTGGATTACATAGTTATTTGAGACATACTATACTTATGTTTAATCCCATCAATCTAGATGAAGTATGTGTTCAAGCAACTCATTTAGAATCAAGAGGCAAGAATGTTGTTGAAGATACTAGGAAGAAATATTTCAAATATGGAGACAAAGGAAAGGGTAAGTTTAAAGGAAAAGGAAAAAATAATTCTACCATAAAGAAAGAGGGAGAGAAACTTACTTTTATCATTGTTCAAAATATGGCCATCATGACATCAAGAAATGAGACCAAAGAAGTTAAATAACAAGGGGGGGGGGAAATATTGTTGCTACAACTCAAGAAAATATAGAATCCAATTCAGGTGTTGAAACCAAAATCACAACCATGGGAATGAAAGGTATAGCTTCTAATGCAAGTACTAGTTCTTCTAGTAAGCCTATTTAATCTCAAAATGATAAAGAAATAAGTGAGTTTTTTCATATCAAGGTCATTAAAAAACATACAAAATTTGATACAATATTTGATAATGGATCCAAAGTCAATATTATCTCTCAAGCAATTGTCAAGAAACTTAATTTAGAAACTACACCTCCTACTAAAACTTACCCTTTGGGTTGGGTATGTGATGATGCCAAATTACAAGTGACAAGAAAATGTAAACTCAAATTCACCATCACAACTAATTTTATAAATTAGGTAGAGCTTGATGTTGGACCACTTAATAATTTTGGGATTGTTTTAGGGAGTCCATAATTTTATAACAAGAAACCCATATTTTATCGTCATGAGAAAAAATATCATATTTTCAAAGATGGGGTTGAGTATATTTTTAGAGCACATTGCAAGATGATGAACTTATCTCTTGTTAGTGTTGGTCAGATGAAAAGGCTTGTAAATGCTAGTAATAATTTTGTGTTGTTGATGATTAAAGCTAAATATACTACTAAATCTAAAGCTTTCATAGGATGTGATTCTAAACTCAATCATGAATTGGTTGAAGTTGTTAACACTTATGACAATATGTTTTAGGAACCTGAATGGTTACCTATAAAAGAGGAATCCAACATGAGATTCACTTGCAACAAGATGCACCACTTCCAAATATTGACACGTATATAATGTCATTTTTGGAGAATGCAGAGATAAAAAAAGAAAATTAAAATTCAATAGTTGCTTGATAAAGTCATCATCAAGCCTAGTACATATCCTTATGCGTATACCATTGTCTTGATTCCAAATAAATATGGTACATGGCACATGTGTGTGGATTTATTAGCTTTGAACAAGATCACGATAAAGAATCATTTTCCTCTTCCTCGCATTGGAGATTTGTTAGATCAATTAAAGGAAGTTGTTTATTTTACTAAGCTAGATTTGAGAAGTGGTTATCGTCAGATAAGGATTGCTGAAGATGATATTTGGAAAATCGCTTTCAAGAAAAAACAAGGTTTGTTTAAATGGTTAGTTATGCCATTTGTGATTTGAAATGCACCTACAACAATCATGAGAGTTATGAATTATGTGTTGTGAGCATTCCTTGATGATTGTTTCATATTATACATAGATGATATTATGATTTTCAGTAATAGTTTTAGAGAGCATGTCAAGCATGTGAAACAAGTTTTAGATGTATTGAAAAATGAGTTGTTTTATTTTAAGATGTCTAAATGTGAATTTGGGAAAACCTATTTTATTTATGTGGGCCATATGGTAGGAGGGGGTGAATTGAAGATCAATCCCTCAAAAGTTGATGTAATTGTGAATTAGCCTAAACCCAAAAATGTAACAAAAGGTAGGAGATTTTTGGGAGCACCACAATATTGGAGAAAACTTATTTCTAACTTCTCATTCATTGTAGAACCATTACATGCTTTTTTGGGAGCACCACAATATTGGAGAAAACTTATTACTAACTTCTCATTCATTGTAGAACCATTACATGATTTGACAAGTGTGAAACAGGTCTTTCAGTGGGGAGACAAGAAGCATAAATCCTTTGACATTTTGAAAAAGATAATCAGTACACCACTAGTTTTAGCACTTCCAAATATTAGGAATCTATTTGAAATTCAAACCGATGCAAGCGAATATGCTATGGGAGTAGTTTTGATGCAACAAGGTAAGCCAATATGTTATCATTCTGAAACCTTTACCATTGAAGTAATTAAATATCCAACTTATGATAAAGAGTTTTATGCTTTGGTACACAGTGTAAAGAAATGGAAGCATTATTTTATGGGTAAAGAAATGATTATTCATACTGAACATCAACCTTTGCAATATTTACAATCACAAACCAAGTTACAACAAACTAGACATTTCAGGTGGATGGAATTCCTACAACAATTTCATTTGGTAATCAAGTATAAGAAAGGTATATACAAAAAATTTGTTGATATGTTATCATGGACCATTGTTAATGCATGTGTTATTCTTAAGCATAACTCAATTATGCATGAAAGTTATATTGAGCAATATTATTAAGGTGAATATTTTAAATATGTTTATGCAACTTTGAGTCAAGGAAATCATGTTGAAGAGTTGGATTATCATGTTCATAACAAGTTGTTGTATCATCTTTGCAAGTTATGTGTTCCACGGGGTGAAAGAGTCAACGTTATAAGGGAAACCCACACTTCTCTTATTATATTCCACTTTAGGGTAGGCAAAAAAATTTCTAAAATTCAAAGGTATTATTATTTTCCTCGCATGAATGAAATTATTTCAAGATATCTGAAAGCATGTTCCATGTGTGCTACTAGCAAGCCAAGCAATAGGAAATTGAGTTTGTATACTCCACTTCCTATCCCTTCTCGTCCTTGGAAAAGTATTTCTATGGATTTTTTTGGGGGAATACCAATGTCTAGGAAAGGCCATGATTATATATATTTTGTTTTGAATCATTTCAGTGGAATGTGAGTGTTTATGCCATGTAAGAAACAAGTTACATATGAAGAGACCGAAAATATGTTCTTCCAAATTGTATGGGTTCAATTTGGTTTACCCATTTCTATTATTTATGATCAAGATTCTCAAATTTTTTAGAAGTTTTGGCCAAGTTTATGGGAATTCATGGACATAAAGTTGAATAAGGGCACTACATTTCATCCACAAACCAATGGAACGGCAAAAGAAGTGAACAATCCAAAACTTTTCATTACATGCAAAATGCCTACAATTGTGTCAAGCATTCATCTACACAAGTATCTCCATTTGAAGCTTGTTTGGGTTATTTTCCAAAGTCTCCTTTGGATTTCATATTTGGTAAAGATATTGCAGTAGATGGACATAGTGATGTGGAAAAATCCAAACATTCCATTGAAAAAATTTAGCTAGTTCATCAAAGGGTACAAGAAAAGCAAATGAAACTACAAACCAAGACATGACAAGCATCAAGTTGATCATGAATTCCAAGTTGGAGATCAAGTGTGGTTGTACACTAGCAAGGAAATACTATAAGGTGAAGGTAAAAAACTCAATCCAATTAGATATGGTCCTTTTAAAATCTTGGAGAAGATTGGTAACAACGCTTTTTGATTAAACTTTCCACCTTAAATGCAAACTTATTCTATTGTGAATGTGGAAAAATTGAGATTTTATGAGGCTCCAATGATTGATGATCAAGAAGAGAATGTTCATATTCCATTTATAGAATATTTTTCTCCTGAATATTTTAATGAGTTACATGAAGACTCAATTATTGATAGGAGGATAAGGACTTCATGTAGAGACAATGTGGAGTATCTTTGAGTGGGGCTCAAAGGTAATAATCCAAGTAACGCGAGGTCGATAAAGATTGGGAAAGTGAGGGAGTTTTTCCCTCACTTACTTTCCGAGTAAAAACAACCTTTTGGTGTTTCAAAAGCTTCTAGTGGGGAGGAATGACCCAAGGGATCAAAAATATGCTCAAAATGAAAGTGCTCAAACTCTCATGAATCCCTATCCAAATCGTATATCTTGTCATTCTAATTCCAACGATGCTTGAATCGCCTCAATCTGACATCATATGAGGAAGTTATCGCATTTTTAAGTTTTGACAAATAGCTAAAAAGTCAACTTGCAAGGTTGATTGGACAGTGAATGGATGCCACATGGCAGTTCACATGATGAAATCATGCCGACATCAGCAGGCTGACTAGGAAGTATGGTGGTCAGATAGGCCAATCCGGAGCTGACAAGTGGCATTCAGTTATTGGTTAGAAGCGAGTGAGTTGGGTTTTGACACTTGGGCCAATGGATAGGTGACACATGGCCTAATCATTGGGCACCACGTGGCACCTCACATTGGGCCAATATTGGTTGGGTTCAACTGATTAACACTCTATAGGATTCGACTACATGACCTTTGAGACATAATTCCTCAACATTAATGTTATACCACCGATGTTACTTTTTAATGGTGGTGTTGGTGGTTTTATTTAAACTGTAATGTTGGTTTCATTGTGGGGAGGGTCAGGTTGGCAGGCTCACCCGACTGGCCCAGCCCCAAGCCACTTTATATATCATGAATTTGCATAGAGAGGAGTGGGTGAGGCACATGGCACCCATCCCATTCCCCGACCCAAGGTTCGGTTGTATAAACGTGATTTTCAGAAGAGAATTCGGGAGGGGCGGGTGTGTGGCACCCTGCCCACACCCAACCCGTAGTTTTATTAAACCTCAAATGACTAGGAGAGGGTCCAGTGGGGCCTGTGGCCTGTGGCCCATGCCCAAGGTCATTTTAACAGCCATGTGATGGACGAGAGGTGAAGAAATAGGGTCGCAGGGGTTGGTTAACCATTCGAAAAATTTCACCTAACAAGGCAAGTTTCATGGTCAAGCCTGCCACCTCTAATTGTGAAATTTTCTCTTTGCAAGGTTGCCAAAAGACTAGTTTTGTTTCCAGTTTAGATAGATGGACGAAGTTGCATAAAAGTTAGTAGAAAAATGGATAAGGAGGCCTAACTTGGCCATTTTCATCATTTTTGAGCCCACGAAGAGCCTAGACAGGGGTTTTTGGGTGTTCTATACACAATGGCAGTGTTATTTTTGCAATTTGAGCATTGTATGTTGATGTAATTTCATATTTGAGCATATAATATAAAGGGACACCATTAGAAGTTGGAGCCAAAGATGTAGCCTAGGAGGAGAGAACTCTGTTATCAAATTGTTGTTTTGTGATGTTGCTTGTTGTCTATTTTTCACTATTAAATTATGTAAAATTTATCTTAGTTTGTGTGCTTTTGTAATTTCAAACCATTGACCATAAGACATAAAATAGCTTGCAAAACATTATATGAAATCTTCAATTTTAATTTTATATAAAAAATAGCTACATGTGGTCATTATACATGGAAACGAGAAAGATTGAGTTAGAAAACATTGAGAACATCATTTTAAGCAAGTAATTTTAACAAAATTTTCACGTTTTCACATTGCATTTAGAAGATGCAAGTATTGTTCAAGTTATTATTTCTTTACATGAGATTTTATCTCTAAAGTCAACATTCCATAAAATCACATCTTTGTTTTTCAACTGGGCTTTAATGACATCTCTAAATATCACATGAAAACTAGGAAATCATGAACATAATGAAATTCATTACGATGTTTCTTGATTTTTGAGATGTTGTTCAAGCCTAGTTGGAAATAGACTATGTATTTTGCAACACATCATAGATATGGAAGACATTTAATGAAACAATGATTATGGTTTTCCCTTTTTTTCAAGCTCCCATACAATAAAAACTGAATGAGCCTTTTCCCCTTTGAATCCCTCGTATTTTTGCCTTGTTAATCCATGCTTTCTCTATTTTTCGATAGAGCAGCCTTATGACACGTAAAATTTCCATGAATCCATTATAGCACACAGATCGCTCCTACAAGTGTTTCTAGTGCATTATCTTTTCATTATTTCATTTAAGCTATTTTCTATTTAAAACTTTAACAATTTTAACTATCTAGAAGAGAAATTTCATAGAGCTATGAATTCACATGAAATGGAGGATCTGCATAGGACGTCGATGCATAGATGAACACACCTTCAACTTTGAATTGGGTATGAATGGCATCTCTAAATATCGTATGAAAAGAACTAAATGTTGAACATAAAGAAACAAAAGTTAATACAGATTGGAGATGTTGTTGAAGCTCAATTTAAAATCGAGGATGTATTTTGCAATAAATCATGAATTTGAAATATATCCAATGCTCGAAGGACCACAATTTTTTCTCTCCATGAAGTAAAAGTTTTCCACACAAGAATTTGTCAATAGTTTTAAGGAGACACGGGTCCTTTACGCGCTAGGGAGAGTGTTTCTTTGGTTAATTTTTAAACTCTTTCCCATTTAGAAATTTTACAGATATAGCTATGTAGAAGAACAATTTCATAGAACTAATTAATTGATTAAAGATTGTTCTATAAGTTAATACGGAGCTGAGATTATTTTTTTCGTTATGTGAAATGAAGAATGTGTCGAAGACGGGGTATGTGTGGGATAACGAAGATGCAAAAGGGAAATGTATTGATAAGATGCTTATTTTTCATTTGTAAAATATAGCATAAGCAAACAAGGTAACCAAAGTTTTGAGAGTGTATAACGATGAGATGATATGTTAATGGGAAATGCAACACAATGACATATTTATGACATGGCCTTAGATATATCATTATCTAGATAGATTGTTATCTACATTTTTAATCATCCCAATGCCTTCGATGCAATATTGATGGAATACAAAAAATTTATTTGGTTAAAAGCATAGGCAACAATTAGAGTAACCATAATCAATACGACAGAAACAATGTCCAAACATGGAGGAACTACCATAATTTCTATCGTAATGATAATGGAATTGAAAGAAAGCAGTTGAAGTTATTCCTAGACCACATGTTGACAACAAAATAAACAACATGTGAATGGCCATTTCAACTCATTGAGTATCAAGATGATATGACCAAAAAAAAATTGTGCTAGCAGGAATTTATATTGATTTTAGAGGTGGCATGTGTATGCTATCCTTTTCGAATTGAATTGAAAAATATTTCACGCACTTTCCACACACAAGTGTATCAATCTAGATTTTTTAAGGACTAATTATAAATCCAATGTAATGATTTTCTATTGAAAATTCCAAATTATACAAATCTTCCAGAGTTATAAAACACCATCCAATAGAACAAACCCAACAAAAGAACCAATAGATCAACATAATAGAACATTCCACAATTGCAACAATAAAAGTAGCATAAAAATTGCACTAGGAATAGAAAAAACCATGTTATTAATACAAAGAAAATTTAAAGGAATGGCAGTAATGAAAAGCCTACAATGAATAAGAGCCTATATTATTTACCAATGTGCTATGATCCAATCATAGTAGGTGGCCCTGAAGAGAAGCCATGTGATTATTAGGAGGTATTATTCGATCATAATGTTTTGTGCTGGAAATATGGGAAAATTATGCACTACGAACGCACCAGAAATATTGTTGGACGAAAAAATGAACACTTTGATCAACTTGTTGTTAATGGTGATATCATATGCCCACATTCTCGACACATAACATAATAATTGAAAAAAACGAACAATCTGGTCAATGATACATCATATTGATTGAATGGAAGTAAGTTTTACGAAATTGAAACTGATTAATGATTAATAGTTTCTATGTTATTTAAAACGAAATAGTGATGTTTCTTACTTAATGTTAATTATATTTCCTTTTTATATTTAAATTAATTTCCCCTGTATCCCCATTCTTATGCACATATGAAATCCTCTGGACATTCAACCCTTGTCCCGCACGATTAAATATGCAATTTTTTTCAATTTAAAAGAGCTCAAAATCAAACAATACAAGGTAACAAAACTAGCAATTATTGTCTTTCTCTCACTATAAGCGTGCTAACCAAAGTAACATTGGTTAAAATATGTACATTTGTTCTATTATATCAAATTTTGACAATATCAACGTGCTAGAATTTTGACAATATCAACATGCTAATGGTTATTATGAAAGAGAAAAGTGATAATACAAGAACTCTATACATTGAAAGATATGCACACAATAAAATGTATCTTCAAGAAACTCTCTACATAAGAACAAATGTTAGTTAACACCTCTTGGAGACCGAGTGTAGAAGTGTGGAATACATTGATTTTCCACACTCCAACATAATCGAATTCTTCTATGCTAAATACTCTACTAATAAAATTTTTAAAGGTTGTGCTCTCAGTATAGTGAAAGCTTTGTTTATGGTTATATTTGTATAAATATACATATGTGTGGGACTACAGAGGAAGTTCATTGTGCGAAGGAAGCGTTCAAGATTTCATTGTGCGAACCTCTGTACTCCACACAATGACAAACCTTACACACAATTCATACATGCTTACACTCATAAACAAGTTTTTTAATCACAAAAATTATTTTGTTCATGTCGACACCTATAAAAAATGTTGGTCCCCACTACTATGTTATTAGCTATATTTACGAGGAAGTGTGAAAGTATAGAGAATAGTGATTTTTTCGCACTCCCACAAAATCAAATTCTTTTGCGCTAAATACTTTTCTAATTAATTTATTAAAGGTTACATTGCCATAATGAAATATCTCCACACAAGCATTTGTTAAATGGCTAGTATAGTGAGAGAAGTGCTATTTGTAGTGATACAAGTGTACCGTGATGTTCCACACTTTTGCATGCATTTTCTTTCCACAAAATTATTCATCATCATTATTATTATTATATATTACTGTTAATATTTTAATTCTAAATATTACTAAATAATTTACTAAATTTTGTGTCGAGTTTGGAGAAAACTCCATAGAATGAAATATCTTGAAAATAAAGAGCCCTCCATTTTAATTATGCAGAGTACGAAAGCATAATAAAAATTTTTGTTGTAGAAAATGCAAACTGAAAGAGCCTCTCCTTAATCAATTTGTATATTAAGAAAATGTGTATACATGTAATAGGAAAATGTGAAATATCATTACATTACGAATTAAAGTTATAAAGTTCCCTTTGTACCTTCATTCTCTCGCACATATCTCGTTTTGCACGCATCCTTCATTCTGCATAGCTAAATATTTAAAATTTTTAAATGGAAAATATTTTTAAAATAATTTTCCCTCTACATCTTGCTCTCTTGCACATGTCCCATCCTCTACATAGTAAATGCTTTGAAAAAGGAAAGCTTCACAGAAGAAAAAATAATAATGCTAATTTGAAATTTGTTCATAGTTAAATTAATTATGCATCAACAGTATAAATTTCCCTCCACACCCTTGTTTTATTGCATGTACCTCATTCTCTGCATCTCCTTCGAACAATGAGCATTTACATTGTGCGGATTTTCCACCATCACCTTTGATTTTCTTGATTGTTTGATATCTTTGGATCGAGATGACATTAATGGAAAAGACAGAGGCTTAAAATCAAGGAAATTTAGATCGATGGTATATTTACATTCCTGGAGAAAAGTATTAGAGCCATAATTCTCTAAGTTTATTAGTAGATGTGGCACAAGTTGAAGTTTATGGACCGTGATCTTGGAGTTGCAGAGAAAGAGCTTAGAATTTCTTTAGTTAAAATGGTTGATGCTCTAGAATTTCTTGTCGATTTGGTCTCAAATCATGTTGAGATGATTCTATCTGAAGCACAGGTCCATTTCGACCTTTAAAATCAGAAAATGGCAATATTTTGAGTTGAAGTTGGAGAAGATGGAATTGGAAAAGGAAATGTTGAGTTTTCACGTGGATAATTTGGCTCAGGTAGAGGATATCAATGTTGAGGAGGACAATAATGAAGAAGATGAGGAAATCATCGAGCAACATGGGATTTTAACGCAACACGAGGAGAATAGCTTCAACTCCACCATTGAATAATATTCCCCCTTCTCATCTTGAGCCAAAAGTTAATGAAACAAAAGTCTCTTATGTTATCGAGGATATGTATTAATTTAGATAGTTGTCAGTTTTTTTTTTTTGTTATGTTACAAAAATATATTGCGTTTGTAGGAGTGTTTTGGAAATTGTATGGAGAGAATCATTTTAGAATATCTTATGTAGTCCAACTGTGAACTGTGTCAATCCTTCTTCAAGATTTTGGAAATTAGAAGAAGAAATTTAGGCTGAATTCCAAAATTAAAAAAAAAAAAATTTTCCATGCATGACATTTATTTTTATTTATATATTTAATTTTTTAGCTATACCCTACATTAATGTAAATCGTTGTTGATTTATTTGTTGGTTTTATGTCGGTAACTTAATTTTAAAATATTTTTGTAACTTAATTTGCAAAGTTTTCTATTTCTCGTTCTAGTTAACGTAAGCATTCATTCAGAAAATTGACATTGTATAACGATTATTTATTTCTCACATTGAAACATAATAATAACATATTAGCATTAATTTTGTCCCAACCGAATAATGTTCCATATGTATACCCCATCGGAACAATCAAATATCTACACAATGAAACATAATAATATTAATGTGCACATCCTTTAACCCACAATGATTCATAGCTCTATAAAATACAATCCTACGCAACTTCTCTTGTTAGAAATAAAGGAAATGACTATGTCGTTAATGCACAAAATATTTTTGTCTCTGCACAATGAAACATAATAATAATAACATATTAACCTTAATTTCCATATGCACCCTTCATTCTCCTACAAATACCCTTTTCGTACCTACTGAATAAAGTTCCCAATGCACCCCTCGTTCTCCTGCACATACCCCATCCTCCACACAGTAAAAGCTCAGAATAATAAAATATCCGTGAAATGAAACATAATAATATTAATTATTATGTTCTCCTACACATACCACATCCTCCGCAAATATTCATAGCTCTACGAAAATTCTCTCCTACACATGCTTCGTCCTTTACACATTAACATTAATTTCGTCCCTACCGAATAAAGTTCCCTATCCAATCTCGTTATCCTGCACATACCATGTCCCATGCATAGTAAAAGCTCCACATAATTAAACATAATAATATTAATTAGAAATTTTTTCATATTTAAATTGATTAAAGTCCCCTCTACATCCCTGTTCTCCCACACATACATCGTCCTCCGCAAATATTTGTAGCTCTATAAAATCACAACTCTTGCATATGTTTTCAGAATCCCCTCCAATCAACCCCAATCCTTTGCAAAGGACTTGAAAACATGTCAATTCTCACACCATTGGGCAGAGAAATAACACATTGTAAGACTACTCATGAAAATAACAACTCTACCCAAAGAGGTTAACATTGAATTATTTAAAATTAATTTACTTACACACCCTCGTTATCCCGCAAATACCCCCATTCATCCTCCACATACCACACCCTTCGCATAATAAAGCTTCACAGAATGAAACATAATAATATTATATAGTTTTCTTCCTGCAAATACCATGTCCTATGCAAAGATTCATAGCTCTATAAAATCAGAGCTCTACGCAACTACTCTCCCACACATACTTTGTCCTCCTCATGGTATAATCTCTACAGAAGGAAATATTTTAACATTAGTTTATCCCATGCTAAACAAAGTTTCCTATGCACCCACATTCTCCTGCACACACCTCATCTCGTGCACATTAAAAGCTCCACAAAATGAAACATAATAATATTAATTCAAATTTTGTTCATGGTTAAACTAAAGCTCCATCAACATCATCATTCCAATAATAAAATTACGAGTGTGATATATGAGATGGAAATTTTAAAAATTAATAGTCATCTCCACATAAGGAAATATTAATTAGATATTCAGAAACATATGTAGCACACGTTTGGTGAGAAGAGGAGATGTCATGGGCCTTTCAAGCTTCTCCATATATGCCTTACACAATAGCCTAATTCAAACACGTTGCGTTGCGTTTTACTTACAGAATCGAACCATGGGACTCTCTAGAGGGCTATCACCCTCCCTTTAGTTCTTGAAGTTCCTCTCTTTTGGGGCCCCTCCCCCTTTGTTTATCCCTGCACTCCCGCACATGCTCTGTCCTTCACACAGTAACATCAATTTCATCCCTGCCAAATAAAATTCCCTATGCACCTCCATTCTCTTGCACATACCCTGTCGTGTGCACAATAAAAGCCTCACACAATGAAGCATAATAATATTACTTTAAAAAAATCACAATTAAATTTCCCTCTACATTGTCATTCTCCTTCACATACCTCATCTTCTGCAAAGATTCATAGCTCTATAAAATGACATCTCTTGCAAATTTTTTTAGTGCAACTTTCCCTACCCCCCACCCCACCCCCCAATCCTTTGAGAAGGACCTGAAAATGTGTCAATTATAACACCATTGGCAAAATAAATAACACACTTTCAGAGAACTCATGAAAATCACAATTATACACAAATATCTTAATAATAGTTTAGCATTAATGTTGTGTAACCAACTCCAAAAATAGAAGAAATGAGATATCAACGCCTTAGAAATAAGCCACTTCGAGGGGGAAACCTCCAATACATTACATGAATGAACAATTCTTGGATGATACAATTTACAAAACCTCCTTTCTATATATAGGAGTCCATGGGGCCCTAATGTAATCCTAGTGGGCCACAATGTAATCCTAGCCGACCTAACAATAATAATTTAAGGGCACAATAATAACAAAATGGGGGTTACAAGGGTACAATAATAACAATAAGGGGGTTACACTAACAACAATAAGGGACTATACTAGTAATATAGGGACCTAACATGCCCTCTCCTTCAAAAAAGTGTTGTCCTCAACGCTTGAGTAGCTCTGGGTGCTTCTGTATAAAATTATCATCCTCCCATGTAGAATCTTCAGTGGGTAAGTTCTTCCACTCGATGAGATACTCTGAAATTGATCGATTCCGTAGTTGTCGAGTTCTTGTTTCCATGACCGCTTCTGGTTCCAATATGATTTTTCCTTCCTCATCAAGTTCTGGCAATATTGTTTGAACCGGAAGATTTTCTCCTATAACCTTCTTTAAGCATGAAACATGGAAAACTGGATGTACTCGCGAAGAAGCAGGAAGCTCCAATTTGTATGCCATAGTACCAATCTTTTGCAACACCTCGTAAGGACCATAGTACTTTGGCGATAATTTATTATCCTTCTTAGCTTGCTTGAGGGACATTTGTTTGTATGGTTGTAGCCGTAAAAATACCCAATCTCCTACATCAAAACTTCTCTCGCCGCGATGTTGATCTGCCTGTTGTTTCATTCGATTTTGTGCCAGATTCAGGTTATCCTTTAAGAGTTGGAGAACTTCTTGCTGATGCTCGATGTGATCTTCCACTGCTTGAACCTTCGAATTTTCCCTTAAAGATGATGTGATGGATGGAGGATGATATCCATAAAGTGCCATAAATGGGGTCATTTTTGCTGCAGTATGGAAGGAAGTGTTATACCACCATTCAGCGAGAGGTAACCACTTGACCCATTGTGTTTGTTTATCAGATACAAAACAATGAAGATATCCTTCAAAACATTTATTTACTATCTCCGTTTGACCATCATATTGAGGATGATAAGATGAGCTATGAGCTAATTGAGTACCCAAACAAGAAAATAACTCCGTCCAAAAATTTCCAGTAAAAATGGGATCTTTGTCGCTCACAATAACCCTTGGGTTTCCATGTAGCTTTTGAATTGTGTCCATAAATGTAGTAGCAACCGTACTTGCTTTAAATGGATGAGATAATGCACAAAAGTGTGCATACTTGGTAAGTCTATCAACTACCACCATGATGACATTCTTTCCTTCGGACTTAGGTAAACCTGTGATAAAATCCATTGAAATCTCCTCCCAACGTTGACTTGGAATGGATAAAGGTTGTAGAAGTCCCGTGGTCTTAATTGTCTCCACTTTATTCTGCTGGCAAACCAAACATTCCGCCACAAACTTTTGAATATCAGATTTAAGGCCATCCCAAAAAAAATCTTTCTTCACCCCGTGGTAAGTTTTTAAAAATCCTGAGTGTCCTCCTAAAGGAGAAGTGTGCAATTCCAGAAGAATCTTTTGTTTTAGTTGGGAATTCTTACAAAGATATAAGCGATCTTTGTACCATAAGGAATCATTTTTCCAACTAAATGTATCGGATGTACTAGGATCTTGCTGCAACTTTTGAATGAGTATCCATACATCTTTGTCCTTCTTCCATTCATCTCTTGCTTCAGTTATCCAATCTGGTTGGATAATAGAAATGGCACAAAGCAATGCTTCCACCTCTTCATTCTTTCTTGAGAGTGCATCTAAAACAACATTAAGCTTTCCTTTTTTGTAGATTATTTCAAAGTCATAACCCAACATCTTTGTGACCCATTTTTTCTTCTCTTCTGAAGATAGTCTTTGTTCCAAAAAGTGTTTAAGACTATCATGATCAGTTTTTACCTTGAAGTGTCTTCCCATTAGGTAAGTTCGCCATTTCTTTAGTGCATGTAGTATTGCTAACATTTCCTTCTCATAAATAGGTTTCTGTAAATACTTTCCTTTGATTGGACGACTTTCAAAAGCAATGGGTCTTCCTTCCTGCATTAAAACTGCAACAATTCCATTTCCTGAGGCATCACATTCCACAATAAAGGTTTTTGTGAAGTCTGGCGTAGCTAAGACCGGTGCATGGCACATTGCCTCCTTAAGATGTTCAAAGGCCTTAGTTGCTTCAGGAGTCCATGAAAATGCATCTTTATTCAATAATGTTGTTAGAGGTGCTGCTATTCTCCCATAATTCTTAACAAACTTGCGATAATAGCCCGTTAACCCGAGAAATCCTCGCAACTGCTTTATTGTCTTGGGGACTTTCCATTCCTTAATGGCTTTAATTTTGTTAGGGTCTACTTTAACACCCTCGTGAGATATAATATGACCCAGATATTCCACCTCTTGTACTCCAAAGAAACATTTGGATTTTTTTGCATATAATTGTTTCTCCTGCAATAGTTTGAGCACCTCGTCAACATGTTCAACATGATCCTTCCAAGACCTGCTGTAGATTAGTATATCATCAAAAAATACTAGCACAAATTTTCTAAGGAAGGGTTTGAAAATGGAATTCATCAACCCTTGAAATGTAGAAGGTGCATTGGTAAGACCAAAAGGCATGACCAGAAATTCATAATGAACCTCATGAGTTCGAAATGCTGTTTTTGGAATATCTTCAGTCTTCATTCTAATTTGATGATATCCCGAACGAAGATCCAACTTGGTAAAATAAATTGCTCCATGTAATTCATCCAATAATTCATCAATCACAGGAATGGGAAATTTATCTTTAATGGTGAGCTTATTGAGCTCTCTATAATCCGAACACATTTGCCATGATCCATCCTTCTTGTGTACCAATACTACAGGAGCAGAGAAAGAACTTTGACTAGGTTGAATTATACCCGCCTCTAACATTTCTGCAATCATACGTTCAATTTCACTCTTTTGGAAGTAAGGATATCTATAAGGCCTGATGTTTGGAGGAACACTTCCCGGAATCAAATGAATAGCATGATCATGATCACGAATAGGTGGGAGTCCTTTGGGAGTTTCAAACACCTTGGAATGATTGTCCAAGACTTGTCGGAGATCTGCAGAAATAGATGATTTTGATGTCGAAACTTCTAGTGAGCATAATTGTGCAATTATGCCTCGTTGTTCTTTCTTTAGAAGCTTTGTCATGACATTAGAGCTTATTATCCTTCCCGGCTTCCCTTCAATACCCCGTAATTCGACTTCCTTTCCTTCTGAAAAAAATTTCAAGAAAATTTCTTGAAAATTAAAAGTTACCGTCCCCAAAGATTGTAACCATTGTACTCCTAGTACAACATCAGCACCTCCCATAGGAATGGAAAGCATTGGAATAGTCAATACATATTCCCCCATGGTTAGCTTGATATTATGGCATTTTCCAGAGCAATTTATTGTTCCTCCATTTGCAACCATCACTTGACATTCGGGTGCTGGGTATAGGAAACAATTTAATTCCTTGGCTACCTTATAATGAATAAAATTATGGGTGCTACCTGAATCAATCAACACTATTACCCTTTTCTTCTTGATATGTCCTTCTATCTTGAGAGTTTGAGGAGTGGTAATTCCTGCCAGTGCATTACACGATATGGTCTGATTCATTTCTTCCTCTTCTAGGGCTGGTTCCTAGTGTATATCCTCTTCTTGTTCATTTTCTTCTTCCTCTTCACAATCTATGTAAAATAATTTCTTCTCAGCACACTTATGACCTTTAGTGTATTTTCTATCACAACTGTAGCAAAGCCCTTTTGCTCTTTTTTCTTCCAATTTTTGTGGTGTCAACCTTGTAGGTTGTGGAAATCTAGGCATAGCAACACTTCCTTCTTTATAGAATTGAGTGGTAGGCTTCCTTGTCGCCATAATTTTACATTCAACTTTTATTGCCAACCTGAATGCCTTCTCCAATGAATCAGGTTCCAAAACACGAAATTCATGTTGGATTTTATCCTTTAGATTACCTATGAAGAGATCAATCCTGTGTTCCTCTGGAATATCAGTTACCCTTATATTCAATTTTTGGAAGTCCTCAATGTGCTGCCCCACTAAACCCTTTTGTTTAAGATTTATCAATTGGCTAAAGAAGGTGTTGCTCTTTGTATCCTCATAATGTGCTATCATTTCCTCTGTAAAAATTGACCAAGTGACAATTTTTTTACGGGAGCAAAGCCATCGATACCATACAAATGTATTTTGTTCTAAATGAAAAGTTGCAATGCGTACCTTTTGTGTGTTTTGCACATTATGGAGATCAAAATATTGCTCCATCTGTAGTATCCATGTTACAGGATCCTTTCCATCAAACTTCCTCATATCCATTTTTGGAATATGGTGGTTCTTCCTGCCAACATTCGAGTTTATGAAATCATGATTAACATTTATTTTGTTCTCATCAGGAGGTTCTTCTCCTATATTTCCGCCATTAGGAATCATTTCTGGTTTTAAGCTTGTCATCAAGCCTTCCATGTATGCTTTTAGATCACTCTTCATGTTTTCCATGTTGTCGTTTATGTCATCCATCTTAGCTTCCATGCCCACTTCCATGCCATCCATCTTAGCTTCCAAACCAATCATCTTAGCTTCCACGCCTTTCTTCAAACCATCCATCTTAGTTTCCACGCCTTTCTTCAAAACCTCCATTTCATTTTTTGTTGTTCTTTGCGAGAGCGAAATTTGCTCTTGTAATTTTGATATGTCATGTTGCCATTCTTCATCTTCATGAGTCATAGTAGAGCCTTCTGAAGGCTTAATGGGTGTTGAATTCTTTTTAGGGGCCATTTTAGAATGCAATACTGATATCTATTCTACAATATGCCCTTGGGATCAATTTAACTTGATTATTCAAACAAGACTTGTGCAATTTGAAAAAAATACACACCTTTTTCTTGCTTTGAGGAGCTCGATATTGAAATTGTATTATCTCTGTGATTACAGATCTTCAATATTTGAAATTCAGCACTGTAGTAGCCCTCTGAATTTTCTTTTGAATGCCACAATTATGACCTGATTTGGATTCTCCAAGACAAAGTTGTGTCCAATCTCCCACAATGACCTAATTATGGACTGGTTCAGTAGAGCGAACTTGTACGACTTGCCACGTGTCACTGTTTCATCCTTTGTCTCTGAAATTGATAGCCAATAAACTACAGTCTATGTACTTAAGACCACTTTTTACGACACTCCAATCCGATGCCCAGAGAGAGAGTTATTGAACTTTTCCCACGATTACCTCTTTGAGATGCAATTCAGGAGCCTGAAAAAGCACTACCTTCCACAGATCATATCTCCAAAAATATTGCGAACCAAGCTCTGAAAGTTTTTTACGAATTTCCTTAGGATTTTAGCTTCGCACCATATGAATTTCAGATTCTGAACCTTTGTAGAAAAAAATTTATAGCAAACATTACACGATGACCTGTTTAGGAGCTTGAAAAAATACCTAACTTCCACAGATGATATCTCCGAAAATATTGCGAACCAAGCTCTGAAATTTTTAGACACGCTTCCTCAGGATTTCGGCTTCGCACCCTAAAAATTTCAGCTTTTGAAACTTTGTAGAACAAAATTTATAGCGAACGTGCCACGATGACCTGTTTGGAGCAGCGAAACCCTAGAATCCAAAGCTCTGATACCAAATGTTGTGTAACCAACTCCAAAAATAGAAGAAATGAGATATCAACGCCTTAGAAATAAGCCACTTCGAGGGGGCAACCTCCAATACATTACATGAATGATAAATTCTTGGATGATACAATTTACAAAACCTCCTTCCTATATATAGGAGTCCATGGGGCCATAATGTAATCCTAGTGGGCCACAATGTAATCCTAGCCGACCTAACAATAATAATTTAAGGGCACAATAATAACAAAATGGGGGTTACAAGGGTACAATAATAACAAAATGGGGGTTACAAGGGTACAATAATAACAATAAGGGGGTTACACTAACAACAATAAGGGACTATACTAGTAATATAGGGACCTAACAATTAACTTCCCTATGCATCCACGTTCTCTCGTAAATACCCCTGTTCTCTCGCACGTACCCCACCCTTTACATAGTAAAATATTTGCACTATGAAACATACTAATATTAATTATTATCTTCTTCCTACACCTACCACGTCCTCTGAAAATATTCATAGCTCTATAAAATAAGAGCTCTACACAACTACTCTCCCACACATACCTCGTCCTCCTCATAGTAAAACCTCTGCAGAAGGAAATATTTTAACATTAATTTCGTCCCTTCTAAAAAAAGCTCCCTATGCACCCTTGTTCTCTCGCACATTCCATGTCTTGTGCACAGTAAAATCTCCGCACAATGAAACATAATAATATTAATTTGAAATTTTTTCATAGTTAAATTAATTAAATATTGATCTCCATCCCTATTCCAATAATTCCATTACGAGTGTGATATACGATGTGGAAATTTGTAAAACTAATAGTCATATCCGAACAAGGAAATCTTAATTCGATATTCGTTTAACACACCCCCTATGTAAAGGACCTACAATGATCTGAAATGACTGTATTAGTTTTGCTGTGCTAAGTGTCTTTTTAGTTTAAAAACATGTGCATAATCAGTTCATTAGTTTGCATAAGGATTGAGGTATTTGTCCATGAATTGTAGATGATTTTTTGTGAATTAGAAGCATAAAGCAAGCTTAAATAACACTGAACAACAGGGTAAAATAGAGAAATAAGTCACCACATGAAATTTACACAGTAGGCATGATGAAGCAATTCACCCCTCCTAGGCTACATCTGCTGGTCCAACTCCCAATGGCATGCCCATCTTTCATTATGCTCAAAATTTTTCTATTACATGTAGTTACAGTGCTATAATGGTTGTTTTCTCTACACCAATGGCTCCATAATGCTCCAATTAGTCAACAATGACTCTTCATTCACTCAGAATGGGCGAAAAATTGAGTTTCCTACTCTTTTGCCTAGTTTCACCTAGAAAAGCTCCACGAAAAGTGGAGAACTCCACTTAACTGGAGATAAATTAGGCAATTCCGCCAACTAAGGCACGCCCTCCAAATATTCCGCTGAATTTAACTGCGGCATTTAATTTGACGGTTTTCGGTTGGGCACATGCACCCCCATAACAAGGTTACATAACCGTTGGATAGGCGAAACCCACGGCAATAGCTGTGGTTTGATTGCGTTGAAACTCCAGTTGAAGTGGGCTGGTTAACATTAATCATCAGCGATAACCTTTAAATGTGACCATGTGACAAGTATTGTGGATAGTTAGCTAGCGTTTACACTATCTCCATGCGGTTGGTTGTAGTTTGATGTTTTCCATGTGATACATATGTGGGAACCGTTGGCAGGTTTGGACTGCTAGAGGTTCCCAACCCCCAACCCTTATTGCAATGAAACTTAAATAAAATCCGCGTCCTTTGAAGGTTAAGCAAAAAAGCGTAGAGCGTCTGGAAAACTTGTCCACGTGCCTGGAGGGAGGTCTCGGGGTCAAGCCCTACAGACCTCACCAAAATTTTACGTCCTCAGGGTTGGCCACGTGGCACCTTCTCATTATCCCTCCAATCTTGTACCATGAATAAAACTAAGACACTTGTGATTGGCCTGGTGGAAAGGAATATTTCAAGAATATTCCTTTTTTACTGACTGTACCTCCACCTTGCTGACTGTGCATCTTAGTCAAACATGGTCAAACTATCAAAAATTTTAACTGTTTTTCATTTCCATCAGAATGTGATATCTTCCTCATACAACATTGGTTTTTCGAACTATTCGTGGTCGGAATCAGGAAGATGAGATCTATGCAACCATCTTAGTTTCAACCCAATCCTGTAACTTTGAATTTTGAGAAAAATTTATGAACTCCTGATCACTTCTCCCCATTGGAAAGCTTTTGGAACCCAAAAGACTTGATTACCTATTTTGTAGATGAGGGTACATCTCGCTCACCTTTCCAACCTCCATACACTTTTCCTTGATTGGTTTAGTTCCTTTGAGCCCAACTCGAAGGTAGTCAACACTTCCCCTTTTTGATGCTATTGTCCTCTTGTCAAGAATTGTATCGTCTTTGAGCTCATCTAGAAATTCTGGCGAGAAATATTCAATAGAAGGTAGCTGAACATCACTTCCTTGATCATTGATCAAAGGTGGCTCATACAAGCATAATTTTTCAACATTAATAATTGAATACATTTGCATATAAGAAGGCAAGTTAAGTTGGAATGCATTGTTTCCAACTTTTTTTATGATCTCGAAAGGACCATAGTGAATGGGTTTGAGATTTTTACCTTCCCCTTGCATCCTTTATTTCCTAATGTGCAACCATACCTCATCTCCCTCTTGAAACTTGTGATCAACCCGATGTTTGTCATGCCTCTCTTTGTATTTTATTTGACTTTTCTCAAGCTGTTCTTGAACTTGTTGATGTATGATCTGAATTTTCTCAATGAAATTTCGAGCCTTATCAATGTCATTATGGCCATCAATTGCAACATCCTTCCCAAAGATGAAGTCTAATGGCGATTTTGGAAAATACCCAAAGCATACTTCAAAAGGTGATGTTTGTGTTGAAGAGTGTTTTGCCCGGTTGTAAGCATGTTGAATGTAATGCAGTTGCTCATCCCACAACTTAGGATGTTTGCTACAATATCCTCTCAATAGATGCACAATTTTTTTGTTCACCACCTCGTTTTGTCCATTTGTTTGTGGATGAAAAGCGGTACTCTTTTTCAACTTTGTGTCTATCATTCTCTATAGATTTGACCAAAAATTCCCAATGAACTTGGAATCCCTGTCACTAACAATAGAAGTTGGAAATCCAAAATGAGCCCAAACATGTTGAAAATAAAGTTCAGCAGTTTGTTTAGTAGTAATGGTTTTCTTACATGGCATAAGTATACACATTTTACTGAATCTATCCACAACTACGTAAAGATAATCATGTTTCTTTCTTGACATAGGTAGACCTCGAATAAAGTCCATGGAGACACTCTCCCATGGCCTTGATGGTACCGGTAGTGGCGTGTACAACACAAGCTTCCTATTACTAGGCTTACTTGTTGCACACATAGAACAACCTCTTATAAAACGTGACACACTATCTATCATGCGAGGCCAATAGCAATACCTTTGTAGATGCGCCACTATTTTGCTTACCCAAAAGTGTCCAAAAATAAGAGATGAATGAGATTCTCTCATGACACTTAGCCTCTCTCCTTGTGGAATACATAGCTTGCTCAAATGAAACAACAAATTGTTATGCGTGTTATAATATTTTTCTTAAACTTGATTCCATTTACTCAAACTAGCATACACATCCTGAAAATTAATGTCATGTGCATATTGTTCTATGTAACTTTCATGTACAACAGAATCATTTTTGAGTAAAGTAGAAGCACTAATGATTGGTTTTTAAAGCATATCTGCAACTTTGTTGAATATAAATTTCTTGTACCTTATAACCAAGTGAAAATGTTGAAAAAATCCCATCCACCTGAAATGTCTTGACTACTACAATTTTTTTTGTGACTACAACTACTGTAATGGTTGGTGATTGATATGTACAATAGTCTCTTTACCCATCAATTAGTGTTTCCAATTCTTGACACTTTGTACCAACGGATATAGTTCTTTTTCATATGTAGGATAATTAGTCACAACACCATTAAAAGTTTCATAATGAAAAGCGATAGGCTTACCATGCTGCAAAAGTACTGCGCCCATGGGATAATCACTAGCATCGGTTTTAATCTTGAATGGTTGTCTCAAATTTGGTAATGCAAGGACTGGAGCTGAAATGATCTTATCTTTTAAAGCTTCGAAATATTGCTATTGTTTGCCTCCCCATTGGAAGCCTTTCTTCACACTTGTCACTGCATGCATAGGAGCTGCGATGGAAGAAAATTTAGCAATAAACATTCTCCAATATTGAGATGCACCTAAGAAACTTCTGACATCAGTTACTGTTTTGGGTGTGGGCCAATTCAAAGTGGCTTCCACTTTAGAAGGATCTATCCTCAATTCTCCTCCTCCTACAATATGTCCCAAATATACCAAATAAGTCTTTCCAAACTCACACTTTGACATCTTAAGAAACAATTTCTCTTTCTTCAAAATATGAAGAACTTTATTCATATGCAAGACATGATCTTCTCTTGCTTTTCTGAAAATTAAAATTTCGTCTAATTATAAAATAACAAATTCATCAAGGAATGGATGCAAAACATTATCCAGAACATGCATGAAATTTTCCGGTGCATTATACAAACCAAAAGGCATAACTAGCCACTGAAAGAGTCCTTGTTTGGTTTTGAATGCAGTTTTCTATATATCACTTTCTGCAATTCTTACTTGATGATATCCACTTTGTAAATCTAACTTAGTGAAAAAAATTTCTTCTTTCAACTGATCAAGAAAATCATCTATTCTTGGGATTGGGTAACGAGTTTTTACCGTAATCTTGTTCAAAGCTTGAAACTCTACACACATGCTCCATGTCCCATATTTCTTTGGTATCAAGACTATGGGTGAACCGCATGGCGAGGTAATTGGCCTTATGATTCCTTTATCCAAAATCTCTTTTATTTTCCTCTTTAATTCAACATTCTCCATTATAGACATGTGATACATACCGATGTTTGGAATAGGACAATCTTGCTGCAATTGAATCTCATGTTGAATTTCCCTTTTTGGAGGAAATCCTGTTGGCTCCTGAAATATCTCATGATGCCCATTAAACACATCATATAAATCTGATTTCAACTCAGGATTAGATCCCTCAAATGATTCATGATTAATATCATTTTTAGGCTTAATCATAATAAGAACAAAATTCTTACTTGAATTTACTAGCCTCTTTACCTATCCAACATTTACCATAGCAATGTTTGTCTTCTTGCGATGTGCTCTAACAATGAAATCCTTATCATCTTTGAATAAATGATACTTTTTTTCATGGAGATGGACGATCGCTTTCGTGTCATACAAGTAAGGAATCCCTAATACAATACCAGTGATGTCAAGCAGAACCACATCTAATTCAACTATGTAAACAAAATTTGCAGTTATTGCAAACCTCAATATACATTTCTTTGAAACCTGTAGATTTGCATCCTTACAAATCCAACCCAATGGATATGGTTTTGGGTGTGGTATGGTCTCAAGGTTAAGTTTCTTGACCAAATATTTAGAGATTAATTTTGCTTGTGACCGTTGTCAAACAATGTGTCAATATTGGTATGCTTGGATATGACCCTCACATGAAACCATTCTATTCTTTCTTCTTCATTGGAGTGTTTATGTGACAGTTTGATGTACTAGTACTGGGTTTAGTTTCAATTTATTTTCCCTTCATGTTCTTCAATCCCACGGTTGTAATCTTAGATTCATCACTTGAATCATATCCTAAATCATGTTGAGTTGTAACAGTAGTTTTATGTTTCCCTTTGTTATTGGGTTTCTTTGGCCTCAATTCAAGATGTAATTTCCAACAATGAGTTTCATCATGCCCTTCTTTTGAATAATTTTTACAAACCACTTTTTCTCCCTCTTTCTTAACAGATGCATTGTTTTTTTTTTTAACCTTTTGAGTTCTTTTCCTTGGCTTTACCCTTAAAAGGTTTCTTCCTACCCTCTTCAAAAATGTTCTTACTCTAGCTTCTAGATGTGTGGCCTGAACACATACTTCATCTAGACTTGTGGGGTTAAACATGAGAATAGTATGTTTTAGGTAGCTATGTAAGCCTCCTATGTACTTTACCAAAGTATCTTGGCTCTGCAAATATACGCCTAATAAGAGAGCTCTTCTCCTAAATTCTTGGGTGTATTCTTGCACATTTTGTCCCTTTAACTGCCTAAAGTTCTACCAGTTCATGATGGCTTTCTGCATATGAGCTCATGGATAAAACTGTTGTTTAATAGCAGTAATGAAATCTGACCATGATAGAATAATATTACCATGTTTCTTGATTTCCTCCTTTGTCTTGGCTTCCCACGAAACAAGTGTTTCACCTTCCATTCTCAAGGAAGCTAATTGAATTTTTGTATCATCATATTGAAGTTTTTGGATTCTCAAATAGACCTCCAATTGTCTAATCCAATTATCAAACTTTTCTACATTGACTTCACCATTAAACATAGGCAATTCGAGCTTAACAACAAGTTTTAAAAAAGGACTTTTATCAGTGCTCTTGGACTTCTGTGGCTAATGTACTGAAGAAGTAGAGGATGATGATGATGAGGGCGAGGATGATGGCTCTCCATTGCGTCCATTTCTCTTCTTTGACTTATCTTCATGATGGCTACCTCATAAAGATACTTCTCCTTCCTTATGAATTTTAGTTCCTTCTCCTTCTAGTCTCTCATTCCTTTATTGATAAAGGATTCTAACCATCTCAGTCATGTCAAGAAATGCTTTCCTGAACACTCTTTCTTCCTCTTTAGGGTCAAATTCTTCATGGATTTCTCCTTCCTCTTAAGGCATGCTTAATGGAGCTTCTAATTATTTAGGAGGTGAACTAGCCTTGGTGGATATTGTGGCAATCTTGCTCTCCTTTGCTTTGGCTCCCTTTGAGACCCTTTTTCTTCCACCAATTTTCCTTCTCCTCTCTTGAGCTTGAGCCTTGTAAGCATATAAAACTTGCAAATAGTTAAACAATTCTTTGCACTAAACAAAACCAGAGAATAAACTCTAGCTCTAATAACAATTTGGTCTAAAATGACTGTATTAGTTTTATTGTGCTAAGTGTCTTTTCAGTTTAAAAACATGTGCATAATCAGTTCATTAGTTTGCATAAGGATTGAGGTATTTGTCTATGAATTGTAGATTATTTTTAGTGAATTAGAAGCATAAAACAAGCTTAAATAACATTGAAAAGTAGTGTAAAACAAATAAATAATTCACCACATGAAATTTACACATCAGGCATGATGAAATAGTTCACCCCTCCTAGGCTACATTTGCTGGTCTAGCTCCCAATGGCATGTCCATCTTTTATTATGCTAAAAAAATTTCTATTACATGTAGTTACAGTGCTCTAATGGTTGTTTTCTCTGCACCAATGGCTCCATAATGCTCCAACTAGTAAAAAATGACTCTTCATTCACTCAGAATGGGCGAAAATTGAGTCTCCTACTCTTTTTCCCAGTTTCACCTAGAAAAGCTCCACTAAAAGTGGAGAACTCCAATTAACTGGAGATAAATTAGGAAATTTTGCCAACTAAGACGCGCCCTATAAATATTCCATCTAATTTAACCATGGCATTTAATTTTACGATTTTCGGTTGGGCACATGCACCCCCATAACACAGTTACATAATTGTCGGATAGGCGGAACCCGCGGCAATAACTGTGGTTTGATTGCATTGAAACTCCGGTTGAAGTAGAAGGGTTAACGTTAACCGTCAGAGATAACCTTTAAACGTGGCCATGTGATAAGTGTTGCGGACGGTTAGCTGGTGGTTATAGTATCTCCACGCAGTTGTTTGTATTTTTGATGTTTTCCATGTGATACATATGTGGGAACTGTTGGCGAGTTGGGACCGCCGGCGGTTCCCAACCCCAAACCCTTATTGCAATGAAACTTAAATAAAACCCGCATCCTTTGAAGGTTAAGAAAAAAAGCATAGAGCAGTTGGAAAACTTGTCCACATGCTCGAAGGGAGGTCTCAGGGTTGAGCGCCGCGAACCTCACCAAAATTTTACATTGCCCTTTCAGGGCCACGTGGTGGCCTCAAGGTTGGCCATGTGGCACCTTCTCATTGGCCCTCCAATCCTGTACCATGAATAAAAATGAGACACCAATAAAACCATGATTGGCCTGCTGGAAAGGAATATTCCAATAATATTCCTTTTTTTCTG
The DNA here is from genome assembly GCA_034641835.2 of Pinus albicaulis. NCBI lineage: Eukaryota > Viridiplantae > Streptophyta > Pinopsida > Pinales > Pinaceae > Pinus > Pinus albicaulis. Next base: position 759,293,308 of record CM076576.1, on the reverse strand, counting down.
AATGTGCATCGTAGTCAAACCTGGTCAAATTGTCAAAAATTTTACCTGTTTAGCATTTCGATCAGAACGCGATATCTTCCTCATACGACATCGGTTTTTTGAACCGTTCATGATGTCGGAATCAATAAGAGGATATATACACAACCATCCTGGTTTCAACCCAATCCTATTGTTACACAGCAATTTGTCACCGTCCCTGCAATTCCCCATCCCGCACAATTGGAGGGCTCATTCCGTGACCTGTGAGCAGTGACATAACTTGAAAACACTTTCATGGCATTCCCCTAAACATGTACTTTCATTGCCCTAAAGACAACTCCTTGTGAAAAACCCTAAAAACACCCCTTTTTGCATTGGCACGGGAAGCCAGTTCAATACCCGCGCTAATGGGGGAAATCCTTCAAAGAGGGCGCGCCAATTGGCACTATGTCTCAGAGTCGCACTCGCGCCAGCCATTTTAAAGAGTGTTTTTTAAAAATAAATGGCGGAAGTTTCGTCCTAACCAATTCATAAACTGGTATCTAATTTGAGTTGGGAGGTTTGGCTCTGATCTCCATGTAGAGGAAGTGGTTTGCCACCTCTCATGGAAGCTTCCTTGAGGATGGGGCCAATCCCATGATTATAGGGATCCCAACTCCCCTTCCTCCATCTGTAAAAGCTTTCTCATCTCCTTTGCAAGCTAGTCTCCAAGTTCCCAAGAGCCATCAGATCCTTATGCTGCAAGAGCTTAAGGCCAAAACCAAGCAAGGAGATTATTGTCAAGACATACGAAGAGAGAGGTTTGTCCCATCCCTGAAATCCTTTTTCAAGACGTGTCCCGCTGGTGACCCTCCGAAGGAGAATTCAGCGTCAGGGCTATGGTTGTATTCTTCTTTGATTGATTAATGATAAGAGACTATTGGTTATGGTTCCACTCTTGTTGTTGATTATGATGATGAGTTATGTCTTCTCTAACTAACATATAGTTGCATATACTGGATTTTACGCTTGCGTTTGTTTTGTTTCTTGTGTGTGCAGGTGTCCGATCACAGAGATCGTGAGGATTGCGATCTGCCGGAGCTAAGGAACGAGAGCGCTACTTTCTCTACAAGTGACAGCGTTGGATTCCTAGTAAGCCTTCATCGCTAGTTGGTTTATTTGCAATTAGGAACCTACACTATAGTGTGAACGATTGTTGTTAGACCCAGTCTGGGCTAGTAGGGATCGCCTCTGTTCGCAGAGGGGATTTACCTCCACAACAAATTGGTGACTCCGATGGGGATCATCTAGCTTGTTGTTGTTTGTTTTATAAGCTATAGACGGAGCCTGAAGTTAGCCAGATAGCCTTCGAAACGCTCTTGCTCTGCAATTTCGAAGTAGATCAAAGCTGCTTCAGTCAATCTCCAGTTTAGTTTATGAACTGAGCACTTGGAGTATTGTCTTTTCTTTTCAGTTGTTTCTCGGTTCTTCTTGCTTGATCGGCTCTTTTGGCTGGCTCTTTTTGTGATTTTAGCTTTTGGTCAGCTTGATCATCACTGGTCTGCTTGTTGGATTGCCTTTTTTTTATTTTTCCATAGAAAAATCGACTGGCGCGCTTTACAACTTGACAGTCGCGCCCATTGGCGCAGGTTGCTTGTGTATTACCTGTGCCAATTCGTTTCTGGTGCTAGTTTCAGCCTCATAGTCGCGCCAATCCTGTGAGGTACTAGGGTTTTCTCTGTTTTTACCTTCCTCAGCTTGATCAGTGTGTTTGGTTTTTTATTTTTCAACTGCTTGAGTGTTCTGGAGCCTTGTTTTACTGGCTGTGACCTTCGTCCTTTGATTGTTTGCCCGTTTCCATCGATTTCACATTCTAGCCCTAGGGCATCTAGGTTCTCTTATGTGTCGAGCCTCCCTCGGGAGTTTTTGGTTTCTATTTGTCCAGTCAACCTTTTGATTGCTTCTTTACATTCGTTTGGTGGTTTTCTATCGTTTCATTGCATTGTTTGAGTGATTTATTTCTTCTTCATTCGAATTTCGCTTTGTCTCGCTTTGGGCCTAGATTACATGGTTCGTTTGAGTCTTTGAGATTTTCTTGGCTTTGAGGGACTATTTTGTCAATTTGGAGATCTGATTGTGTGTTTGCGTTGAGTGAAATTTGTGTGTTTTTCTCTTTCCTCATCACTTCTCAAATTGCTCTTTTCATTAGTTTTCATTTTGTTTAGTGCACTTTGCTATTAAACATTGAAAATACAAAAAATCTCTTTTGCTTTTGATTAGTTAGTGCAAATTAAAATATTTTCGGTGTTATTAGTGATTAGTGACTTCGAGAGAAAAGTTTTTGGTTTCCATTAGCTACATTAGAGACCATATTGGTTGTTTTCTGATCATTTTGTTTGTGTGAAAAGCTCTCAACTCTCTTATAATTAGCTTTCATCGAATGAAATGATATACTGTGGCATATAGTGTGCATTTAGGAGATTTTGAGACATCACACTCGCTAGGGCCTGAAAACTGAAATGTAATTGAAGATAAACATTAAAATTTATTCAATTTACACTAAGGCAGCATTGAAACATTAACGCAACATTTAGAGGTCTAGGCTAGAGACTAATTCTGGCGTCTTTAAACCTAGTAGTTGTCGTTCGCCTCTTGGCTTTAGACAACACTAGTACGGACTTGTGCTCCTCGTACCGTCATGTATATAAAGGGAGACCCCACTAGGTTTCTATCCTTTATCCATAGGAAGCCAAGTCTGCCGCCCTATACCCGTGATATACCGGACACAGCATTCGGGGAGATTGCCTGCACGTACGTTAAGTCCTTGGTTGATTTCTCTTTCATTTTGAAACCAAGGTGTATATTGCAGTTCACTGTTATTTGGTACACACTTTACCTAGTATTCCTGAGTAGTCATTTGATCTTTTCTGACTCTTTAAATTTTAAAGGATCACCAAGCGCTTGTCCTTTCACACTTGCTTCAAAACTGAAAGAGATAGAGTCACCTTTAATCCGTTTCTCGACTCTTAAAACATGAAATGGTGAAGTTTCTAAGTTTCAATGTGGTAAAATAAATCACCGACGATCACACGCCCTGTTAGATTTTGCTTGTTGGTCGTTTGATTGTGTGTCTTGACTCTTTTTCAGCCCGTGTGTGTTGTGCTTGATCTTTTTTCATTGTTGTCACAGTGGCGGAACCTTCTGTTTCGTCTACTGGTAGTCCACATACGGACGATTCATCAGAGGCTTCTCAGTCCTCTGCTGAACCCCAGTAGCCTATCGTTTCTGAGTTTCCCAACAGGGGACCGGTTCTGTCTGAGCAGCCCTTTGGAGGACCAGTTGAGTTCAATTGGCCCTTTTATGACCCTTGGTTTGGATTGGGAGTAGGGGAATATTTCCCTCCTCTTACATCGGGTTCGCCTTTTATAGCTGCTGTTATTCCTCCTAGTCCTCGCCGCCTGTTATGAAATCTAGCGGCAGGTTCAAATATGAGTGATTCTCCTAGTGAGGAAATCCCCATGTCTGGTGAAGAATACCAGTTATTCCCTCGACATTTATTTCCAGAAGGCAACCCTGAACCATCTGTTATGTCATCACCCAGTCCCTCATTACTAGCTGGGTATAGATCCTTGGGTCAGATTATTGCCGCCGCTGCCTCTATGGGGGTATCAGCTCCTTCTACGAGGCCGGTTGTTCCTTCATTGGGGATGTCTCCACGGACACCCATTACGTCATCCCCTCAGGTCACTTCTGTACCCTCCATGCCCACTGTCTGTGTGGCTGCATCTACACCTGCTGTTACCACTCAGTCCGTAAGGACCACATCACTTCCCGAAGACATCTATATAGCATCTACTATGCCGGAGAACATCTCTCTGGAGGAGTATCGATTGTCCCTGCAACAATCGAACCCCGAGGTCGGACATTCCTCTCAAGATCCCAACCGCTCGTATTTTTCGCATTATGCAGAGGATGGTACACCCATGTACATTTTTCCATATCAGTACGATGAGCATGGGAACCCTTTATGTTTACCTGCTCCTGAGGCTCAACTTCATGCTCAGGGTTTACTGTATAACCAGGCTAGATAGCCCTACAACCTGCAAGGACAACGTTTTCAAGGCCAACCTTCGGGCCAGCCTGGGTATCCTTATGACCTGCAGGGATAGCCCATACAGGGCTACCCTCCGGGCCAGCAAGGGCCATTGTACGGTCCGCAAGGACAGTATTACAACCCTTCCGGTCAACTCGTTCAACCTCTCCCTAGCGTCCCACCTGGGAAACCTCGTGGACTCACAGGACAACCGGGGTACCAACCGGGACCGGTATATGGTCTTGGGGGGTAAGTCCAACCTTCTCAACCTATGCAACCGCAATATCCTCTTGGTCCCAATGTCGCACATCAGCCAGGACCATCTTATAGTCCTGTTGCGAGTCAAACTGGTTATCAGCAACCACCTGACTCCATTCCGCTACCAGGCCAACCGGCCCATCCGGCACAACCTGGTATCCCACCACCAGGCCAACCGGCCAATCCAACACAACCTGGTGTCCCTCCACCAGGCCAACCGGTCCATCCGGCACAACCTGGTGCTCCTCAACAGCCAAGACAACCTGCAAAACCGGCAAAACCTGTTTATCCGGGTCAACCTATTCAACCAGGGTAGCCCGCTCAGCCAGGTCAGCCTGTTCAGCCAGGCCAGCCTGCACATCCTGTCTACCCTGCCCAACAGCCGACTTATTCAATGCCGCAGCCAAATCAACCGCTGCACCCTAGATATCAAGCTCAGCAAGGTCCCACCTATCAGCATCCCACTCAACCTCAAGGCGGTTACTATTCTCATGGTCAATACCGACCGAATTATAGCCAGCCCCAAGGTTCCAACTATTACTCTCAACAACCTGGCTACACCTATGCTCAGCAACCAAATCCACATGCTGCTCACACGGGGCCGACATACAATCAAGATCCATACTCTGGTTATCAAGCCCCGTACACTAGTTACCAGCAACCGAATCAGACTGGTTATATGACCCATACCCCCTACAGTCAGAATCCTACGGGATAGAACCCCTGGGGGCAAGGATATTCTCAACCAGCGTGGAGTACAGGTACTGGTCCTTATCAAGGGCCAGGCATGCCGTCCAATCCGCCATTGCCATTTCTGGCTACCTTGGAATTATTAGATGTTTTGAAACTAACTAATGATCCAATTCTACACAATCCTTATTGGCCTCCGGTTCCTACCAAGGTACCCGGTGATTGCCCCAAGTTTGAGGGTAAATCTGGGGAGGACCCCCAACCTCATGTGATGACTTACCATCTTTGGTGTTCGTCCAACTCTTGGGTGGATGATTCAATTCGTCTACACCTCTTCCAACGCACTTTGACTGGTGCTGCCGCTAAGTGGTATATTGAATTATCCCGTGGCATATTTCAAGATTTCAATACGTTAGCCATGGATTTTCTGACCCACTTTCAGTTACCGGTTCGCTACGAAGCCGAGACGCACCTCCTGACTTCTTTGAAGCAGGAAAAAGCCACCCACATTTTTGATCACATTCATGAGTGGCGACGTCGTCGTAGACTGATCAAGTTCCATATACCTGATCAGATACTAACTCATTGGTTCACCACCTCCTTCGTTAATAAAATCACCCAAGATATTGCTATGGGAGCGTGTGTGACTGAAGAACAAGCCATAACGCATTCCCAATATCTGGATCTGGTCTACTCTCAGTTCGGCACGCTTTATGATATTTTTCCTGATGCTCCACGGTCTGGAACCTCTAAAGCTCCACCTACCCCGGTGATGGATGGTGTTATTGGTTCCATGTCTCAGAATTCGAAAAAATATTCGAATGGGAAGCAAAAGTCCAACTCATCCAATAATTCTGCTCCTCCCGCCCCTCCCGATTTTGGCAAAACTGCGAAGGTTAACGCCGTTCAGGCTAATCCTACGGAAAAAGCCTCCAAAGGGAAAAAGAAGGGCAAAGGAAAATCTAAATCTGACGCCCCAAAGCCAGAGTCCAAACCTCATACCGAGGACGGTTCCCAATGTAAACTGAAGTATCCCTGCCTTATCTGTGAAGGAGATCATTACACCAAGGATTTTCCACGACGATATGAGGTTAGTCAACTTCTAAAAGGCTCCAAAGGGACTCCAACAGTTCTTAAAGAACTGTTCCCATATCAGCAGACCCAGATGGTTGAACAGCCTTCACCATCTGCACCATTTGGGTCCCAGGTCTTTATGATGAATGGTGCTGCACCTATCTCTATTGCTATGCGTTCGAAGGATTACAACGAATCGCGTCAGGAAGTTGGGAAGGCAGTTGTGGACGGTCCACCTCCCCCACTTGTCTCCGGTCCATTGGAGATTGAGAAGCCTACTGCTGAACCTGTTGTGAGGCCACCTTATAAAGGTGTTCTAAGAAGGTCTTCCTACAATCCGAATGCCCGTGCCGCTCAGCACTACAGTATTGTTGAGGATCTGGCACAGGCGCCTTCTGCCATGTCTGCATTGGAATTTCTTCAAAGTTTCCCGTCACAACGGAAAGCTTTGCTGTCTGCAATCGGTGGGATCGATCCCACTGATTCTAATCTTCTCACCTTCGACTTAGAGAATTTCACCCCCCGACTTCCACATCAGATCACTCTTGTTATTCAAGTCGGGATCAACGGTCTTAACATCCATAGTGCTGTTGTGGATGAAGGTGCCTCTACCTGTGTCATGTCTTCTGCCTGCTGGAAGGCCATTGGCTCTCTGGCTCTTTCATCATCTCCTAATTCCCTAGAGGCATTCGATGGTTGGGAATCAAAACCCTTGGGTGTTCTCAAGATTCTAGCGATTACCTTACAGGGGAAGATAGTCAACGTAGAAGTAGAAGTAGTTGATGCCAAGCTTAACTACAATATACTTCTCGGTCGCAGTTGGACTCACGCCATGCTATGTGTGCCGTCCACCCTCTTTCGACTTCTTAAGTTCCCTCACGAGGGCAAAATTGTTACTTTGGATCAGTTGTCTTTCTTCACCTCCACCTCTGAGAACAACGTTCCTTACGTGGATCAGATTCCAAATCTCCCTGACAGTGTAGGACCCAGTCTCTTCAAGGACCCCGTCCTCATGGGTATTTTTCCCGCACCACCACCGCACACCGCTCAAGTTAATATGATCTCTAGGTCTGATGACCCATGGCTCATCCCTTCACTTGAGCAGGTGAGTGAGTTTGGGGAATCGATTCCCTTAACTCCGGTAGAGATTAACTACTGTGAAATCGTCGCTGCATCTGATCCTCCCCCTCCTCAGCATGCTCCTTCGAGCATGGCTTTAGACATCTATTCTCAATCCCCCTGGCTCGGCAAGGCGACTCGCCTGATCCTCTTAAAGAGATTTTGATGAAGCCATTGTTGAAACAATGTCTCTTGAGGAGCTACCTTGGAGCGATGGACATCATTGTTCCTCATTCATGCCTAGCTTGGGGGCAATGTTAGATTGTCTAGATAATTTTGCATCTCAGGTTCCCACTCCACCTCTCCAGACGCCCATATTGACACACGAGGTGCTTTCAGAGGGAAACCCGAGAAACATTACTCAAACCATTCCAATCGACATCTCCGTTAAACCGGGGATAGTTGAGAACATACATGTGGGAGTGACTTGTTCTCCTGATGAGAAACGAGTTTATACTAATCTTTTTCGAGAATTCAGAGACGTGTTCGCCTGGTCCTATGAGGAAATGCCCGGGATTGATCCCAGCATAGTAGTGCATGAGATTCCTACCTATCCTGGTGCGAAACCCGTGCGCCAATGCCTACGCCTGGTGCACCCTCGCAAAGCCGCTGCCATTAAAGCAGAAGTTGAAAAACTTTGAAAAACTTCTGAACGCAGGCTTCATTTACCCAATTCCCCTCACAGAATGGGTCTCCAACATTGTCCCTATAGATAAGAAATAGGTTACTATAAGAGTTTGTGTTGATTACCGAGATATTAATCGGGCCTGTCCAAAGGACAACTACCCCACTCCTTTCATAGATCAAATCATTGACGAATGTGCCGGGAGTGAGATTTATTCCCTGATGGACGGCTTTTCTGGGTATAATCAGATAAATATTCTACCTACTGATCAACACAAGACTGCATTCATCTATTCGTGGGGTATTTTTGCCTATAAAAAGCTCCCGTTCGGCTTGAAGAACGCTGGAGCCACTTTCCAGCGTGCTATGTCTTACGCATTCCACGACATACGCCATATCGTTCAGCCTTATTTGGATGATTTTCCAGCTCACTCAGCTCGGCGAGAGGACCACCCAGAACACCTCCGCCAGATTTTCCTTCGCTGTCGACGCTATAATATCCAGCTCAATCCTCACAAATGCGTCTTTTGCGTGGATTCTAGACGTCTTTTGGGGTTCATAGTCTCCAAGGACGGGATTCGCCTCAATCCCCTAAAGGTCGAGGCCATTGTCAATCTCCCATCACCTTCTTCATTATATCAATTGCAGAGTCTGCAGGGAAAAGATAACTTCCTACGACGCTTTATACCAAACTACGCAGAAGTGGCCAAAGGATTCACGCATCTTTTAAAGCAGAACGTTCCCTTTCATTGGGACGATATTGCTCAACAATCCTTTGAGAAGCTTAAGACATTACTTGTTAATGCTCTGTTGCTTCGGCCTCCAAACTATCACCGTGATTTCACTCTATACTTGGTCTCCGCCTTTAGCACCATATCTATGGTTCTGGTTCAGGATGACGATAATGGCAACGAACACGTTGTTTACTATCTATCATGGAATCTTCTCGACACAGAAACGCGTTACGCTCACATCGAGAAGCTAGCTTTAGCATCTGTACAAGCTGTGCAATGTTTCCGCCACTACATCCTACTGCGTACCGTTACCGTGGTTTCAGATTGCAACCCCATGACATATATTCTTTCTCGACAATTACTGGGGGGAAAATACTCCAAATGGATCGTTATCCTTCAGGAGTTCGACCTAGAGTTTACTACTGCTAAGTCGACCAAATCACTGGTTTTCGCGGATCTTATTTTCTCCCTCTTGACAGACTCCCCCCCATCTCATTCTGAAGAGCATATTCCAAACAAAACCATCTTCCTTATCAGCACCCGTGACCCATGGTATGGCGATATTATTTTGTATCTTCAGACGTAAACCTTCCGCTCTGAGTTGACCAAAGATGCTCGACGTCGAATTCGGCATCAGTCTCAACCCTACCGCATTGTAGGAGATACATTATACCGGGTTGAAGTAGATTCGGTGCTTCGTCGGTGCTTGAATTTGGAAGAGGCCGAAAGATTCTTAAATGACTGTCATAGTGGCGCCTATGGCGGTCACATGTCTGGATATGACAACACCTAGAAGATTCTACGTGCAGGTTACTTTTGGCCGTCAATCTTCAAAGACTGTATTGTTGCAGTCCGCAAATGTCACGCGTGCCAGGTTTTTCAGCACAATATGTATGCGCCACCCCTCCCTCTGCATCCTGTCATTACTATCGGCCCTTTTGCAAAATGGGGCGTAGATTTTATGACGTGTAACCCTCATTTGGCCGGGGGCATGCATATATAATTGTCGCTGTCGACTACTTTACTAAGTGGGCCGAAGCGATGCCTACACTAGCCTCTGACGGTAAGACAACTGCCCAATTTATCTTCAACCACATCATTACATGGTTCGGGGTCCCTCAGGCCATTGTTACCGATCATGGTACTCACTTTCGAGATTACATGATGGCCAAGCTGACATCAAGATTGGGCTTACGACACGATAGCTCAATGCCATATTAACCCCAGGCAAATGGCCAGGTTGAGGCTGTGAACAAATTTTTGTTCACAATGCTTCAACGAACAGTTGGAATTCATAAGTCCAATTGGCACCTCCAATTTTTCTCAGCTCTATGGGCATACCGGATGTTAGCAAAGAGTGCAACCGGATTCACGCCATTCCAATTGGTGTATGGTCTGGAAGCAACTCTTCCGGTTGAGTGCGAAATTCCATCCTTAAAGTTGGCTGTGGAACTTTTTCCCAATACTTTTTCTGAAGAAGAGTGTCTCTTGTATTTGGAACAGTTGAATGAAACCTGCCGCTTGGCTGCCTTAGTCATTTAGGCACAGAAGAAGCGGGTCAAAGCACACTTTGATCAATCAGTCTCTCCACATTCCTTTGTCGAAGGGGACCTTGTCCTCCTATACGACCAAGCGCATGACAAACTCGGGGGAAGAAAGCTCCAACCCATGTGGCATGGGCCCTATATAGTAAAACGAGTATTGAAAAATGGGGCTTATGAGCTCATTGATTATGAAGGAGTTCCATTGGCGCAGCCTAGGAATGGGTTGTACCTAAAGAAATACTACGCTTGAAGTTATTTTTGGTGTGGTGTGTGTACATAGGTGTGTATATTCATTTGTGTGCATGTGTGGTGTGGTGCGCGATGTAAGCGTCTTTCTGCTGATCGGGTCTTCCTGATTGTGCAGATGTCCATTAATCCGTTTGTGGGTTTCGCGAATGGTGCCTCCCGCAGTACCAGGAATCTGTCCTTGGCAGCCTGGGTAATTTATAATCCTGCTGGTGAGTTGATTAACCTGCAAGGTGTGTGTCTGGGTCCTGCTACAAATAATATCGCGGAATATAGTGCTATATTGGAATTATTAACCGAGGCTGTGGACCTCGGCATTCGTGAATTACTAGTGTATCTAGACTCACAACTTGTAGTATTACAACTTAACGGGCATTATTCAGTAAGAAATCCATCCATTATGTGTCGAAACATTTACATAGTGTGCATCACATAAAATCAAAAAATATACATGTTCGTCTTAATACATCTAGAGACGACATGTCTCTCAAAAAAATATGCATGAAAGAAGCCCTAGGTGTCTAATCCGCATGGTGCTCATGGTAACATGCTACTGCATGCACTAAGCATCTCAAAAGTCAGTGTAGGCGACTAGGCACTCCCACCGTATGTCTCTGATACGCCATCGGGACATCTGCCAGCCGGGCATAGTCTGGAATTCCCCGGGCAATCCCCTCAAGGTTCTGGATCAACTCTCCTCCCTCGGCACCCTCCGCCTGAGGGTCAGCTGCAGGCTGAGTTCTCCGTGCAATGGGAGACATACCGACAGGTCTCTCTGGGCCGACATCTGCATACATATAAACTGTTATTAGAACGGACATGTATTACCAAAAAAATCATAAAACATAAAAATCAAAAAGAGAGGTCATACCCAACTCCTCGTCCCAGTCATCCCCCTCTGGAAGTGGGAGATCTGGGTCTCCAGTGAAATCGGTCCCGACATAGGGCCAATCCTCGACCACGATCAACTGACGCCGTAACCATCCAAAAAAATCCGTTCTCTAGGACATCTGTTGGCCTCCTCCTGACCTGGGCATAAGTGCTGCCCAGCGAGCCATCCTTGGCTCTCTTGGTATCGGCTCAACAACTATGGCCCCTTGGCCCTGAAAGATAGGTAGTCATTCCAGGATGAACGATACCAAAATGGAACCGTAGCCAAACTGCTTCAGTTTGACTTGCTTGCATCTTGTGAGCTGCCTTTTGATATTTGTTGTCACTGCAGTAGCCCAATCAAACAATGTAGGGCTCATACACTCGGAGGCTAGTATGAGTTGGGCCTTGGTCGCCTCATGCGACGCTTGTGATCCCATAGCCCGCGTAATGGTGTGTAGCACTACCCTGAGTGCTAGATCTTCGACAGTGTGGATGTACACCTTCCCGCTTCCGGATCCAGTTCGTGCCCCTAGGCACACTCTCGCCATTACCTGCTCCATCTTCTCTCCAGATGGTCTGCTGCCAGTCAGGATGGGCACCGGACCTTTGCGCGATAGTCCGGTTATGAAATATACATCGGAAACCTCCAGTTCCAGCACTTGGTCTCGAAGTTTAAAAACTTCTTCATTTTCGTCCCATATACTGACCAAGTATTGTAGTAGCTCCGGTTGAGCTCATAAACAGGGTGTGAGGAAGAATTTATTAAGTCCACAGTTCTTAAGTGCAGTCATGCAGGCTTCATTATCGATAGCCATTTCATATTCCTCTCCATGTTCCCTCTCCTTCCATTCGATAACCATTTTTGCCTTTATATCTGCATCAACACAATCAAAAATACATTGTTAGATCTCTGGAACATTTGAAAATCCACATAGATAGCTCACATTTTCAAAATTTTGAGCGGAAAATTGTGTTGCGCCATTGGCACGACTGTTTTCCTAAACAGTCACGCTAGTTGGCGCGACCTCTTTGTGAAGAAATGTCCATTGGCGCAGGTCCGTGCCCGATCCCGCGCCAATGGAGCGAGCCCTAAAATTTCAAAATGGTTCGCCCAGAAGTCTAATACATAATAAAAACATATAAAAAATGGATTGGAATGGAGCTTAAGGAAACGCCTATTACAAACGTGGAACTGAATAACGTCCCAGATCAGTCGTAGTCACCATCAGAATTTTGCACACAAATGGACAACTGCTGCTCTCCAATGAGGTAAATAGTAAAGGTAATTTTGTTTTTACCATTTGAGACTTATTTATAACTTTTTGAAATCTAATTAGGTTTTAAAAGTCATTTTTTATTAATATTTTAATATATTTTGTCAAAAATGGATTTTACACTTGCCTTTATGTGCAGCAACAAGTTTTTACGCAACTTAAACGGTGACACGAGTTGCATTTTATACTTTTTCAGACTCGGTAAATACACGAAAAAGTCATTTTGGAGTCATCTTTCAGCTCTTTTCTGACTCTCTAAACATGAAAAGATTGTCGAGGCCCTTGTCGTTTCGATCTCGTTAAAGTGGCCACGAAACAACATCTACCCAGTATACGTTTACCCCTTTTTCGGGCTGGGATAGATTATTTACGAAAAAGGAATACCCTAGCCTATCGCGACTAGGAGGTTTTCTCAGATATTGTTTTCTACCTTTTCGGGTCTGAGAAACTATTTACGAAAAGGGACCGTTGGAGTTTACTTTTCTGCTATCTTTTCAAACTCTCTAAACATGAAAAGGCGTCGAGTTCTCCCTTTGTCAGACTCGTTAAACCCTGATGACATTGGATTCAGTTGTAATGACGGTATCCGAGTTCCTCCTTCCTAGGGCTCGTTAAATGTACTAGGATGGATTTGTCCGAAGGACGAACTTATATTACAAGCATATGCTATCCCCTTCAAGCTTGTTATCAAAATAATTGGGGTACTCACCAGAAATGGTGGGGGAAAATGGAGCCAGAATCATTGTCGTGTCGGCAGTATGTCGCTCTTGAACATGGCACTTGTCTGCATTCGTGTCAGGTTGGGGACATCTCATCTCGTTTTCCACTTACCTCCGTGGGTTTGGGTAATCCTTTTTGACCTCTCATCTTCTCTTTGCCTCGTCGCCATGACATCTGATCCGTTGATGTGAAATATTTCCAAACTCACTGTCGTGCCGCCATATGTTCAAGAGAAGTTGACCTCTGCAAGTATCAACCTTCCTCTGATTCTCATCTGATCCTGATTCACAAAGACATTATGTTCCTCTTTCTCGCGTCGATGATGTGGGAAACACTATGGCCCACCTTCGATCAAGGTCACTTCTTGTCGACTTCAACTCATTATCCAGGAGGCTGATCTAGAGACTCCCTTCTGGTACCTTGGAGCCTGCATGCCTCAATGGCAGGTTCTTCGCATTCGACGTGAGGTTTTCATCATTGGCCTTCGATCGAGTGATTCTGCGAGTGTTCGATGTCAGCTCATTGTTCACATGCCGTGGATTGTACATGTAGTACCTTGAGGACCATTGGCATTAATGGTGGTACCTCTCGCGTCTGTTAACATCTTTCATCATTGGTTGGTAATCAGACAATGTTCTTGCATGTTTGACTTCATCTCACTTATTCGCATGCTTGAACTTGTACTTTGTTCGGGTTGAGATGGAGCGCAAGACCCTGGATTCTGCTTGTTATAATCCAGGTTGCGATTTTGTGGATTATTATGATTAGTCACATGACTCACTGATTGGATGGCTGCGACCATACCTGAGTCTATTTACCGATCCTCACTGGATGGTTGTTTCCATGCCTCGGATCTGGATTATTACATACTCTATTATGGATGGTTGCACCCATACCACGTATATATCATTTATTTGAGATATCAGTTGTACTTCTCTACGCAGGTTTTCCAACGACAGTGTTTTCAGTTGGACACGTTCTCGTAAAGCATTTCACCCCTCTCTCTCTCTCGGGCCTCATGCTTTAGGGGGCATCTATTACACAACAATTTGTCACCGTCCCTGCAATTACCCATCCCGCACAATTGGAGGGCTCATTCCGTGACCTGTGAGCAGTGACATAACTTGAAAACACTTTCATGGCATTCCCCTAAACGTGTACTTTCATTGCCCTGAAGACAACTCCTTGTGAAAAACCCTAAAAACACCCCTTTTTGCATTGGCGCGGGAAGCCAGTTCAATACCCGTGCCAATGGGGGAAATCCTTCAAAGAGGGCGCGCCAATTGGTGCTCTGTCTCAGAGTCGCACTTACGCCAACCATTTTAAGGAGTGTTTTTTAAAAATAAATGATGGAAGTTTCGTCCTAACCAATTCATAAACTGGTATCTAATTTGAGTTGGGAGGTTTGGTTCCGGATCTCCATGTAGAGGAAGTGGTTTTCCACCTCTCATGGAAGCTTCCTTGAGGATAGGGCCAATCCCATGATTATAGGGATCCCAACTCCCCTTCCTCCATCTATAAAAGCTTGCTCATCTCCTTTTCAAGCTAGTCTCCAAGTTCCCAAGAGCCATCAGAGCCTTATGCTGTAAAAGCCTTGATTCATTCCCTTAAGGCCAAATCCAAGCAAGGAGATCATTGTCGAGACATCCAAAGAGAGAGGTTTGTCCCATCCTCAATAGGCTTTTTCGAGACGTGTTCCGTTGGTGACCCTCCGAAGGAGAATTCAGCATCAGGGCTATGGTTTTATTCTTCTTTGATTGATTAATGATAAGCGACTATTGGTTATGGTTCCACTCTTGTTGTTGATTATGATGATGAGTTATGTCTTCTCTGACTGACATATAGTTGCATATGTTGGATTTTACGCTTGCGTTTGTTTTGTTTCTTGTGTGTGCAGGTGTCCGATCACGGAGATCGTGAGGATAGTGATCTGTCGGAGCTAAGGAACGGGAGCGCTAATTTCTCTACAAGCGACAGCGTTGGATTCCAGGTAAGCCTTCATCGCTAGTTGGTTTATTTGCAATTAGGAACCTGCACTATAGCGTGAACGATTGTTGCTAGACCCAGTCTGGGCTAGTAGGGATCGCCTCTGTCTGCAGAGGGGATTTACCTCCACAACACCTGTAATTTTGAAGTTTGAGAAAATTTACAAACTCTTGATCATACAACCACGCCAATTTTTTCATCATTGGGAATAACAATACCATAACAATGTCTCCCGCACATACCCCGACTTGCGCACAATAAAAGCTATACACATTGAAACATAATACTATTTATTTGAAATTTTTTCATAGTTAAATAAATTAGATATTCCTTTGCATCCTCATTCTCATAAAAAAATCTTCGCACACTACTTTACATGAAAATCTCCGTTATACTCAACTTTCTAATTTTTGAAATTTTATAGCAAGTGATGTTACCATGTCTATCCATGATACTCAAAATAGAAACAAATTTAATTGGTAACAATATGATTAATTTCATGAATTTAATAAAACATTAAAGCTATAGTTTCAATAATGTCATTAAAAGTGTGATATACGATGTGGAAATCTATAAAGGTAATAGTAATCTCTGTTGAAAATGGCAACAAGAAAATCCTTATTTAATTTTCCCTTCAATTAAATTAGAATAAAATTGTAATTCCACATCACCAGACAACATGAATATGTTAACTAAGTTAATTTGACTTAGTTGGATTAGTTAATTCGATTTGAGGGCCTAACTTGGGGCATGTAGAGTGTCTCCTACTTTTTAGGAGCCTAAGTTGAGTTTAATTTGAGTTGTAATTATTTAATTCAATTAAACTGAGTTAAATTCAATTAAACTAGTTCCAATTGTTGAAGGAACTCGTGTGAGGTCAAGTAGTGGGGTCTGTACTCATTGATCAACCATGTAACTAATAAATCAACTAGAATTAACTCATGCATGCATGATATATCAGTTACCTAGTTGATATTGGAGTTCAATGGTACTGTACTATAAGTTGTATAGTTATCCAAGTTTTACAGGTGGTGCCTACAGTCAGAAAAGGACCTATAGGGATTACGCAGTTCTGGAGGGGGGATTTCCTAATTAATAGGGGGATAATTCCCAAGGAAACAACACAAGGAAATAGGGGCTTGGCAGGAAGGAAAATTGTCTAAGGGTTGGTCAGAGTCAGCTTGTGAGGCAGAGAGAGAGATTATACTTGTGTAGCTATTGTTCATGCTTGAACAAGCATTGTATTTATTTTCTATTTTCTATTTTGTGTAGGTATGGGTAAATTTACTTTTCATAGTGATTATGTTTCTCCTCTCACATTAAAATATGTCATGTATGTTTCGGTTTTGAAGAAGAATTTAGTTTCAGTTTCCATGTTGGAAGACCGTGGCTACGATGTGATATTTAGAAAAGGAAATTATTTCCTTCGTCACATCGCCATGGGACAAGTGAAGCAGATTGGGGTTCAGGTGAAGAATCTATACAAATTGGATGTAGAAGACTGTGCTTCTTTCAGAATGAAAGCAGAGAAATTATAGAGCCAAGACATCGACGAATTATGGAATATGTGACTTGCTCATTTTCACCATGGAGCTTTGAAGATCATGCAATATATTTCTACAAGACTTCCCAAGGGTGCAATAGAGTAGATAGATACATACACAACGTGTACATTGGGGAAGTACACAAAATCCACCTTTCATGATAAGGACAATTGAGCACAAGAGGTCCTTGAAAGTTTTCATTCAGATTTGTGTGGACCTTTCTCGACAACCTCCACTACCAAGAACAAGTATTTTTTTATATTTGTAGATTATTTCTCACGTGTAATTTTTGTATATTATTCATGTAGAAGAAAGACCAGACATTCTCACAATTTTGTGAATTTAAAGCACCTTTTGAGAAAGAAACTGGTACGAAAGTGAAGGATCTCAGGAGCAATAACAGTGGTGAATATGTGTCGAATGAGTTCAAGAAATTATGTGCAAAATAAGGCATTTTATTTGAGTTAATAGCACCCCATAACCCACAACAGAATGGGTTGCTGAAAGGAAGAAAAAAAGTATTGTGGGAGTTTCACGGGAGATGTTTCATGATGCGGGCCTACCGTTGCACTTATGGGATGAAGCATGCAACATAGTGGTATATGTGCAGAACATGAGTCGTCATCGGATTCTCGGGATGAGTACACTAGAAGAATTTTTTTCAAGGAAGAAACCAGTTGTGTCACACTTCAGGATCTTTGGTTCAACATTTTACTCTCATGTTTCCAAGGATTCAAGGAACAAGATAGAGCTGACAACAAAGTTGAGAATATTTTTGGAGTACACTAAAACACCTCACAAATATCGGGTGTATTTTCCATCTCACAGGATGACATTTGTTCGTAGATATGTGAATTTCGATGAAGATAAGGCCATGAGATGTTCCCTTGAAAGGGAGGTTTAGTTGCATGTAAATAAGAAGCTTTTAGCTCCAAAGGAAGAACTTCAAGATGTTGTGGAGAAACCACAAATAGAGGAGCAAAGAGTGGAAGCACCCACTCATGCAAAGACATCTAGAGATGGAAGGAAGCACACCAAGGAAGCTAACAAATTATTTCATGATGATAGATAGAATGTGGGAGCACTCACATGAAAACGCAGGCAAAGGAAGTCACTGGATTGGTAAATTGGGTACTTGAGTCCAATGAGTGATCTAGTTGAGACAAAACAATCCTCATTCGAGGAATTAGTGCAGAAGCCAATATGGTTTTATGCCATAGTATATGAATATGATTCCATAGTTAGAAATTTTTTTTGGGAAGCAGTCCCAATACTATAGAAGAAGTCAGTGGTAGGTTCGAGGTGGATCTACAAGGTGCAACAAGAAACAGGCATAAGCATCAAGAAACATAGGGCTAGATTTGTGGCCAAAGGGTTCTCACAGGTGGAGTGAATTGATTACAAGGAGACCTTTGAGCCAGTAGCAAGGTACTCTTCTATCAGATCAATTATAGCACTTGCAGTGTAGATGGGACAGAAGATCCATCAGATGGATGTGAGAACAACATTATTCAATGGAGTGATTGAGGAGGAGGTGTACATTGAAAAAACAGAAGGATTTGAGACCTTCAACAGAGAGTCGCATGTGTGCAGAATCAAGCGAGCATTGTATGGATTGAAACAAGCACCCCGTGCTTGGTACACCAGGATCGAAAATTATTTCACTAGGTTGGGCTTTACTAAAGTGAAGTAGATGTAAACCTTTACCATATTGTTGTTGAAGGTAAACTTTTGATTAAAGTATTATATGTCGATGATTTGATTCTAACCGCTAATGAAAATTTGATCAAATATTTCAAAGAGGATCTTACTAGAGAATTTGAGATGAAGGACATGGAACTCATGCATTATTTCCTCGGTTTGGAAGTGTGGCAAGGAGACGGGTTACTATTTGTCTCTTAGGGAAAGTATGCTAACGATATACTGAAGAAATTCCACATGGATAGTAGCAAACCCATGGACCCTCATCTAGAAGACAATTGGAGGAAAGAGGATGCCACTTCAGGTGAGGAGGTGGAGGCCACTATTTACGGGAAGCTTGTGGGTTCACACATGTATTTGACGAACACATCACCAGAAATGTCTTATGTTGTTAACCAACTTAGTCAAGAAATGGTTAAGGAAACCAAACTATATTGGAAGGTGACCACACATGTGTTGAGATACCTCAGAGGAACTACTCAGTATGGTATTTGTTACAGATGCATAGAGGGAGTGAAGCTTCAGGAATTCACAGATGCATATTGGGTAGGTAGTCAATTAGATTGAAATAACGCTTCTATAATAGCCCTGGTGAAAATTCCATGTAATAAAATTTAATAATGAAAAAATAATAACCACATTTATGGGACATCTATTCCAAGCTAAATGTTGGGAGAAACATCCTAGTGTAGGTGTTCATTTGGTTTATTATGCCTAAGGAAATTGGCAAAGGCAATGGAAAAGGCTTTAGAAAGGAAAAGTGGCATTTATTCGCTTTTTATTTATGAAAATAATGGAAATTAGGAGAAAATTAAGGTGAAATGTCATAGGTTGCATGTGAGGAGGAAAATGAAGGAAAATAATGGAAAATGGAGAAAATAGAGGCAAAATTGATAAAAATGGTTTTGTGGATTAGTTGGTACCTTTTGTTAGTTTAGTTTTGGAGCCCTCTCTCTATTTTGTCTCTCACACTCTTGGAGACTTAGAGTTTTGTTGGAGCATTTCAACTTTGGATCAAGAAAGGAAAATAATGAAAAGAGGAAGCAAAGATCAAGCAAGGAAGAGTAGGATCAAGTAGTTACTATGGGTTTACTTGCAGGTATCAATTTCCATGTGTGATTTCCTTGCTAGATTTGGCATGCATGGTTATGCATGTGTGTTATTGTTTCTCTTGATATCTTTGGCATGGGTTTTTCCAGTTGTGGCATTGTTCTTCAGCCTTTCCTTGCCATTTCTAGATAGCCATGGTGTGATGTCATTTTCATGTTTTGGTTGAGATGGATTGTTGGATGGAATTAATGCTCAGTGGGGCGGTCTCAGGATTATTCACAAGGCCTAGGAATCTTGGGATTGGATACACGGTAAAGCCTGGATGTGAACACCTCGAGTGAGCCTAGGAATCCGTTGACTAGTGATGGAAGTATACACACTAAAGCTCAGTGGTGGTACCCTTGATTGGGCCTAGGAATCCCGAGTTGGGATACATGGTAAAGCCCAGAGGGTGGAGACCTTGTAGGCCTAGGAATTCCTTCACCGGTAATGGTGGGATACCTGGTAGATTTGAGAGGTTAAGATAGACAAATTCCTCATGGTTTAAATGGAGAAATCCATTGGAATCCATGCTTGTTTATGGCCTAGTGGTGAGGATTGCGGTAAAGCCCGGTTCTATTGATGAAGGTGAGGTGGTTTAGCCTCGAGAAGCCCTGGTTTATTCTTTTGGTTTTAAGTCATATATTCATGCTTCAAATATGGGATGGGGGTGATTGGTTTAAGAGAGATTTGGCTTAACAAATCTATGGTTGGGTGGAATGTTGTAGTCACATACCAGGTTGGCTTTTGCATTCATCAATAAGAGTTTATCCTTCTTGGTATTTTATATCCAAATGTATTGGTTTATATGTGGATTCTATGGCTGTTGTATCCTTATTATTTATGTTTGTTATATGTTGGTTAGAGCATGTTCTATGATAGTGATGATGTACGACTCTCATCATGTTTTGATTTGTAAATGATTGAATAATGAATACATGACCTAATAGATGATAATGCAGCTAATGATATAAGGCATCAATGCTTCTTAGCGGTTATCTTATAAGTATGAGCTCCTATGCTCAGATATGTTGTTTAAACCTGTAGAATGCATATTTGTGACATGTTTGACAAAATGGCTGTTATGGATATTATGGGTGTAGTCAAGTATTTTTTCAAGTAGTTGCATTTGTATCATTATTTCGTTGTTATCTTTCATTCCTAGAAGTGTCATGGAGTTCCGAGCAGTGACCTGGGTCCTAAACCTGAAATTTAGCCTTAAATCATGTAGTCACTTGCACATCATTGGCAGAAAAAGACTGCATTTGCATTAATGAAGGCTCATGGGAGCGACTGGGGCTCATAGTCTCTTGGAGGGCTTGGGAAGGGAGCGACTGGGGAATTAATGCAACAAAAATCTAGTTTGTCTTAGGGCCTAGTCACCTAGAAGGTTTGGATGGCTCCTGGGGGTTTTGTTGTAGGGGTAGAAGGTATATGTTGTTGTGTTCCATGGTTCCACTTCCTTAACTGACACATAGAGAGTTGAATCATATCATAGCAACTCTTTGTCACATGTTTACCCCGGTTGGACGGTTACTTGGGTATATGTGGGAGGAGAGTGTTACAACTTCACGAGGAGTCTTCATTATTGGGTCAGCAACAGTTTCTTAGTAGAGCAGGAAGTAGAGGTCAGTTGCACTCAGTTTAGTAGAAGCAAAGTACATAGTTGCTAGTCAAGTAGCTTGTGAAGCTATCTGGATGAGGAAGATTCTTGTTGGGTTGGATGATGGATCCCACTATGATTTACTGTGACAATCATATTTTTATCAAACTCTCTAAAAATAAAGTTTTTCATGATCGACCCAAGCATATTGACATCTGGTATCACCATCTACAAGATTGTGTGCAGAGGCAGATTATGTTGCTGGAATACATTCCTACAAAATAACAGGATGCAGATATTTTGACAAAGGCATTTCAAGAGGAAAATTCAAATTCCATAGAAGCAGGATTGGGGTATCTGATAATCCCTTTCTTGTTGAGAGGGAGTGATGAAAATGGCAACAAGAAAATCCTAATTTAATTTTTCCTTGAATTAAATTAGGAGAAAATTGTAATTCCACATCACAAGACAACAAAAATTTGTTAAGTTAATTTGACTTAGTTAGCTCAGTTAATTCGAGTTGAGGGCATAACTTGGGGCATGTAGAGTGTCTCCTACTTTTTAGGAGCCTAGGTTGAGTTTAATTTGAGTTGTAATTATTTAATTCAGTTAAATTTAGATAAAGTTAGTTAAACTAGTTCCAATTGTTGAAGGAACTAGTGGGAGGTCAAGAAGTGGGGTGTGTACTCAACAATCAACCAGTTAATTGATAAATCAACCATAATTAACTCATGCATGCATGATCTATGATTTACCTAATTGAGATTGGAGTTCAAAGGGAGTGTACTATCAGTTATATAATTATCCATGTTGTACAGGTGATCCATGAAGTCAGAAAAATACCTATACAGATTGCACAGTTCTGGATGGGGAATTTCCTAATTAATAGGGGGCTAATTCCCAAGGAAACAACACAAGGAAATAGGGGCTTCGTAGGCAATAAAATTGGCTAAGTATTGGCCAGAGTCATCTTGTGAGGTAGAGAGATAGATTATACTTGTGTATAGATTGTTCAGGTTTGAACAAACATTGTCTTTCTTCTCTCTTTTCTGATTAATGCAAACAAATATGAAGGGGTTTTGAGCAGTGGCTTTCCCCTAGATATATCCTCATGTTATGTGTGTTAATTGATTCATGTCACATGTTTTTGATATTTATTTTCAATGGTGAATTTCTTTCCACAAATGAGTAGAGTATATTCAAGTCTATTGTTTTAGTTAAATTACATTAGCACTTTCAATCTACAAGGAATTCCTACAATCTTTGCACAAGAAAAATATTAATCAGAGATTTGTTTAGCTCCCTCCCCCCCCCCCCCTTACATAAAGGAACCGTAACCACGTCAATTATGTCATCATTGGGCAGAGTGGTACCATAATAGTATCAATTTAAATGTTAGTGTTAGAGCACTCACTAGTGGAATAACTACTCAGAAAATACATTTTTTTTAAAATGAATTGTCAGGCACTGACAAATACCAAAAATAAAATGCTCTTCATTGAGGAAATTATGTCTCATTGGAGGTTGCTAAGCCAATAAAAAAATAGAAATAATATTTCCAGAAAATTAAAAAATTATTTTTGAATTTATGGAAAATAAAAATAAAAAGCACTTTCCCAAAACTTTACTTAAAATTGAAAAAAAAAAACAAAAAATAGAAAATCAATACACTTTGACACATAAGACGAATATTATATTCCAAGACCAAAATAAATAAATTTAAAATTATATATATATATATATATATATGACATCATCTCTATTAAATTATAAAATATCTCATCATGTCTCAATGGAATAAAATTAATCACTAATAATAATAATACTAATAAACGCCAATGTATTAAAAAAAATACATACCATTTTCAATTTTATCCATAAAATTTATTACGACTTTAAATTGCCTTATCAGATGTTATAAATATAGGAAATTATTGAAAGTCCCCACGGTTTAAAAATGCTAAGTGATAACAATTATATTCATAAAATTAATAACCATGTAAAGTGCCTTTTCATTAATCCTAATTATTTACTATGTCTCAAAGTCCGTGGGGTCCACTCAAAATGCTTTGGTAATAATCCTCATTTTGGATAATGTTAAAGGTCCACAATACATGATCAAGTTGGTCATGGTGGTCAAGATACTTTACGCATTTTCAAGAGTACTTAAAGTAATTGTCGAGTATATTAGTAATCGACTAAGATGTGGGATTCCCAACAACTCAGAGAATATATATATATGTATAACATGGGATTATTATTAATTTATTACATAACCTCCATATATATATACATGACATGATAACCCACCTCTTGTTAATCGATAATACTCGACAATACTTTACTTTCACTTTGTTATGATGTGCAACATTGTTTGGAATCCCACATCTTGAAAATAATCGTCTCGACATTTTCCTAAAGTACTCTTGATAATGCGTAATATATCTGGCTATATAATAATAATGTAATAGTTTATTTGGAATGATATGTATTATTCATTGATATATGTAATTATATTAATTTATTATTATATTATTTTAAATGTTCTTTAAAAATACATAAACAGATGGACAATTGAATTTTAGTGAATAAAATGTCATTATTTTATTAACCAACTAAATGACAAATTACATATTCTTCTATATTATATTTTTTTTTAATTTTTATTTATTATTTATGGTAGTGAGAATATTTGTATTAATTGCAAAATTTGTGTTCCAATCGTAATTGTATTTCATCTTCAATATCTAACTACATTAATTTTTAACCATAATGAAACAATGAATTTTTGTATATGACAACAAATGACAAAGTAAACATCCCCATCACTATTTCATCCATTAGTCTTTTTTTCACGAGCTATAATAGTTTAACATTTTACTTGAATTTTGATTAATAATTCTTCATCAATAAAATCATCTCATCCTCTAGTTTAACCTATTGTTGCATATATATATATATATATATATATATATATAACTGGAAAGAGTATTTATATTATAAAAATTTAGGTGTGGTTCACAACAAATACATCAAGAATTACATAACATCTTCTTCAAAATTGTTATCATTTTTTTCTATCCAAGAGATATGCGAAACTTTCCCGAGGAGCATACTGTTGAGAAAAAAAAATGAAGTTTCTATAGGTGTATACCATACATAATTTCCCCAGCATAACACAAAATTTACAAAACATAAAATTTCTAATTGATAAGAAAGTCCTTTATGACTATGGACATACTCCGATGAGTTGATTTGCATTTGATTAAATTAATATTTGAGTTATTAGACTCCATTAAGGAATAATTGATGGAATAATTTGGCCATTGATGTGAAATTATCATGTTTTTAATTTGCATCCATCATTAGTGAGCTTGTACACTTTTTTGTTATGGTCCCACAACACATGAAAGTATGCTATTGATGGAATTTATTTTACCATTTCCATGTTATTTTCATAGTATTTTCTAGATATTTTTCCTTCTACATTGAGCCTTTGATTAAATGCTCCAAAATAAGGAGGGAGTCTCCTAGAATTATGAGCTTTTTCACCTATTTTTCTTTGGAAATCAATAAACAATGATCAATACCATGAATCTCTGCTTGATTATTTATCATATGACCAAGACCCCATGAGTACCTGAACACTTCATCATCCTCAGGCCCATAAAGAGCACCTCCCCCTCCCGCCACTCCTGGATTTCGATTGCATGCCCCATTAAAATAGAGAATTCATCCTTGTATACTATTCTTCTAAGTTCTGAATTCTACATCTATCATTCTAAGATTCCAACATTCTCCTATCTTTTGCTAATTCATGCTAGTAACTTGTGGAATGTTATCCATATCTACCAATTAACTGAGCCATATTTTCTCTGGTTGATCAAACTCTTTCATAGGGGAGCTAAAGCTTTTCTTTTGAGCTTCAAATTCAACATACAATGATAATGCTTTAATTTTGGTGCTTTGGGAAGGAGTAAGATTGTTATTTAATATTGTATTATTCCTAGTAAGCCAAATTTCCGAGCATAAAAATTTGGGAAGGGCTTCCAAATACAATTTAAGTATATGTTTCCATATAAGACTGTCTTGCTAATTTTTTTCCCAAGAGGAGAATAATTCTTGCATAGAAGAGGGCCATTTGACCTTGTTGTGGAGAGGTGATGTTGCCTCCATTGGCATACCTTTCTTTGTGTACCCACATTACAAAAAATATGAGAGATATCTTCCACTTGCTTCTTGCAAAGAGAACATATTGAGGGGCCATGGATGTCTCTCTTTCTAAGGTTCTCAGTTGTCAAAATTTTCTTATGTGCCATGAGCCAGCTGAAGGAATTCACCTTGGGATCAACATCAGTCTTCCATATTTTTTTCCAAATGCTTAGCTTTGGAGGCACACTGGATTGAAAGAGAAAAGTTACATAACCTTCCTTAACTAAATAATTTGAAGCATTCCAACTGATTTAATGTTCATCTTCCTTTATCCAAGGGGCGCAACCTATTAGATGTTCATAGAGCTTGGTAGGAAAACATTGAAGATTTTGTTAAACATTCCTTAAGTCCCAATTAATCCAATTTCTATATTCGTTCGAATTGGAGATTTCAACCAATGTAAATTTCCTTTGAACACAAAACTATTCTCGTAGGGGAAGAAATTTAGGAAATTTATCAAGAGGTCGTTGGTTCATAATATTATCAGCCCATAAGTTTATATTCTTACCATTTCCTGACATCCAATACAACCCTAAGTGGATGGGGGGAATGTTAAACAAATAATTTTTATATTGAGGAACATCCTTTGATTATCTGGAAGGATTTTAGGCATCAAACTCTTTCTCCTTGAACACATATTTCCTTCAAGAATTCTTTTGACCAAGCTTCTTCATGGGTGACAAATATCCAAACTAAATTTTATCCTATTTCCTTATTCATTAGAAATGGATCCTACATTCCCAAAACCCCATGAACTTTAGGCTCCATCACTAGAGCCTATTTAAGCAAGTGTAATTTTTTGGAGCTTGCCTTACCTCCTTCCCATAGGAATTTGTAAGTTTCTATTGCTAAATCCGAAAGGATGCTCAATGGAGAGAGGAGAGCT
The DNA here is from genome assembly GCA_034641835.2 of Pinus albicaulis. NCBI lineage: Eukaryota > Viridiplantae > Streptophyta > Pinopsida > Pinales > Pinaceae > Pinus > Pinus albicaulis. Next base: position 759,267,080 of record CM076576.1, on the reverse strand, counting down.
AAGAATTGATATAAAGGTAGAGCAAATAAAATTGCCTTGATAAGAATAATATGCCCAACAAGGTTTATCCATTGATCTCACCAAGAAGAAAATTTCCCTTTAAATTTTGCTATGACTCATTCTCATGCTTGAGATGAATTTGATTTCAACCTAGTTGGAATTCATAGATACTTGAATTCCTTCCATGATTCAACTATTTGAGAACCAAAAATTATTCCAATTTTTCTTTTCTTCCTCAATGATACAATCCATGTATTAATCTAAGGTTTCCCTTTGTTTGTTTAGCCTCCATAGGCTTCAAGAAAGGAATCTTTTTTTTTATAAACATTTTAGTTATTATTGTGGAGGCAGCCCCCAACAAGGGTGTCTCAAAAACAAATTGAGAGTGACTAATTCTTTTGATACATTTGGAAAATCTAATTCCTAGAAGGCTCACCAAACTCCTTTCATATTCTAGCTTGCAACTAAGATTATATGGCAAGATAATATATAAGAAAGAAGATAGAGGGAAACCTTGAAGAAACCCTCGCGAGGTTCGAAATTAACCAACCACTCTTCCATTAACCAAAGGAAAAATCCATGGTGCATTGATGCATAAAGAAACCCATCGACTAAATCTAGCATCAAAGCCAAAATTTTCCAGTAGTTTAAAAAAGAATTCATGACATACTCTATTAAAGGAATTCCATATCTAGTTTGATGATCATGCCTTTGTCTCTTTGGTTTTGGTTGGAGTTGATTTCATTTTGAACCAGTATGATATTATTAAATATCTGTCTCTACTGCATGAATCATTACTTATTTTATGAAATAATTTTGGGAAAAATAGGAATAAGCATTTTAGCCAAAATATTTGATATCACTTTATAAGATACATTATAAAGTGATATCAACCAAAATTGTCAAAAGGAAGTGGGATTTAGATATTTTTGGATCAAGGAAAAAAAGGAAGAATAAATTCCACCCTCAAATAGTTGTTCTTTAAAATATAACCCACCATTCTGCAAAAAAAAAAATTTATTACCTCCCAAAATTGTTGCTAAAAATGAGTAAGGAATTCATCTATTCTTGGTGGTTTGTCCCGATTGAGGGAAAGAACAATATGGTGGATTTCTTCTTCAGTGGGTTCTTTCCTTAGCACATCATTGTCTTCCTGTCAAATAGAATTAGTAATATGATATAGAATTGATGGTTCTTCTTAAGGGCTTCTAGATCTTGTGGTGCTATATAAATTACTGAAGTGATAGACCACCGCGTCTTTGAGTGATGCAAAAACCAAAATATTTATACCTCTTACATCAATCTCTTTAATATTGTTTCGCTAGACTTGATTTTTTTCTTGCTTGTAAAAATAATTTGTGTTCATATCTCCAACCTTTAACCAAATGATCTGGGATTTCAAATTACAAATCTCTTCTTCCTCTTTGAGACCCTTCTGATAGGTTGCAAATTCTCCTCTTTGTTCTTGCAGTAAATCATGTGTCACTAACCCATTCTCCATCTTCTCTTGTATAATTTGCATTCCTTTTTCATGTGCTTGTATATTTTCATATTTTTGTGATTTCTTGTCTTGAGCCCTTTGTTTTAATGCAAGCTTTAAGTGCTTGATCTTTTTCTCCCATATCGTAACTGGGATTCCCAATACCCACTCACTCCAAACTTTCTTCACCATATTGCTAAAGTTTGGCGAGTTTTCCAAAATCGAACAATAACAAAAGGGTAGTGGCCAAAATTTAATGTATTTTTAGATTCAAGAGTGATTGACCTATGATTAGTTGATCCAAGGGAGGATTTTGGCAGTGATCAATATTTTTTGGGATAAGAACAAATATGAAATTAACAATTTGTTTAATTGGGTAGCAATATAGCCTAATGTAGTCTACATAATTGATCTATATTAGATCATCATATTTTTTTCATCCATATCGATGCTTTTATAGTGTGAAAATAAGAGGAATAAACTCTATGAAATTTTTTTACCAGTGGGATCTAGTTTGGAAAATTGGGGTTTGAAAACTTCCAAGAGTGTTTTGAGGCATCAAACAACATTTTTTTGGGGTAAAAATTTTCTACTTTATGATTGCACCTTTTTTTCGTATTCTACACATAGGAACCTTTCCAATGATGCAATAATTGCATCAATCAAAGTACGCATGCATAAATTATGCCACTCAAAAATTGACCTTCCTATTCTCACCACAATAATTCAAGAGGATGCCATGTCGACCCCCATTATTCATGAAAAAAGCGGCTAGCCACATGATTATGATGAAGAAGAATCTAGAAGGTTTTATATTGTAACTATGGATAAGAGTTGAAGTAGTCAAACCTAACCACTTATAGGCTATCAGGCTGTGTTATAACTAAGCCACTAAGAGGAAAATGGGTTCTATTCTTTTGAGTGCATTTGTTCCATAGATGAGAGAAAATAGCTAATAGGGATAGGAGATAGAACACATAGAGGATTTGTGCACTGTAATATCCCATGTTCCATAGGCCATACTTCTTTACACTCACAGTTGTTTTCTATTCAGAGAAAGAGAGCATATCAACCTCACCTTCTAGTTAGGTTTTTCTCTAAAATGGGTTTCTCAGGTCATATCTTGTGTCAAATTGTGTTTTTGAGCTTTTATTTAGTTGTTATCTCTTTGCTACATAATTTTAATTCAAATTCATATGTTATTAACATTAATCTACAAATCCAAAATTCTAAAGGGAAATAAAACTGTAATAGTGTAGATTTCAAATTTTTAAATAAAATTTTATCATATATATTGTGGCGAACTATCCAGTGGAATATCAATGACATTTTATAGATCATATTGGTATCAGGGAAAGTTTCTTTGGGTATATTGTGGATATTTGTGAGGGAATTAGATCAGTTGGGCCAAAAGATGTAAAACCCTAATCATGGTCGATGAACCTATGAATAACCCTAGAGATCCTGCAGAGGAGAGGTTTTCATAGCTAGAACAACAAGCTGCAGATATAAATCGTAATGAAAATCTCCTCATCATGGACCCGCGAAATAATATTTTTACTTTCAAAGAAGATAGGGGTTATAACTCAAATGGGATATTAGAGGGGAGATAAAGAGATAAGTAATAAATACATAACCAACTGAAGAAAGGACCCAAAAAAGATCAACCAAATTAAAGTGTCATGAATAATTCATAATCCCTATTCAAAATGGAAGTGAAGATAAATATTAATCCATACCAAGCTAAGATTAATGCTCTGAAACTAAATCATTGGTTGCAACAACTAGAAATGTATTTCAGTGTTCATCAAATTGAGGAAGAAAATAAGATTTCATTTGTGTTGCTAAAATTACATAGCCATTCCCTAACTTGGTCGGAAATCCACACTAAGACTTGGAGTTTGGAGGGAGAGTCTCTAGTGAAAAAGTGGGAGTACCTAAAAAACCTCATAAAGATGTATTTTTACCCTATTGGGTATGTAGAGAACCAGTGGATCTGGTGGCACTACTTTAGGAAAAAGAAGGGGCAAATCATATAGGAGTACACCACAAAGTTTAGAAAGATGGTAATAATGTTGGGTATCTACCCAAATAACCCATATGTACTCCTTAAGTATTTAGGTGGTCTACAGGCCATTTGTGGAAGCAAGTGATGTTGTTCAAGCCCAGATCAATGGATGAGGCTTGTGAACATGCACAATACCTAGAGAAAATAAGCTCAAACAAAGGAAAATCAAGTGGATAAAAGTGGAGGGAGCAACAAGATGCTTCTAAGGAGTCAAATAAGAAGCATAAAAGAGAAAAATATAAAAATACAACAACCACAACACACCAGTGCAAAGATCCCAACAACCACTGTAACATTAATGAACATGCAAAGGCGAAGTGTTGGAAGTTGCATCTAGAGCTTAGCCCAAAGAAAAAAAAATAAAGATGATATGAAGAAAAATCTCATGACCACTGATTCAATCAACCAAGTTGAAATAAATTTAGACTTGGATGACAATATATTTTATACATGAGTGCAAAAAGAGGTAAAACCTTCAGAAACAAGAAGAGAAAGAATGACCAAACTCCGCCATATAAAGATACAAGTCAAGGAGGTAAATATTGATACTTTGTTTGACTCAATATCGCAGACGAATCTCATTGCAACTAATTTAGTCAATAATTTGGGGTTGTAATTTCGTGATCATCCAAGGCCATATCCATTGTGATGGGTAGATCAAGATTCATTTTTGAAGGTAACAAAACAATGCAAAATTACGTTTTTTTATTAATGTTAATTTTATCGATGAGGTAGAAATAGATGTGGTTCCCCTTGATGTATGTGGATTCATTTTTGGGAGTCCCTACATGTACATGTGAGATGAAATATTCATGTGGAGAGGTAACCAATATCGGCTTGTCAAGGATGGAAAATCATTCACCATCAACACATACAAAGGCAAGTTAAAATTTTCGCTGGTAAGTTCCAACCAAGAAAAAAAATTGATAAGTTGTAGCAAGAAATATTCTTTATTATTTTTATGAGAAAATAAGTCTATATAAGATTCAGTATGAGGAAAGGAATCCTTGGAGGGGTGTACTAAGGAACAACAATAACAACTAGAAGAGTTTCAACAAGAATACAAGGATGTGTTTCAGGAGCCTAAAGGGTTACCACCTAAGAGATAATTGGATCATGAGATCCAACTCTTTCCAGAATCCCCATTTCCAAACATTGTGATGTACAAGAAATATGTTATAGAAGAAAGTGAGGTGACAAAATAATTGCAACAATTACTGGAACATGGTTTCATTCGACTGAGTACATCACCACATGGGTCACCCATCATCATTGTGCCAAAGAAGCATGGGACTTGGTGGATGTGTATATATTACAAGTTGTTGAACAATATCACACTCAAGAAAAGGTACCCCTTGCCTAAGATAGATGATCTACTGGATCAATTACAATAAGCTAAGTACTTCAACAAATTGGTATTAAATTTTGGATATCACTAGTTTTGAGTAAGAGAAAAATATACCTAGAAGACCACATTCAAAACCAAGCAAGTTTTGTATGAGTTCTTAGTCATGCCATCTCGCCTATGAAGTGCACCAAACATGTTTATGATATTAATTAATGATGTATGAAATTTGTTATTTCCTATTTAGGTGATATACTAGTATACACTGCTACCTGGGAGGAGTGCATCTCACATTTGACATAGGTGCTTGAGACATTAAAGAAGCATAAGTTGCTATAAAATAACAAGAAGTGTGACTTTGCAAAAAAATATTTGGTGTATTTGGGGTATGTGATAGGTGGAGGAGAGATAAATATAGATTCTGCCAAGATGGGGACCATCATAAAGTGCTCAATGCCTACTAATTTTTTTTAGGTTAGGATATTAATTGGGGTGGCATGGTACCTGAGGAAATCCATAGCCTCGTTTTCAATAGTATAAATATATTCTCCATGCCATAAAAATAAGTGTAAGAGTTTTTGGTGGGGAAAGGGTCAACAAAGGGCCTTCAAGGAGATAAAGAAGAAGATTAGTTAAGCACCAGTTCTAGAATTACCAAACTTGTAGCATCCCTTTAAACGGGATATCGATGCAAGTGGGTAGGCTATGTGAGCGATCTTGATGCAAGGGGGAAGGCTTGTACGCTACCATTATGAAGTATTCCATGGGGAAGTTTTTAACTAACCTACCTAAAATAAGGACATCTATTCCCTAGTGCAATATGGGAAGAAGTGAAACCATTATTTTATGGGAAAGGAGATAGTAATCCACATAGATCACCATTCACTACAGTACCTGCAAGCCGAGAGTAAGCTATGGCGAACCAGGCATTACAAGTGGATGGGATTTCTACAATAGTTTCATTTGGTGATCAAGTACAAGAAGGGAAACATGAACAAGTTGGGCGACATGCTTTCAAGGCCACCCGCATCAAATATCAAACCTTTGGGAACTATAATGCACATGGATCCATTCACCCATGATGCATATAAAGAGGTATATTCAAAGGATGATAACTTCAAGGAGGCGTTTCAAGAGTTTTAGATTTAGAGTCATGTGCACGATGGTGATAAAATCATTGATTACCATCTCCAAGATGTGTTTCTCTACAAGTTGGATAAGCTATGTGTTCCTAAATGAGAGTGTTTGTAGTTTATTAAAGAAGCTTACACGTCTCAGGTTGCAGGGAACTTTGGTGTAGGGAGGATAATGGCCAACTTGTAGAGGTATGTGTATTGGCCTAAGATGCAAGTACAAGTATCTAGGTCCATAAGAGGATGCATGCTTTCTTGTACTATCAATCCTAGTAACAAGAAATGAGATCTATACCATCCCTTTCCTATACCCAGTTGTCCTTGGGAGAAAATTTCCATGGAATTTATGGGAGGTTTACCGAAAACAAGAAAGGGACATGACAAGTTGTTCGTGGTAGTTGATAGGTTCAACGAGATGTGTTTTCTAATGCCCTATAAAAATACCATAAGTGGGAAATAAGAAAAAAACTTGTTATATAGATAGGTTTGGGTGCACTTTTGGATACCAAGGAGCATAATTTAAGATAGGGACATGATATTTCTCAATGCATTTTGGACTATGTTGTGGGAGAAGATGGAAACACAGTTGAATAGGTCTACAACATTCCATCCACAGACATATGGGTAGAAAAAAGTATTCAACATGACTTTGGCGCAACTTTTAAGGGGATACAATTAAAAGCACTGAAAGAACTTGGATGAAAATATAGTATATATGCAACACTCTTTCAATAGAGTAGTCAACATATCTACTCATTAATTCCCCATTTGAAACTTTTTTTAGATATTTGTTGCCTTCACCTCTCGATATTCCATATGGACAACAAGGAGGAGTGGGATAGGATCTTACAAGGGACACCTTGAGGATTGAAAAATATATATAGAATATTAGGAATATCCATATACATGTACAAGAGACACTGCAATATTCACAGGAAAAATGTAAGGACATGCATGATCAACACATAACAGAGAAGTCGTTCAAGGTGAGAAATAGAGTATGCCTAAAAATGAAAAAGGAGAGGCTATATGGTCCTGGTAAGAAAATCAGGGTTATATAGTATGGTACCTTCAAGATACTAGAAAAGTGGGTAATAATTCCTATCTATACAGTTTACCACCATACATGCACATTTACTTAGCTGTGAATGTAAAGAATCTAAAACTCTCTGAGCCTTCCATTCTAGATTAGGAAGAGGAACGTGTCTTACCTTCTGCGAAGTATTTGGCACAAGATGCTTAGGAAAAGTTGATAGAAGATAAAATTTTACAGAATAATTCCATAACTATGAGAAACTGGTAGCATGAACTTTAATATATTTGGTTGAAAGGACTACTTCTAGGAAAAGCTAAATGGTACCCTCGAGAGAAGGTGGAGGAAAAATTTACTCACCTCATTTAGTAGAAGCGTTTAGGGACCAAAATCCTCCCAAAATGGGGAGGTGTGATCTACATTGGATCATTATATTATTTTTCATCCATATCGATGCTTTCAGAGTGGAAAAAAGTTGAGGAATTAGCTCTTAAGACCATTTTTACCAGCATGACATAGTTTGGTAAATTGGGTTCTAAAACCTTCTAAGAGAATTTTGAGGCATCAAATATTTTTTTTGGTGGCAAAAATTTTTCTCTTCAGTGCAACACCTTTTTTTAGTATTCTACACAAAAATACCTTTCCAACGGTGAAATAATCATGTCAACCATAGTCTGTATGCAAAAGTTATGCAACTCGGGAGTTGACCTTCCTATTTTCACAAACATAATTCGAGATGATGCCATGTAAACTGCCATTATTCATGAAAAAGGGGTTATCCATGTGATTATTATGAATAAGAGTCTAAAATATTTTATATTATAACTCTGGTTAAGAGTTGAGGTAGTCAAACATAACCACTTGTAGGCTATCACACTATTCTATAACTCGGTCACTAGGAGGAAAATATGTTCCATTCTTTTGAGTGCATTTGTTCCATAGATGAGAAAAAATAACCTAAAGGAATAGGATATAGATAAAACATAGAGGATTTGTACATTGTAGTATCCCATAGGACACATGGCATACTTCTTTGTAATCACAACCATTTTCTATTCAGAGAAAGAGAGCAGAGCGACCTCACCTTCCAGCTGGGTTTTTCACCTGAAAGGTTTTCCTAGGTCATATCTTGTGTCAAATGTGTTTTTGATATTTTATTTAATTTTTATCTATTTTCTACATAATTTTAATCCACATGCACACACTATTAACAATAATCTACATATCCAAAATTCAAAATGGAAATAAAATTGTAATAATGTAGATTTTAGAGTTTTAAATATAATTTATCATATTGGTTGTGTTGAACTATACAATGGAATATCCACGACATTTTACAGATCATTATTTCTCTAAATGCATTTTTTAGTCTAAGGTTTTCTAGCTAACAAATTTATTTTATGGATAAGGTCTTCTAAATGTTCTTGGAACTGATATTGAACATAAGATCCCCCTTTTTTCTCACTGATGTAGGGTTGTATTGAAGTCACCAACCAATATGAATTTTGATCCAAAAATTGTGTCCCCAAGGGCCAATAAGGAATTCCAACAATCATGATTTTATTTGAATTGGACAAGCATGTAATATTGATAATGAAGCATACATTATTTGAAGGAATATGTAGAAAATGAGTAGCTAAATAGTGAAATGTCAAACTAGATTCTAGCAATATGAGTGAAGATTGATACCACATGGTGGATATACAACTTTAAGCTCCTCTTGCACTAACGGGAAGTATCCCATTACCATTACAAACCTTTTGTTGATTTTGGAGGACCTCCTGATCCTTAATTTTTGTCTTCTAGAGTGGGATAGCTAAGGGTCTCTCTTTCTTGATCAGGTATTTCACTTCCTCCATCATATTTTCCAACCCTAATCCCCTACAATACTAGAGTTTTGAAAGTAGGTGCTTGCATACAAGTTGGTGTCAGTTCATTGTAAAAGAAGATTGACAAGAAGAAAAATAAGAAAAAGTGTTAACTAATTTTTCTCCCAGAAGGGTTTCCACCTAAAATCCCTAGTGTTCAAAAGTTATGATTGTGCTTCTTATGTGTTTTAAGCTTGTCTCTTCATGTAGTGTATTTTTTATTTACTTCTAATATGTTCTATTGGTTAATTAAAGATAAAGTAATTTTTAATAAGAACCACAAATTGGTAAATGATGATCCACTAGTGTTACAATAATCAACCCCCCTCTCAGGATAACCAAGCTTCCAACAATAAGCATTATTTTTCTTAGGAATACTTAGAGTGTCGTGCATTATTAATTGAAAATATGTGGGATTTCATGTCATCATATTCTTCTTCTTCCTTTTTAATTTAAATGTATTTTATTAATTGATGTTGATTACATATGGCATATCGTCCTATATTCCTTTGGTGTACAACCAAGGAAACGAGATCATTGGTAATACAAGAGGTATACTGTCTAAAAATGTATTGAGTTCTCAAAAATCCTATAGTGATTTATCTTAACAACCAAAAAATATGATGATAGAGAAAATAAATAATATTATTATTTCTAGATAAAACATACTCTAATAGTAAATATAGAAAATATAAATTTCATGAAGAGGCTAGGAAGAGGTGGAAACATCCACATCTATGGGTGCTTGATCTCTTGGACTATCTATAGGAACCAAGCTTATTATGTGTTGTAAGACTACTTCTATCCTTTCCAAACACTTGTCCATGGATTTAAATTCTAACAACATCTATTTTGTCATCATCAAAATTCATTTTTAGCATCATTTGTATCAAGGAGCACCCTTCCCAACATTATTTTCAGTTTCCAATAAAGGTCAATTGTATGGATGACAAGAAAATGTTAACTCAAATTTGCCATCACAACTAATTTTATAGATTAGGTAGAGCTTGATGTTGGACCACTTAATATTTTCGGGAGTGTTTTAAGGAGTCCATAATTTTATAACAAAAAAACCATATTTTACCATCATGAGAAAAAATATCATATTTTCAAAGATGGAGTTGAGTATATTTTTAGAGCACATCGAAAGAAGATGAACTTATCTCTTGTTAGTGTTTGTAAGATGAAAAGGCTTGTCAATGCTAGTAATAATTTTATGTTGTTGATGATTAAAGGTAAATATACTACTAAATCTAAAGCTTTCATAGGATGTGATTCTAAACTCAATCATGAATTGGTTGAAGTTGTTAACACTTATGACAATATGTTCTAGGAACCTGAAGGGTTACCTATAAAAAGAGGAATCCAACATGAGATTCACTTGCAACAGGATGCACCACTTCCAAATATTGACACGTATAGAATGTCAGTTTTGGAGAATGCAGAGATAAAAAAAGAAAATTCAAGATTTGCTTGACAAAGGCATCATCAAGCCTATTACATATCCTTATGCATATACCATTGTCTTGATTCCAAAGAAAGATGGTACATGGCACATGTGTGTGGATTTCCAATATTTGAAAAAGATCATGGTAAAGAATCATTTTCCTCTTCCTCGTGTTGGAGATTTGTTAGATCAGTTAAAGGAAGTTTTTTATTTTACTGAGTTATATTTGAGAAGAGGTTATTGTCAAATAAGGATTGCTTAAGATGATATTTGGAAAATCGCTTTCAAGACAAAACAAGGTTTGTTTGAATGGTTAGTTATGACGTCTGGGATTTTCAATGCACCTACAACATTCATGAGAGTTATGAATTATGTGATGTGATCATTCCTTGATGATTGTTTCATAGTATACATAGATGATATTATGATTTTTAGTAATATTTGTGAAGATCATGTCAAGCATGTGAAACAAGTTTTAGATGTATTGAAAAATGAGTTGTTGTATTTTAATATGTCTAAATGTGAATTTGGGAAAACCTATTTGATTTATGTGGGTCATATGGTAGGAGGGGGTGAATTGAAGACCGCTCCCTCAAAAGTTGATGTAATTTTGAATTAGCCTAAACCCAACAATGTAACAAAAATTAGGAGATTTTTGGGAGCACCCCAATATTGGAGAAAATTTATTTCTAACTTCTCATTCATTACAGAACCATTACATGCTTTGAAAAGTGTGAAACAGGTCTTTCAGTGGGGAGACAAGAAGCATAAATCCTTTGACACTTTGAAAAATATAATCAGTACAACACCAGTTTTAGCACTTCTAGATCTTAAGCATCTATTTGAAATTCAAACCGATGCAAGTGAATATTCTATGGGAGTAGTTTTGATGCAACAAGGTAAGCCAATATGTTATCATTCTGAAACCTTTACCATTGAATTAATTAACTATCAAAATTATGATAAAGAGTTGTATGCTTTGGTACACAGTGTAAAGAAATGGAAGAATTATTTTATGGGTAAAGAAATGACTATTCATACTGAACATCAACCTTTGCAATATTTACAATCACAAACCAAGCTACAACAAACTAGACATTTCAGGTGGATGGGATTCCTAAAACAATTTCATTTGGTAATCAAGTATAGGAAAGGTATATACAACAAAGTTGTTGATATGTTATCATGGACTATTGTTAATGCATGTGTTATTCTTAAGCATAACTCAATGATGCATGAAAGTTATATTGAGCAATATTCTTAAGGTGAATATTTTAAATATGTTTATGCAACTTTGAGTCAAGGAAATAATGTTGAAGAGTTGGATTATCATGTTCATAACAAGTTTTTGTATCATCTTTGCAAGTTATGTGTTCCAAGGGGTGAAAGAGTCAATATTATAAGGGAAGCCCACACTTCTCTTATTATTGGCCACTTTAGTGTAGGCAAAAAAATTTCTCAAATTCAGAGGTATTGTTATTTTCCTCCCATGAATGAAATTGTTTCAAGATATGTGAAAGCATGTTTGATGTGTGCTGCTATCAAGCCAAGCAATAGGAAATTGAGTTTGTATACTCCACTTCCTATCCCTTCTCGTCCTTGGCAAATTATTTCTATGGATTTTTTGGGGGGAATTACAATGTCTAGGAAAGGCCATGATTATATATATGTTGTTTTGAATCATTTCAGTGGAATGTGAGTATTTATGCCATGTAAGAAACAAGTTACATATGAAGAGACCGAAAATATGTTCTTCCAAAATGTACGGGTTCAATTTGGGTTACCCACTTCTATTATTTATGATCGAGATTCTCAATTTTTCGAGAAGTTTTTGCCAAGTTTATGGGAACTCATGGACATAAATTTGAATAACAGCACTGCATTTCATCCACAAACCAATGGAAAAAAAAATAAGTGAGCAACCCCAAAATTTTCATTACATACAACATGCCTACAATTGTGTCAAGCATTCATCTACACAAGTATCTCCTTTTGAAGCTTGTTTTGGTTATTTTCCAAAGTCTCCTTTGGATTTCATCTTTGGTAAAGATATTGCAGTAGATGTACATAGTGATGTGGACAAATCTAGCATTCCATTGAAAACATTTAGCTAGTTCATCAAAGGGTACAAGAAAAGCTAAAGAAAAGCAAAGGCAACTACAAACCAAGACATGACAAGCATCAGGTTGATCATGAATTCCAAGTTGGAGATCAATTGTGGTTGTACACTAGCAAGGAAATACTATAAGGTGAAGGTAAAAAACTCAATCCAATCAGATATAGTCCTTTTAAAATCTTGGAGAAGATTGGTAACAACGTTTTTCGATTAAATTTTCCACCTTATATGAAAATTTATTCTATTGTGAATGTGGAAAACTTGAGATTTTATGAGGCTCCAGTGATTGATGATCAAGAAGAGAATTTTTAGATTCCATTTATAGAATATTTTTCTCCTGAATATTTAAATGAGTTACATGAAGACTCAATTATTGATAGGAGAATAAGGACTTCATGCGGAGACAATGTGGAATATCTTTGAGTGGGTCTCAAAGGTACTAAGAAAAGTAACACAAGGTCGATAAAGATCGAGAAAGTGAGGGATTTGTACCCTCACTTACTTGCTGAGTAAAAACAAACTTTTGGTGGTTCAAAAGCTTCCAGTGGGGAGGAATGACCCAGGGGATAAAAAAATATGCTCAAAATGAAAGTGCTAAAACTCCCCTGAAGCCTAGATCCAAATCATAAATCTCGTTGTTCTGATTCCAACGATGCTTGAATCGCCTCAATATGACATCATATGAGGAAGTTATCGCATTTTGAAGTTTTGAAAAATAGCTAAAAATTCAACTTGCAAGGTTGATTGGACAATGTATGAATGGCATGTGGCTGTTTGCATGATGAAATCATGCCGACATCAACATGCTAACTAGGAAGTATGGTTGTCGGATAGGCCAATCTCGAGCTGACAAGTGGCATTCAGTTATTGGTCAGAAGCGAGCGAATTGGGTTTTGACACTTCAGCCAATGGATAGGTGACACATGGCCTAATCATGGGGCACCACGTGGCACCTCACATTGGGCCAATATTGGTTGGGTTCAACAGATTAACACTCTACAAGATTCGACTGCATGACCTCTGAGACATAATTCCTCAACATTACTATTATACCATCGATGTTACTTGTTAATGGTGGTGGTGGTGGCTTTATTTAAACTGTAATGTTGGTGTCATTAGGGGGAGGGTCAGGTTGAAAAGCTCACTCGACTGGACCAGCCCCAAGCCACTTTTTATATCATGACTGTGCATAAAGCGGAGTGGGTGAGGCACATGGCACCCATCCCATGCCCTGACCCAAGGTTCAGTTGTATAAACGTGATTGCCGGAAGAGAATTTGGGAGGGGCAGGTGTGTGGCACCCTTCCCACTCACAACTCGCAGATTTATTAAACCTCAAATGACTAGGAGAGGGTCCAGTGGGGCCTGTGGCCTCTTCTCCGTGCCCCAAGGTCATTTTAACTGCCATGTGATGGATGTGAGGTGAAGAAATAGGGTCGTAGGGGTTGGTTAACCATTCGAAAAATTTCACCCAACAAGGCAGGTTTCATGGTCAAACTCACCACATCTAATTGTGAAATTTTCACCTTGCAAGGTTGCCAAAAGACTAGTTTTGTTTCCAGTTTTGATAGACGGACGGAGTTGCAGAAAAGTTAGTAGAAAAATGGAGAAGGAGGCCTAACTTGGCCATTTTCATCATTTTTGAGCCCACGAAGAGTCTAGACAGGGGGTTTTGGGTGTTCTATACATAATGGCAGTGTTATTGTTGCAATTTGAGCATTGTATGTTAATGTAATTTCATATTTGAGCATATAATATAAAGGGCCACCATTAGAAGTTGGACCCAAAGATGTAGCCTAGGAGGAGAGAACTCTGTTATCAAATTGTTGTTTTGTGATGTTGCTTGTTGTCTATTTTTCACTGTTAAAATATGTAAAATTTAACTTATTTTGTGTGCTTTTGTAATTTCAAACCATTGCCTGTAAGACATAAAATAACTTGCAAAACATTACATGAAATCTTCAATTTTAATTTTAGATTAAAAATAGCTACATGTGGTCATTATACATCGAAACGAGAAATATTGAGTTAGAAAAAATTGAGAACAACATTGATTAAGAAAGTAATTTTAAGTATAGAACATAAATGGATAGAAAATTTATATTTTCACATTACATTTAGAAGATGCAAGTATTGTTCAAGCTACTATTTCTTTACGTGAGATTTTATCTCAAAAGTCAAAATTCCATAAAATCACATCTTTGTCTTTCAACTGGACTTTAATGACATCTCTAAATATCACATGAAAACTAGGAAATCATGAACATAATGCAATTCATTATGATGTTTCTTGATTTTTGAGATGTTGTTCAAGACCAATTGGAAATAGACTATGTATTTTGCAACACATCATAGATATGGTTTATGCTTCAATGATTATGGTTTTCCCCTTTTTCAAGCTCCCACACAATACAAACTGAATGAGCATTTTCCCCTTTGAATCCCTCATTTTTTTGCCTTGTTAATCCATGCTCTCTCTATTTATCAATAGAGCAGCCTTATGACACGTAAAATTTCCATGACTCCATTATAGCACATAGATTGCTCCAAAAAGTTTTTCTAGTGCATTATTTTTTCATTATTTCATTTAAGCTATTTTCTATTTAAAACTTTAACAATTTTAACTATATGGAAGAGCAATTTCATAGAGCTCTGAATTCACATGAAATGGAGGATCTGCATAGGACGTCGATGCATAGATGAACACCCCTTCAACTTTGAATTGGGTATGAATGGCATCTCTAAATATCATATGAAAAGAACTAAATGTTGAACATAAAGCAACGAAAGTTAATACATATTGGAGATGTCGTTCAAGTTCAATTTAAAATCGAGGATTTATTTTGCAATAAATCATGAATTTGAAATATATCCAATGCTTGAAGGACCACAGTTTTTCCTCTCCATGAAGTAAAAGTTTTCCACAAAAGAATTTGTCAATAGTTTTAAGGAGACACAGGTCCTTTATGCGCCAGGGAGAGTGTTTCCTTGGTTAATTTTTAAACTCTTTTCCATTTAGAAATTTTGCAGATATAACTATGTAGAAGAAAATTTTCATAGAACTAATTAATTGATTAATGGTTGTTCTATTAGCTAATATGGAGCTGAGATTTTTTTTTTTTTTTTCGTTATGTGCAATGAATAATGTGCTGAAGACAGGGTATGTGTGGGATAACGAAGGTGAAAAAGGGAAATGTATTGATAAGATGTTCATTTTTCATTGTACAATCTAGAATAAGAAAATAGGGTAACCAAAGTGTTGAGAGTGTAGAATGATGAGATGATATGTTAATGGTAAATGCAACACAATGACATATTTTTGACATGGCCCTAGATATATCCTTATGTAGATAGATGGTTGTCTACATTTTTAATCATCCCAATGCCTTCGATGCAATATTGATGGAATACAAAAAATGTATTTGGTCAAAAGCATAGGCAGCAACCAGAGTAACTGTAATCAATATGATGGAAACAATGTCCAAACATGGAGGAATTACCATAATTTATATCGTAATGATAATGGAATTGAAAGAAAGTAGTCAAAGTTATTCCTAAACCACATGCTGACAACAAAATAAAAAACACGTGAATGGCCATTTCAACTCATTGAGTATCGGGATGATATGACCAAAAAAACATTGTGCTACCAGGAATTTCTATCGATTTCAGAGGTGGCACATGTATGCTATCCTTTTCGAATTGAATTGAAAAATATTTCATGCACTTTCCACACATAAGTGTCTAAATCTATAATTTTTAAGGACTAATTATAAATCCAATGTAATGATTGTCTATTGAAAATTCCAAATTATTCAAATTTTCCAGAGTTATAAAACACCAGCCAATAGAACAAACCCAACAAAAGAACCGATAGATCAACATAATGGAACAATCCACAATTGCGACAATAAAAGTAGCACAACAATTTCACTAGGAATAGAAAAAACCACATTATTAATACAAAGAAAAGTTAAAGGAACAACAGTAATGAAAAGCCTCTAATGAATAAGAGCCTATATTATTTACCAATGTGCTATGATCCAATCACAGCAAGTGGCTCTAAAGAGAAGTCATGTGATTAGTAGGAGGCATTATTCGATCATAATGTTTTGTGCTGGCAATATGGGAAAATGATGCGGTATGAATGCACCAGAAATCTTGTTGGACGACAAAATGAACACTTTGATCAACTTGTTGTTAATGGTGATATCATATGCTCACATTCTCAACACATAACATAATAATTGAAAAAATGAACAATCTGGTCAATGATACATAATATTGATTGAATGGAAGTAAGTTTTATGAAATTGAAACTTATTAAAGATTAATAGTTTCTATGTTATTTAAA
Source organism: Pinus albicaulis (assembly GCA_034641835.2). NCBI lineage: Eukaryota > Viridiplantae > Streptophyta > Pinopsida > Pinales > Pinaceae > Pinus > Pinus albicaulis. The sequence continues at coordinate 759,250,237 of CM076576.1, read as the reverse complement.
ACGAAATAGTGATGTTTCTTATTTAATGTTAATTAGATTTCCTATTTCTATTTAAATTAATTTTGTGTTTGCAGAATAAATTTTCCTCTGTATCCCCGTTCTCACACACATATGAAATCCTCTGCACATTCAACCCTTGTCCCGCACGATTAAATCTTTAATTTTTTTCAATTTAAAAGAGCTCAAAATAAAACAATACAAGATAACCACACTAGAAATAATTGCATTTCTCTCACTATGAGCACGCTAATAAAAGTAACATTGGTTATAATATGTACATTTTTTCTATTTATATCAAATTTTGACAATATCAACATGCTAGAATTTTGACAATATCAACATGCTAATGGTTATTATGAAAGAGAAAAGTGATAATACAAGAACTCTATACATTGAAAGATATCCACACAATAAAATGTATCTTCAAGAAACTCTCTACATAAGCACAAATGTTAGCGAACACCTCTTGGAGGCTGAGTGCAAAAGTGTGGAGTATAGTGATTTTCCACACTCCAACAGAATCAAATTCTTCTACGCTAAATAATTTACTAATCAATTTATTAAAGGTTGTGCTCTCCATATAGTGAAATTTTTGTTTATGGTTATCTTTGTATAAATAGACATATGTGTGGGACTGTGGAGGAAGTTCATTGTGCGAAGGAAGCGTTCAAGATTTCATTGTGCGGACCTCTATACTCCACACAATGACAAACCTTACACACAATTCATACATTCTTACACTCATAAACAAGTTTTTTAATCATACAAATGATTTTGTTCATGTCGACACCTATAAAAAATGTTGGCTCCCACTACTATGTTATTAGCTAGCTTTACGAGGAAGTGTGAAAGTATAGAGAATAGTGATTTTTCCACACTCCCACAAAATCAACTTCTTTTGCACTAAATACTTTTCTAATTAATTTATTAAAGGTTATGTTGTCATAATGAAATATCTCCACACAACCATTTGTTAAATGGCTAGCATAGTGAGAGAAATGCTATTTGTAGTGATACAAGTGTACCGTGATGTTCCACACTTCTGTATGCATTTTATTTCCACAAAATTCATCATCATCATTATTATTATATATTATTGTTAATATTTTAATTCTAAATATTACTAAATAATTTACTAAATGTTGTGCCAAGTGTGGAGAAAATTCCACAGAATGAAATATCTCAAAAATAAAGAGCCCTCCATTTTAATTATGCAGAGTACGAAAGCATAATAAAAAATTTTATTGTAGAAAATGCAAACTGAAAGAGCCTTGCCTTAATCAATTTGTATATTAAGAAAATGTGTATACATGTAATAGGAAAATGTGAAATATCATTACATTACGAATTAAAGTTATAAATTTCCCTTTGTACCTTCATTCTCTCGCACATATCTCGTTCTTCACACATCCTTCATTCTGCATAGCTAAATCTTTAAAAGTTTTAAATGGAAAATATTTTAAAAATAATTTTCCCTCTACATCCTATTCTCTTGCACATTTCCCATCCTCTACACAGTAAATGCTTCGAAAAAGGAAAGCTTCACAAAAGCAAAAATAATAATGCTAATTTGAAATTTGTTCATAGTTAAATTAATTATGCATCAACGGTATAAATTTCCCTCCGCACTGTTGTTTTATCGCATGTACCTCATCCTCTACATGTCCTTCGAACAATGAACATTTACATTGTGCGGATTTTCCACTATCACCTCTGATTTTCTTGATTGTTTGATATCTTTGGATCGAGAAGACATTAATGGAAAAGATAGAGGCTTAAAATCAAGGAAATTTAGATCGATGGTATATTTACATTCCTGGATTAAAGTATTAGAGCCATAATTCTCCAAGTTTATTAGTAGGTGTGGCACAAGTTGAAGTTTGGACCGTGATCTTGGAGTTGCAGAGCAAGAGCTTAGAATTTCTTTAGTTAAAATGGTTGATGCTCTAGAATTTCTTGTCAATTTGGTCTCAAAGCATGTTGAGATGATTCTATTTGAAGCATGGGTCCATTTCGACCTTTCAAATCAGACAATGGAAATATTTTGAGTTGAATTTGGAGAAGATGGAATTGGAAAAGGAAATGTTGAGTTTTCACGTGGATAATTTGGCTAAGGTAGAGGATATCAATGTTGAGGAGGAAAATAATGAAGCAGATGAGGAAATCATCGTACAACATGATATTTTAATGCAACACGAGGACAGTAGCTTCAAATCCACCATTGACTAAGATTCCCCCTTCTCAGCTTGAGCCAAAAGTTAATGAAACACAAGTCTCTTATGTTATCGAGGATATGTAGTAATTTAGATAGTTGTTAGTTTTTTTTTGTTATGTTACACAAATATATTGTGTTTGTAGGAGTGTTTTGGAAATTTTATGGAGAGAATCATTTTAAAATATCTTATGTTGTTCAACTGTGAATTGTGTCAATCCTTCTTCGAGATTTTGGAAATTAGAAGAAGAAATTTTGGCTGAATTCCAAAATAAAAAAATTAATTTCCATGCATGATATTTATCTGTATTTATATATTTATTTTTTTAGCTATACCCTACATCAATGTAAAACGTTGTTGATTTAGTTGTTGGTTTTCTCTCGGTAACTTAATTTTAAAATATTTTTGTAACTTAATTTGCAGATTTGTATATTTCCCTTTCCAGTTAACGTAAGCATTCATTCAGAAAATTGACATTGTATAATGATTATTTATTTCTCACATTGAAACATAATAATGACATATTAACATTAATTTCGTCCCCACCGAATAATGTTCCATATGTATACCCCATTCTACCACACATGCCCCATCTACACAATCAAATCTCTACACAATGAAGCATAATAATATTAATGTGCACATCCTTCAACCCATAATGATTCATAGCTCTATAAAATCACAGTCCTACGCAACTTCTCTTGTTAGAAATAAAGGAAATGACTATGTCGTTAATGCGCAATATAGTTCCGTCTCTGCACAATGAAACATAATAATAATAACATATTAACCTTAATTTCCGTATGCACCCTTTATTCTCCTACAAGTACCCCATTCGTCCCTACTGAATAAAGTTTTCAATGCACCCCTCATTCTCCTGCACATACCCCATCCTCCACACAGTAAAAGCTCAAAATAATAAAATAGCCTCACAATGAAACATAATAATATTAATTATTATGTTCTCCTACACATACCACATCCTCCGCAAATATTCATATCTCTATAAAATCAACGCTCTACGAAACTTCTCTCCTACACATGCTTCGTCCTTTGCACATTAACATTAATTTCATCCCTACCAAATAAAGTTCCCTATCCACTCTCGTTATCCTACACATACCATGTCCCATGCATAGTAAAAGCTCCACACAATTAAACATAATAATATAAATTATAATTTTGTTCATATTTAAATTGATTAAAGTTCCCTCTACATCTCCATTCTCCCACACATACATCGTCCTCCACAAATATTTGTAGCTCTATAAAATCAAAACTCTTGCATATGTTTTCAGAATCCCCTCCAGTCAACCCCAATCCTTTGCAAAGGACTTGCAAACATGTCAATTCTCACACCATTGGGCGGAGAAATAACACATTATAAGACTACTCATGAAAATGACAAATATACCCAAAGAGGTTAACATTGAATTGTTTAAAATTAATTTACTTACGCATCCTTGTTATCCCACAAATACCCCCGTTATCCTGTACATACCAGACCCTCCACATAATAAAAGCTTCACACAATGAAACATAATAATATTAATTATAGTTTTCTTCCCAAAAATACCATGTCCTATGCAAAGATTCATAACTCTATAAAATCAGAGCTCTCTCTCGCACATACTTTGTCCTCCTCACAGTATAATCTCTACACAAGGAAATATTTTAACATTAATTTATCCCATGCTAAACAAAGTTTCCTATGCACCCACGTTCTCCTGCACACACCTCATCTCATGCACAGTAAAAGCTCCACAAAATGAAACATAATAATATTAATTCAAATTTTGTTAATGTTTAAACTAAATCTCCATCAACATCATCATTCCAATAATAAAATTACGAGTGTGATATATGAGGTGGAAATTTTTAAAATTAATGGTCATATCCACATAAGGAAATATTAATTAGATATTTTTTTAGCCCTGCACTCCCGCACATGCTCTGTCCTTCACACAGTAACATTAATTTCATCCCCACCAAATAAAGTTCCCTATGCACCCTCGTTCTCTTGCACATACCCTGTCATGTGCACAATAAAAGCCTTACACAATGAAGCATAATAATATTAATTAAAAAAAATCACAATTAAATTTCACTCTACATCATCATTCTCCTTCACATACCTCATCTTCTGCAAAGATTCATAGCTCTATAAAATGACATCTCTTGCAAATTTGTTCAGTGCAACATTCCCCGCCCCCCCCCCCCCAATCCTTTGCGAAGAACCTGCAAATGATTCAATTATAACACCATTGGGAAAATAAATAACACACTTTCAGATAACTCATGAAAATCACAATTATATGCAAATATATTAACATTAATAGTTTAACATTAGCTTCCCTATGCATCTGCGTTCTCTCGTAAATACCCATGTTCTCTCGCACGTACCTGCCCTCTACATAGTAAAAGCTCTGCACAATGAAACATACTAATATTAATTATTATCTTCTTCCTACACCTACCACATCCTCTACAAAGATTCATATCTCTATACAATAAGACATCTACGCAACTACTCTCCCACACATACCCTGTCCTCCTCATAGTAAAACCTCTACAGAAGGAAATATTTTAACATTGATTTCGTCCCTTCTAAACAAAGCTCCCTATGCACCCTCGTTCTCTCGCACATTCCATGTCTTGTGCACAGTAAAATATCTGCACAATGAAACATAATAATATTAATTTGAAATTTTTTCATAGTTAAATTAATTCAATATCCATCTCCATCGCTATTCCAATAATGCCATTACAAGTGTGATATAATATGTGGAAATTTGTAAAACTAATAGTCATATCCGAACAAGGAAATGCTAATTCGATATTCGTTTAACACACCCCCTATGTAAAGTACCTACAATGATCTGAAATGACGGTATTAGTTTTGTTGCGCTAAGTGTCTTTTTAGTTTAAAAACATGTGCATAATCAGTTCATTAGTTTGCATAAGGATTGAGGTATTTTTCCATGAATTGTAGATAATTTTTAGTGAATTAGAAGCATAAAAAAATCTTAAATAACACTAAACAACAGTGTAAAACAGAGAAATAAGTCACCACATGAAATTTACACAGCAGGCATGATGAAGAAGTTCACCCCTCCTGGGCTACATCTGTTGGTCCAGCTCCCAATGGCATGTCCATCTTTCATTATGCTCAAAAGTTTTCTATTACATGTAGTTAAAATGCTATAATGGATGTTTTATTTACACCAATGGCTCCATAATGCTCCAACTAGTAAAAAATGACTCTTCATTCACTCAGAATGGGTGAAAATTGAGTCTCCTACTCTTTTTCCTAGTTTCACCTAGAAAAGCCCCACTTATTAGGAGATAAATTCGGCAATTCTGCCAACTAAGGCGCACCCTCCAAATATTCCGCCAAATTTAACTGCAACATTTAATTTGACGGTTTTCGGTTGGGCACATGCACCCCCATAACATGGTTACATAACCGTCAGATAGGCGGAACCCGCGGCAATAACTATGGTTTGATTGCGTTGAAACTCTAGTTGAAGCGGGCGGGTTAACGTTAACCGTCAGAGATAACCTTTAAACATGACCATATGAAAAGTGTTGTGGACAGTTAGCTAGCGGTTACAATATCTCCGCGTGGTTGGTTGTAGTTTTGATGTTTTCCATGTGATACATATGTGGGAACCGTTGGCGGGTTTGGACCGCTAGCGGTTCCCAACCCCCAACCCTTATTGCAATGAAACTTAAATAAAACCTGCATCCTTTTAAGGTTAAGAAACAAATCCTAGAGTGGTTGGAAAACTTGTCCACATGCCCGGAGGTAGGTCTCGGGATCGAGCCCTGCAGACCTTACCAAAATTTTACACTGCCCTTTCAGGGCCACGTGGCGGCCTCAGGGATGGCCACGTGGCACCTTCTCATTGGCCCTCTAATCCTGTACCACGAATAAAACTGAGACACTTTTCAAACCATTATTGTCCCAGTGGAAAGGAATATTTCAAGAATATTCCTTTTTTGCTGACTGTATCTCCACCTTGCTGACTATGCATCCTAGTCAAACATGGTCAAACTCTCGAAAATTTTACCTATTTGGCATTTTGATCAGAATGCGATATATTCCTCATACGACATTTATTTTTCGAACCGTTCATGGCACCAGAATCAGGAAGAAGAGATGTATGCAACCATCCTAGTTTCAACCCAATCCCGAAACTTTGAATTTTGAGAAAAATTTATGAACTCCTGATCACTCCTCCCCATTGGGAAGCTTTTGGACCCCAAAAGACTTGATTACTTATTCATTAGATGAGGGTACAACTCCCTCACCTTTCCAACCTCCATACACTTTTCCTTGCTTGGTTTAGTGCCTTTGAGCCCAACTCGAAGGTAGTCAACACTTCCCCTCTTTGATGCTATTGTCCTCCTGTCAAGAATTGTATCTTATTTGATCTCATCCAGACAATCTGGCGATAAATATTCAATAGAAGGTAGCTGAACATCACTTCCTTGATCATCGATCAAAGGTGGCTCATACAAGCATAAGTTTTCAACATTAACAACTGAATACATTTGCATATAGGAAGGCAAGTTAAGTTGGAATGTATTGTTACCAACTTGTTTTATGATCTTGAAAGGACCATAGTGAAAGGGTTTGAGATTTTTACCTTCCCCTTGCATCCTTTATTTTTTAATGTGCAACCATACCTCATCTCCCTCTTGAAACTTGTGATCAACCTGTTGTTTGTCATGCCTCTCTTTGTATTTTCTTTGACTTTTCTCAAGCTGTTCTTGAACTTGTTGATGTATAAACTGAATTTTCTCAATGAAATTTCGAGCCTTATCAATGTCACTATGGTCATCAATTGTAACATCCTTCCCAAAGATGAAGTCTAATGGAAATTTTGGAAAATACCCAAAGCATACTTCAAAAGGTGATGTTTGTGTTGAAGAGTTCTTTTCCTGGTTGTAAGCGTGTTGAATGTAATGCAGTTGCTCATCCCACAAATTAGGATGTTTGCTACAATATCCTCTCAATAGATGCGCAACTGTTCTGTTCACCACCCCAGTTTTTCCATCTGTTTGTGGATGAAAAGCGGTACTCTTTTTCAACTTTGTGTCCATCATTCTCCATAGATTTGACCAAAAATTCCCAATGAACCTGGAATCCTTGTCACTAACAATAGAAGTTGGCAATCGAAAATGAACCCAAACATGTTGAAAATAAAGTTCAGCAGTTTGTTCAACAGTAATGGTTTTCTTACATGGCATAAGTATACACATTTTACTGAATCTATCCACAACTACATAAAGATAATCATGCTACTTTCTTGACATAGGTAGACCTCCAATAAATTCCATGGAGACACTCTCCCATGGCCTTGATGGTACTGGTAGTGGTGTGTACAACCCAAGATTCCTATTACTAGGCTTACTTGTTGCACACATAGAACAACCTCTTATAAAACGTGACACACTATCTATCATGTGAGGTAAATAGCAACACCTCTGTAGATGCGCCACTGTTTTGCTTACCCCAAAGTGTCCAGCAATAAGATATGAATGAGATTCTCTCATGACACTTAGCCTCACTCCTTGTGGAATACATAGCTTTCCCAAATGAAACAACAAATTTTTAAGCATGTGATAATATTTTTCTTCAACTTGACTCCCTTCACTCAAAATAGCATACACATCTTGAAAATCAATGTCATATGCATATTGTTCTATGTAACTCTCATGTACAACATAATCATTTTTGAGTATATTAGAAGCAATTATGATTGGTCTTGAAAGCATATCTGAAACGTTGTTGAATATACCTTTCTTGTACCTTATAACCAAGTGAAACTGTTGATAAAATCCCATCCACCTGAAATGTCTTGACTGCTGCAATTTTGTTTGTGACTAGAATTACTGTAATGGTTGGTGATCAGTATGTACAATAGTCTCTTTACCCATCAAGTAGTGTTTCCACTTCTTGACACTTTGTACCAATTCATATAGTTCTTTGTCATATGTAGGATAATTAGTCACAATACCATTAAAAGTTTCAGAATGAAAAGCGATAGGCTTACCATGTTGCAAAAGTACTGCTCCCACGGCATAATCACTAGCATCGGTTTGAATCTCGAATGGTTGTCTCAAATTTGGAAATGCAAGGACTGGAGTTGAACTGATCTTGTCTTTTAAAGCTTTGAAAGCTTGATGTTGTTTTCCTCCCCATTGGAAGCCTTTCTTCACACTTGTCACTGCATGCATAGGAGCTGCGATGGAAGAAAAGTTAGTAATAAACTTTCTCCAATATTGAGCTGCACCTAAGAAACTTCTTACCTCGATTATTGTTTTGGGTGTGGGCCAATTCCCAAATATACCAAAGAAGTCTTTCCAAACTCACACTTTCACATCTTAAGAAATAATTTCTCTTTCTTCAAAATATCAAGCACTCTATTCACATGCAAGACATGATCTTCTCTTGTTTTGCTGAAAATTAAAATGTCATATAAGTAGACAATAACAAATTCATCAAGGAATGGACACAAAACATTATCCATAACATGCATGAAAGTTGTTGGTGCATTACACAAACCAAAAGGCATAACTAGCCACTCAAAGAGTCCTTGTTTAGTTTTGAATGTAGTTTTCCATATATCACTTTCTGTAATTCTTACTTGATGATATCCACTTCGTAAATATAACTTAGTGAAAAAAATTTCTTCTTTCAGCTGATTAAGAAAATCATCTATTCTTGGGAGTGGGTAATGATTTTTTACCGTAACTTTGTTCAAAGCTCGAAACTCTATACACATGTGCCAAGTTCCATCTTTCTTTTGTATCAAGACTATGGGTGAACCGCATGGCGAGGTGCTTGGCCTTACGATTCCTTTATCCAACATCTCTTTTATTTGCCTCTTTAATTCAAAATTCTCCATTATCGACATGTGATACATACCGATGTTTGGAAGAGGAAAATCTTGCTGCAACTGAATCTCATGTTTAATTTCCCTTTTTGGAGGCAATCATGTTGCCTCCTAAAACATCTCATGATGCCCATTAAACACATCATCTAAATCTAATTTCAACTTAGGATCACATCCCTCGAATGATTCATGATTAATATCAGCTTTAGGCTTAATCATAAGAAGAACAAAATTCTTACTTGAATTTACCAGCCTCTTTACCTATCCAGCATTTACCATAGCAATGTTTGTCTTCTTGCGATGTGCTCTAACAATGAACTCCTTTCCATATTTGAATAAATGATACTTGTTCTCATCATGATGGACGATCACTTTCCTGTCATACAAGTAAGGACTCCCTAATACAATACCAGATGTCAAGAAGAACCACATTTAATTCAATTGTGTCAACAAAATTTGCAGTTATTGCAAACCTCAATATACATTTCTTTGAAACCTGTAGATTTGCATCCTTACAAATCCAACCCAATGGATATGGTTTTGGATGTGGTATAGTCTCAAGATTAAGTTTCTTGACCAAATATTCAGAGATTAAGTTTTCTTGTGACCCATTGTCAAACAATGTGTCAACCTTGGTATGCTTGGATATGACCCTCACATGAAACCATTCTATTCTTTCTTCTTCATTTGGAGTGTTTATGTGACAGTTTGAAGTACTGGTACTGGGTTTAGTTTCAATTTATTTTCCCTTCATGTTCTTCAATCCCATGGCTGTAATATTAGATTCATCACCTAAATAAGATCCTAAATCATGTTGAGTTGTAGCAGCAATTTTATGTTTCCCTTTGTTGTTGGGTTTCTTTCGCCTCAATTCAGGATTTAATTTCCAACAATGAGTTTCATCATGGCCTTCTTTTGAACAATGTTTACAAACCAATTTTTCTCCCTATTTATTAATAGATGCATTCTTTTTGTTTTTATCTTTTGAGGTCTTTTCCTTGGATTTACCCTTAAAAGGTTTCTTCCTACCCTCTTCAGAAATGTTCTTCCCTCTAGCTTCTAGATGTGTGGCCTGAACACATAATTCATCTAGATTTGTGGGGTTAAACATGAGAATAGTATGATTTAGTTAGCTATGTAAGCCTCCTATGTACTTGAGCAAAGTATATTGGCTCTGCAAATATACCCCTAATAAGAGAGCTCTTCTCCTAAATTATTGGGTGTATTCTTGCACATTTTGTCCCTTTAATTGCCTAAATTTCTACCAGTTCATGATGGCTTTTTGCATATGAGCTAATGGATAAAACTGTTGTTTAATAGCAGTAATGAAATCTGACCATGATAGAATAATCTTACCATGTTTCTTGATTTCCTCCTTTGTCTTGGCTTCCCACCAAACAAGTGTTGCACCTTCCATTCTCAAAGAAGCTAATTGAATTTTTGTATCATCATCTTGAAGGTTATGGATTCTAAAATAGACCTCCAATTGTCTAATCCAATTATCAAGCTTTGCTACATTGACTTCACCATTAAACATTGGCAATTCAAACTTAAAATAAAGTTTTAAAAAATGAATTTTACCAGTGCTCTTGGAATTGTGTGGCTAATGTACTGAAGAAGTAGAGAATGATGATGATAAGGGTGAGGATGATGGCTCTCCATTTCCTCCATTTCCTAAATTTACCTTCTTTGACTTATCTTCATGATGGTTACCTCCTGAAGATCCTTGTCCTTCCTTGTGAAGTTTAGATCCTTCTCCTTCCAGTCTCTCATTTCTTTCTTGATAAAGGATTCTAACAATCTCAATCATGTCAATAAATTCTTTCCTAAACACTCTTTCTTCCTCTTTAGGGTCAACTTCTTCATGCATTTCTCCTTCCTCTTGAGGCATGCTTAATAGAGCTTCTGATTCTTTAGGAGGTGAACTAGCCTTGGTGGAGATTGTGGAATTCTTGCTCTCATTTTCTTTGGCTCCCTTTGAGACCCTTCTGCTTCCACCAATTTGCCTTCTCCTCTCTAGAGCTTGAGCCTTGTAAGCATCTAAAAATTGCAAACATTTAAACAATTATTTGCACTAAATAACACTAGAGAATAAACTCTAGCTCTGATAAAAATATGATCTGAAATTACTGTATTAGTTTTATTGTGCTAAGTGTCTTTTTAGTTTAAAAACATGTGCATAATCAGTTCGTTAGTTTGCATAAGAATTGAGGTATTTGTCCATGAATTGTAGATGATTTTTAGTGAATTAGAAGCATAAAACAAGCTTAATAACACTGAAGATCAGTGTAAAACAGAGAAATCATTCACTGCATGAAATTTACACATTAGGCATGATGAAGCAGTTCACCCCTCTTGGGCTACATCTGTTGGTCTAGTTCCCAATGGCATGTCCATCTTTCATTATGCTCAAAATTTTGCTATTACATGTAGTTAGAGTGCTCTAATGGATTTTTTTATCGACACCAATGGCTCCAGAATGCTCCAATTAGTAAAAAATGACTCTTCATTCACTCAGAATGGGAAAAAATTGAGTCTCCTACTCCTTTTCCCAGTTTCACCTAGAAAAGCTCAACTAAAAGTGGAGAACTCCACTTAACCAGCGATAAATTAGGCAATTCCACCAACTAAGGCGTGTCCTCCAAATATTACACCGAATTTAACTGTGGCATTTAATTTGACAGTTTTCGGTTGGGCACATGCACCCACATAACACGGTCATATAACCGTCGGATAGGCAGAACCCACGACAATAACTACGGTTTGATTGTGTTAAAACTCTAGTTGAAGCAGACGGGTTAACATTAACCGTCAGAGATAACCTTTAAATGTGGCCATGTGATAAGTGTTGCGAATAGTTAGCTGGCGGTTACAGTATCTCTTCGCAGTTGGTTGTAGTTTTGATGTTTTCCATGTGATACATATGTGGGAACCGTTGGCGAGTTGGGACCGTCGACGATTCCCAACCCCCAACCCTTATTGCAATGAAACTTAAATAAAACCTGCATCCTTTGAAGGTTAAGCAACAAAGCATAAAGTAGTTGGAAAAATTGTCCATGTGCACATAGGGAGGTCTCGGGGTCGAGCCCTGCGGACCTTACCAAAATTTTACACTGCCCTTTCAGGGCCACATGGCAGCCTCAAGATTGGCCACGTGGCACATTCTAATTGGCCCTCCAATCCCGTACCACGAATAAAACTTAGACGTTTTTAAAACCATGATTGGCCCGGTGGAAAGGAATATTCCTTGTTTGCTGACTATACCTCCACCTTGCTGACTGTGCATCCTAGTCAAACCTGGTCAAACTGTCAAAAATTTTACTTGTTTGGCATTTCGATTAGAACACAATATCTTCCTCATACGACATTGGTTTTTCGAACCGTTTGCAGCACCGGAATTAGGAATACGAGATCTACGCAACCATCCTAGTTTCAACCCAATCCTGTAATTTTGAAGTTTGAGAAAAATTTATGAACTCTTGATCATACAACCACGCCAATTTTGTCATCATTGGGAATAATAGTACCATAACAATGTCTCCCGCACACACCTCGGCTTGCGCACAGTAAAAGCTATACACATTGAAACATAATACTCTTTATTTGAAATTTTTTCATAGTTAAATAAATTAGATATTCCTCTGCATCCTCATTCTCATAAACAAATCTTCGCAGACTAATTTACATGAAAATATCTGTTATAATCAAATTTCTAATTTTTGAAATTTTATAGCAAGTGATGTTACCATGTCTATTCATGATACTCAAAATAGAAACAAGTTAATTGGTAACAATATGATTAATTTCATCAATTTAAAAAAACGTTAAAGCTATAGTTTTAATAATTTCATTAAAAGTGTGATATACGATGTGGAAATCTATAAAGGTAATAGTAATCTCTGTTGAAAATGGCAACAAGAAAATCCTGATTTAATTTTCCCTTCAATTAAAATAGGATAAAATTGTAATTCCACATCACAAGACAACATGAATATGTTAACTAAGTTAATTTGACTTAGTTGGCCTAACTTGGGTCATGTAGAGTGTCTTATAATTTTTAGGAGCCTAAGTTGAGTTTAATTTGAGTTGCAATTATTTAATTCATTTAAACAGAGTTAAATTCAATTAAACTAGTTCCAATTGTTGAAGGAACTAGTGGGAGGTCAAGTAGTGGGGTGTGTACTCATTGATCAACCATTTAACTGATAAATCAACTAGAATTAACTCATGCATGCATGATATATGAGTTACCTAGTTAATATTGGAGTTCAATGGCAGTGTACTATAAGTTGTATAATTATCCAAGTTTTACAAGTGGTGCATGCAGTCAGAAAAGGACCTATAGGGATTACGCAGTTCTGGAGGGGGGATTTCCTAATTAATAGGGGGATAATTCCCAAGGAAAAAACGCAAGGAAATAGGGGCTTGGTAGGAAGGAAAATTTTCTAAGGATTGGTCAGAGTCAGCTTGTGAGGCAGAGAGATAGATTATACTTGTGCTGCTATTGTTCAGGCTTGAACAAGCATTGTATCTATTTTCTATTTTCTGATTAATGCAAACATATAGGAAGGGGTTTTGAGCAGTGGATTTACCCTAGATATATCCTCGTGTTATGTGTGTTAATTGATTCAAGTCGCATGTAAATGCTATTTCTTATCAATGGTGAATTTCTTTCCGCATATGAGTAGAGTAGATTCAAGTCTATAATTTTAGTTAAATTACATTAGCAGTTTGAATCTACAAAGAATTTCTACATGGTATCATATATTTAATCACACCAGAGAAGATGATTCAAAGTTATCTTTGTAGGAGGAACGAGTTTTGGAGATATATTCTTCAGATTTAGCAACAGGATGAGGATGGCGTTCTATGGTCTAAGGCTTCAGTATGCCCTTGAGGGCATCTATAATTACATTAATTGGAAGGACTGGATGGAGGTATTCATGAAAGAAAATGGGTGGAAGGAATTCATTGATAATGGTGTCCCGAAACTAGCACCAGCTGATGCCCAGGATCTAGCAGATTGGAAGAAGAGTGTCACCAAGGCCAAGAGGATCATATTTGACGGAGTAAGAGATCATATTGTCTCTAATCTCCACGAGAAGGAAACTCAATATACAATGTGGCTAACATTGACATAATTGTTCTAGAACAATAGTAACCACAGGAAGATGGCACTAAAAGTTAAGCTTCGGAATATCAAAATGCAGAAGGGTGACACAATACTACAATACCAGGGAAAGTTCACACAATGTCATGATGAACTTGGGAGTGTTGGTGTTATGGTTTTTGAAAATGATCTTGTAAGCCTAGAAATTCTAGGCCTTCCCAAGAGCTAGCATAACTACCAGGATTCGATCAATGGGAGGGAGAAGCTACCAAACTAGGAAATATTATGGTCAGATTTGGTACAGGAAGAGTTCACGCAGAACAATAGAGACGGGACCTCATAGAAGGTTGAAGATGAGAATAATTGTGCCTTGGATGGAAAGGAAAAGAAAGGGAAAGGGAAGAAATCCCAATCTAAAGGACGTTCTGGTTAGGCAGGAAAGAGAAGGGCTTGTCCAAGATTAAATGTTTTCACTGTCATGATCTGGGACACTATGCCACGAAGTGTCCATAGGAGAAGGAAAAAACGAATCCCTTAGGAGGAGCGGTAGATGAAGCTATTACTTCATAATTTGAGTTAGACTTCACCCTCATTGCATGCATGGTTACATTGGTGGTGTGTAGTGTGTGGTATTTGGATAATGGAGGCTCCTTCCATATGATGGGAAATAAAGAAATTTTTTAGTGACTTGGAGGATCAGGACCTCCATATGCACATCGAGATGGGAGGTGATGGAAGGTATAACGCGACTAGTATGGGTACATTTAATTTTCATAGGGATTTTGGTTCTCCTCTCACATTGAAAGATGTCATGTATGTTTCGGGTCTGAAGAAGAATTTAGTTTCAATTTCCATGTTGGAAGACCGTGGCTACGATGTGATATTTAGAAAAGTAAATTGTTTCCTTCGTCACATCACCACGGGACAAGTGAAGCAAATCAGGGTTCAGGTGAAGAACCTATACAAATTGGATGTAGAAGACTGTGCTTATTTGAGAATGAAAGTAGAGAAATTATAGAGCCAAGACATCGATGAATTATGGAATATGTGACTTGGTCACTTGCACCATGGAGATTTGAAGATCATGCAACAGATTTCTACAAGACTTCCCAAGGGTGCGCTAGAGCAGATACATACATACATAGCGTGTACATTGGGGATGTACACCAAACCCACCTTTCATGATAAGGACAGTTGAGCATAAGAGGTCCTTGAAAGTTTTCATTCATATTCGTGTGGACCTTTATAGATAACCTCCACTGCCAAGCACAAGTATTTTGTTATATTTGTAGATTATTTCTCATGTGTAAGTGTTGTATATTATTCATGTAGAAGAAAGACCATATATTCTCAAAATTTTGTGAATTTAAAGCACTTTTTGAGAAAGAAACTGGTAGGAAAGTGAAGGGTATCAAGAGTGATAACAATGGTGAATATGTATCGAATGAGTTCAAGAAATTATGTGCAAAATAAGGAATTTTACTGGAGTTAATAGCACCCCATAACCCACAACAGAATGGGTTTTTGAAAGGAAGAAGAAACGTATTGTGGGAGTTGAACGGGAGATGTTGCATGATCTGGGCCTACCGTTGCACTTGTGGGCTGAAGCATGAAACACAGTGGTATATGTGCAGAACATGAGTTCTCATCGGATTCTCAGGATGAGTACACTAGAGGAAGTTTTTTTTAGGGAAGAATCCAATTGTGTCACACTTCAGGATATTTGGTTCATCATTTTACTATCATTTTTACAAGGATGCAAGGAACTAGATAGAGCCGACAACAGAGTTGAGAATATTTTTGGAGTACACTGAAACACCTCACAAATATCGAGTGTACCTGTCATCTCACAGGATGAAATTTGTTCATAGATATGTGAAGCTAGATGAAGATAAGGCCATGAGATGTTCCCTTGAAAGGGAGGTTCAGTTGCATGTAAATAAGGAGCATTTAGCTCCAAGGGAACAACTTCAGGATGTTGTGGAGCAACCACAAATAGAGGAGCAAAGAGTTGAAGCACCCACTCATGCAAAGACATCTAGAGATGGAAGGAAGCACACCAAGGAAGCTAACAGATTATTGCATGATGCTAGAGAGAATGTGGGAGCACTCACATGACAACACATGCAAAGGAAGTCACTGGATTGGTAAACTGGGTACTTGGGTCCAATGAGTGAGCTAGTTGAGACAGAACAATGCTCATTCGAGGAATTAGTGCAAAAGACAATATGGGTTTATGCCATGGTATATGAATGTTATTCCATAATTAGAAAAATTGTTTGAGAAGTGGTCCCAAGACCGGAGAAGAAGTTAGTGGTAGGTTTGAGGTGGATATACAAGGTGCAACAAGCAACAAACAGAAGCATCAAGAAGCACAGGTCCAGATTTGTGGCCAAGGGGTTCTCACAGGTGGAGTGAATTGATTACAAGGAGACCTTTGCGCCAATAGCAAGGTACTCTTCTGTCATATCAATTCTAGCACTTGTAGCGTAGATGGGATAAAAGATCCATTAGATGGATGTGAGAACAACATTCTTCAATGGAGTGATTGAGGATGAGGTGTACATTGAAAAAACAGAAGGATTTGAGACCTTCAACAGAGAGTCGCATGTGTGTAGAATCAAGCGAGCATTGTATGGATTGAAACAAGCACCCCGTGCTTGGTACACGAGGATCGACAATTATTTCACTAGGTTGGGCTTCACCAAAGTGAAGCAGATGTAAACCTTTACCATATTGTTGTTGAAGGTAAATTGTTGATTAAAGTATTATATGTCGATGATTTGATTCTAACCGCTGATGAAAAGTTGATCAAATATTTCAAAGAGGATCTTACTAGAGAATTCAAGATGAAGGACATGGAACTAATGCATTATTTCCTTGGTTTGGAAGTATGGCAAGTAGATGGGTTACTATTTGTCTCTTAAGGAACGTATGCTAACGATATACTGAAGAAGTTCCAAATGGATAGTAGCAAACCCATGGACCCTTTTCCAGAAGATAGTTGGAGGAAAGAGGATGCCACTTTAGGTGAGGAGGTGGAGGTCACTATTTACGAGAAGCTTGTGGGTTCACTCATGTATTTGGTGAACACATGACCAGACATGTCTTATGCAGTTAACCAACTTAGTCAAGAAATGGTTAAGGCAATAAAACTGTTTTGGAAGGCGACCAAACATGTGTTGAGATACCTCAGAGGAACTACTCATTATGGTATTTGGTATAGATGGATAGAGGGAGTGAAGCTTGAATATTTCACAGATGCATATTGGGCAGGTAGTCAATCAGATTGAAATAACACTTCTATAATAGCCCTGGTGAAAATTCCATGTAATAAAATTTAATAAAGGAAAAATAATAACCACAATTATGGGACATCTATTCCAAGCTAAATGTTTGGAAAAACATCCTAGTGTAGGTGTTCATTTGGTTTATTATGGCTAAGGAATTTGGCAAAGGCAATGGAAAAGGCTTTGGAAAAGAAAAGTGGCATTTATTCGCTTTTTATTTATGAAAATAATTGAAATTAGGAGAAAAGGAAGGTGAAAGGTCATAGGTTGTTATGGCTAAGGAAATTGGCAAAGGCAATGGAAAAGGATTTGGAAAATAAAAGTGGCATTTATTCGCTTTTTATTTATGAAAATAATTGAAATTAGGAGAAAAGGAAGGTGAAAGGTTATAGGTTGCATGTGAGGAGGAAAATAATGGAAAATGGAGAAAATAGATGCGTAATTGATAAAAAGGGTTTTGTGGATCAGTTGGTACATTTTGTCAGTTCAGTTTTGGAGCCCTCTCTCTATTTTGTCTCTCACACTCTTGGACACTTAGAGTTTTATTGGAGCATTTCAACTTTGGATCAAGAAAGGAAAAGAAGGAAAATAGGAAGCAAAGATCAAGCAAGGAAGAGTAGGATCAAGCAACTACTACGGGTTTACTTGCAGGTATTGATTTCCATGTGTGATTTCCTTGCTACATTTGGCATGCATGGTTATGCATGTGTGATATTGTTTCTCTTGATGTCTTTGGCATGGGTTTTTCCAGGTGTGACATTTTTCTTCAACCTTGCCTTGCCATTTCTAGATAGCCATGGTGTGATGTCATTTTCATGTTTTGGTTGAGCTGGATTGTTGGATGGACTTAAAGCTGAGTGGGGCAGTCTCAGGATTATTCACAAGGCCTAGGAATCCTGGGATAGGATACATGGTAAATCATGCATGTCAACACCTCGATTAAGCCCAGGAATCCCTTGACTAGTGATGGAAATATACACACTAAAGCTCAGTGGTGGTACCCTTGGTTGGGCCTACAAATCCCAAGTTGGGATACACGGTAAATCCCAGAGGGTGGAGACCTCGTAGGCCTAGGAATTCCTTGGCCGGTAATGGTGGGATACCCGGTAAAGTTGAGAGGTTAATACAGACAAATTCCTTATGGTTTAAATGGAGGGATCCATTGGAATCCATGCTTGTTTATGGCCTAGTGGTGAGGATTGTGGTAAAGCCTGGTTCTATTGATGAATGTGAGGTGGTTTAGCCTTGAGAAGCCCTGGTTTTTTCTTTTGGTTTTAAGTCCTATATTCATGCTTCAAATATGGCATGGGGGTGATTGGTTTAAGAGATATTTGGATTAGCCAATCTATGGTTGGGTGGAATGTGGTAGTCACATACCAGGTTGGCTTTTGCATTCATCAATAAGAATTTATCCTTCTTGGTATTTTATGTCCAAATGTTTGGTTTATATGTGGATTCTATCGCTGTTGTATCCTTATTATTTATGTTTCTTATATGTTTGTTACGAGAATGTTTTATGACAGTGATGATGCACGACTCTCATCATGTTTTGATTTGTAAATGATTGAATAATGAATACTTTACCTAATAGATGATAATACAGCTAATGATATAAGGCATCAATGCTTCTTAACCATTATCATATAAGTATGAGCTCCTATGCTTAGATCTATTTTTTAAGCTTGTAGAATGCATATTTGTGACATGTTTGACGAAATGCATGTTATGGATAGTAGGGGTGTAGTCAAGTATTTGTTCAAGTAGCTACATTTGTATCATTATTTCATTGTTATATTTCATTCCTGGAAGTGTCATGGAGTTCCGAGCAGTGACTTGGGTCCTAACCCTGAAATTTAGCTTTAAATCATGTAGTCTCTTGCACATCACTGGCAGAAAAAAATTGTAATTGCATTAATTAAGGATCATGGGAGCGACTGGGGCTCTTAGTCTCTTGGAGGGCTTGGGAAGGGAGCGACTGGGGGATTAATGCAATAAAAAATTAGTTTGTCTTAGGCCTAGTCACCTAGAAGGTTTATATGGCTCCTGGGGGATTTGTTTTAGGGGTAGAAGGTATGTGTTGTTGTGTTCCATTGGTTCCACTTCCTTAACTGACACATAGAGAGTTGAATCATATCATAGCAACTCTTCGTCACATGTTCACCCCAGTTGGATGGTTACTTGGGTAGACGTGGGAGGAGGGTGTTACAACTTCACGAGGAGTCTTCATTATTGGGTAGGCAACATTTTCTTGTTAGAGCAGGAAGCAGAGATCAGTTGCACTCAGTTCAACAGAAGCAAAGTATATGGTTGCTAGTCAAGTAACTTCTGAAGCTATTTGGATGAGGAAGATTCTTGTTGGGTCGGATGATGGATCCCACTGTGATTTACTATGACAATCATATTTGTATCAAACTCTCTAAAAATATTTTTTTTCATGATCGACCCAAGCATATTGGCATCTGGTATCACCATCTACAAGATTGTATGCAGAGGCAGATTATGTTGCTGGAATACAATCCTACAAAATAACAGGATGCAGATATTTTGACAAAGGCATTGTTAAGAGGAAAATTCAAATTCCATAGAGGCAGGATTGGGGTATCTGATAATCCATTTCTTGTTGACAGGGAGTGATGAAAATGGCAACAAGAAAATCCTAATTTAATTTTCCCTTGAATTAAATTAGGAGAAAATTGTAATTCCACATCACAAGACAAAAAAAATCTCTTAAGTAAGTTAATTTGACTTAGTTGGCTTAGTTAATTCGAGTTGAGGGCATAACTTGGGGCATGTAGAGTGTCTCCTACTTTTTAGGAGCCTAGGTTGAGTTTAATTTGAGTTGTAATTATTTAATTCAGTTAAATTTAGTTAAAGTTAGTTAAACTAGTTCCAATTGTTGAAGGAACTAGTGGTAGGTCAAGAAGTTGGGTGTGCACTCAGTAATCAACCAGTTAACTGATAAATCAACCATAATTAACTCGTGCATGCATGATATACGATTTATCCAGTTGAGATTGGAGTTCAATGGGAGTGTACTATCAGTTATATAATTATCCATGTTTTACAAGTGATCCATGAAGTCAGAAAAGACCTATATAGATTGCACAGTTTTGGATGGGGAATTTCCTAATTAATAGGGGGCTAATTCCCAAGGAAACAACACAAGGAAATAGGGGCTTGGTAGGCAATAAAATTGGCTAAGTATTGGCCATAGTCATCTTGTGAGACAGAGAGATAGATTATACTTGTGTAGAGATTGTTCAGGTTTGAACAAACATTGTATTTCTTCTCTATTTTCTGATTAATGCAAACATATATGAAGGGGTTTTGAGCAGTGGCTTTCCCCTAGATATATCCTCATGTTATGTGTGTTAATTGATTCATGTCACATGTTTTGATATTTATTTTCAATGGTGAATTGCTTTCCACAAATGAGTAAAGTATATTCAAGTCTATTGTTTTAGTTAAATTACATTAGCAGTTTCAATCTACAAGGAATTCCTACAATCTCTGCACAAGAAAAATATTAATCAGAGATTTTTTTAGCCCACCCCTGCCCCTTACCTACATAAAGGAACCGTAACCACGTCAATTATGTCATCATTGGGCAAAGTGGTACCATAATAGTGTCAATATAAATGTTAATGTCAGAGCACTCACTAATGGAATAACCACTCAGAAAATACATTTTTTTTTAAATGAATTGTGAGGCACTAACAAATACCAAAAATAAAATGCTCTCCACTAAGGGAATTATGTCTTATAGGAGGTTGCTAAGCCTATAAAAAATTAGGAATAATATTTCCAAAAAATTAGAAAATTATTTTTGAATTTATGGAAAATAAAAATAATAAGCATTTTCCCAAAACTTTGCTTAAAATTGAAAAAAACCAACGAAAAAATAAAAAATCAATGCACTTTGACAAACAAAACTAATATTATATTCCGACACCAAAATATATATATATAGATATATATCCTTACATATATGACATCATCTATATTAAATTATAAAATATCTCATCATGTCTCAATGGAATAAAATTAATCACTAATAATAATAATACTAATAAACGCCAATGTATTAAAAAAAATGCATACCATTTTCAATTTTATCCATAAAATTTATTACGACTTTAAATTGCCTTATCATATGTTATAAATATAGGAAATGATTGAAAGTCTCCACGGCTTAAAAATGCTAAGTGATAACAATTATAGTCATACAATTAATAACCATGTAAAGTGCCTTTTCATTAATCCTAATTATGTATTATGTCTCAAAGTCCGTGGGGTCCACTCAAAAGGTCCACACTACATAACCCACCTCTTGTAAATCGATAATACTCAGCAATACTTTACTTTCACTTTGTTATGATGTGCAACATTGTTTGGAATCCCACATCTTAGTGGATTACTAATCGTCTCGACATTTACCTTAAGTACTCTTGATGATGCGTAATATATCTGGCTATATAATAATAATGTAATAGTATATATGGAATAATATATACATACTAAATGACAAATTACATACTTTTCTATATTATATTTTTTTGTAATTTTTATTTATTTATTTATTTATGGTAGTGAGAATATTTGTATTAATTGCAAAATTTATGTTCGAATAGTAATTGTATTTCATCTTCAATATCTATACTGCATTACTTTTTAACCACAAATTTTTTTCATAATTTCACTAATTCATGGGAACAATGAATTTTTGTATATGACAATAAATGACAAAGTAAACATCTCCATCACTATTTCATCCATTAGTATTTTTTTCATGAGCTATAATAGTTTAACTTTTTACTTGAACTTTGATTAATAATTCTTCATCATTAAAATCATCTCATCCTCTAGTTTAACCTATTGTTTCATATTCATATATATATATATATATATATATATATATATATATATATATATATAATAACTGGAAAGAGTATTTATGTTATATAAATTTAGGTGTGGTTCACAACAAATACATCAAGAATTACATAGCATCTTCTTCAAAACTGTTATCATTTTTTTCTTATCCAAGAGATATGCTAAACTTTCCCGAGGAGCATATTGTTGACCGAAAAAAATGAAGTTTCTATAGGTGTATACCATACAGAATTTCCCTAGCATCACACAAAATTTACAAAACATAAAATTTCTAACTGATAAGAAAGTCCTTTATGACTATGGACCTACTCCGATGAGTTGATTTGCATTGGATTAAATTAATTTTTGAGTTATTAGACTCCATTAAGGAATAATTGATGGAATAATCTGGCCATTGACGTGAAATTATCATGTTTTTAATTTGCATCCATCATTAGTGAGCTTGTACACTTTTTGTTATGGTCCCACAATACATGAAAGTATGCTATTGATGGAATTCCTTTTACCATTTCCATGTTCTTTTCATAATAATTTCTAGATATTTTTCCTTCGACATTGAGCCTTTGATTAAATGCTCCAAAATAAGGAGAGAGTCTCCCAGAATTATGAGCTTTTTCACCTATTTTTCTTTGGAAATCAATAAACCATGATCAATACCATGAATCTCTGCTCGATTATTTATCATATGACAAAGACCCCATGAGTACCTTAACACTTCGTCATCCTCAGGCCCATAAAGAGCACCTCCCCCTCCTTCCACTCTTGGATTTCGATTGCATGCCCCATTAAAATAGAGAATTCATCCTTGTATACTATTCTTCTAAGTTCTGAATTCCACATCTATCAATCTAAGATTCCAACATTCTCCCATATTTTGTTAATTCATGCTAGTAACTTGTGGAATGTTATCCATATCTACCAATTAATTGAGCCATACTTTCTCTGGTTGATCAAACTCTTTCATAGGGGAGCTAAAGCCTTTCTTTTGAGCTTCAAATTCAACATACAGTGATAATGCTTTAACTTTGGTGCTTTGGGGAGGAGTAAGATTGTTATTTAATATTGTATTATTCCTAGTAAGCCAAATTTTTTAGCATAAAAATTTGGGAAGGGCTTCCAAATACAATTTGAGAATATGTTTCCATATAAGAGTCTCTTGGTAATTTTTTTCCCAAGAGGAGAAGAATTCTTGCAAAGAAGAGGGCCATTTGACCTTGTTGTGGAGAGGTCATGTTGCCTCCATTAGCATACCTTTCTTTGTGTACCCACATTCCAAAAAATATGAGAGATATCTTCCACTTGCTTCTTGCAAAGAGAACATATTGAGGGGCCATGGATGTCTCTCTTTTTAAGGTTCTCAGTTGTCAATATTTTCTTATGTGCCATGAACCAGCTGAAGGAATTCACCTTTGGATCAACATTAGTCTTCAATATTTTTTTCCAAATGTTGAGCATTGGAGGCACACCGGACTGAAAGAGAAAAGTTACATAACCTTCCTTAACTAAATAATTTGAAGCATTCCAACTGATTTAATGTTCATCCTCCTTTATCCAAGGGGCACAACCTATTAGCCTTTCATAGAGCTTGGTAGGAAAAAATTGAAGATTTTGTTAAACATTCCTTAAGTCCCAATTAATCCAATTTCCATGTTTGTCCGAATTGGAGATGTCAACCAATGTAAATTTCCTTTAAACACAAAAATATTCTCGCAGGGGAAGAAATTTAGGAAATCTTTCAAGAGGTCATTGGTTCATAATATTATCAGCCCATAATTTTATATTTTTACCATTTCCTGACATCCAATACAACCCTAAGTGGATGGGGGGAATGTTGAAACAAATAATTTTTAGATTGAGGAACAATTTTTCATTATATGGATGGATTTTAGGCATCAAAATATTTCTCCTTGAACACATTTTTCCTTCAAGACTTCTTTCTACCAATCTTCTTCATGGGTGACAAATATCCAAACTAAATTTTCTCCTATTGCCTTATCCATTAGCAATGGATCCTACATTCCCAAAACCCCATGAACTTTAGGCACCATCACTAGAGCCTATTTAAGAAAGTGCAATTTTTTGGAGCTTGCCTTACCTCCTTCCCATATGAATTTGTGAGTTTCTATTGCTAAATCCAAAAGGATGCTCAATGGAGCTAGGAGAGCTAAGAATTGATATAAAGGCAGAGCAAATAAAATTTCCTTGATTAGAATAATACACCCAACAAGGTTTATCCATTGAGCTCACCAAGAAGAAAATCTCCCTTTAAATTTTGCTACGACTCATTCTCATCCTTAAGATGA
Source organism: Pinus albicaulis (assembly GCA_034641835.2). Taxonomy (NCBI): domain Eukaryota; kingdom Viridiplantae; phylum Streptophyta; class Pinopsida; order Pinales; family Pinaceae; genus Pinus; species Pinus albicaulis. The sequence goes on along the minus strand of CM076576.1, from coordinate 759,225,523 downwards.
ATTTGATTTCAAGTAGATTGGAATTCATAGATATTTGAATTCCTTCCATGATTCAATTGTTTGAGAACCAAAAATTATTCCAATTTTTCTTTGCTTCCTCAATGATACAATCCATGTATAAATATAAGGTTTCCCTTTGTTTGCTTGGCATCCATAGGCTTCAAGAAAGGAATCTTTTTTTTTTAACATTTTAGTTATTATTGTGGAGGCACCCCCCAACAAGGGTGTCTCAAAAACAAATTGAGAGTGACTAATTCTTTTGATACATTTGGAAAATCTAATTCCTAGAAGGCTCACAAAACTCCTTTCATATTCTAGCTTGCAACTAAGATTATATGCCAAGATAATATATAAGAAATAAGATAGAGTGAAACCTTGAAGAAACCCTCGAGAGGTTCGAAATTACCTAACCACTCTTCCATTAACCAAAGGAAAAATCCATGGTGCATTGATGCATAAAGAAACCCATCGACTAAATCTAGCATCAAAGCCAAAATTTTCCATTAGTTAAAAAAAGAATTCATGACTTACTCTATTAAAGGAATTTTCCATATCTAGTTTGATGATCATGCCTTTGTCTCTTCAGTTTTGGTTGGAGTTGATTGCCTTTTGAACCAATATGATATTATTAAATATTTGTCTCTACTGCATGAATCATTGCTTATTTTCTGAGATAATTTTAGGAAAAATAGGAATAAGCATTTTAGCCAAAATATTTGATATCACTTTATAAGATACATTATAGACTGATATCAACCAAAATCGTGAAAAGGAAGTGGGATTTAGATATTTTTGGATCAAGGAAAAAAAGGAAGAATACATTCCACCCTCATATAGTTGTTCTTTAATAAATAACCCACCATTCTGCAAAAAAAAAAAATTATTACCTCCCAAAATTGTTGCTAAAAATGAGTACAGAATTCATCTATTCTTGGTGCTTTGTCCCGATTGAGGGAAGGACAATCTGGTGGATTTCTTCTTTAGTGGGTTATTTTTTTAGTACATCATTGTATTCCTGTCAAATAGAATTAGGAATATGATCTAGAATTGATGGCTCTGCTTAAGGGCTTCTAGGCCTTGTGGTGCTATATAAATTACTGAAGTGATAGACCATCTCATCTTTGTGTGATGCAAAATCCAAAATATTTATACCTCTTACATCAATCTCTTTAATATTGTTTTGCTAGACTCGATTTTTTTGTTGCTTGTAAAAATAATTTATGTTCATATCTCCAACCTTTAACCAAATTCTCTGGGATTTTAAATTCCAAATCTCTTCTTCCTCTTTGAGAGCCTTCTGATAGGTTGCAAATTATCCTCTTTGTTCTTGCAGTAAATCATGTGTCGCTAACCCATTATCCATATTCTCTTGTATAATTTTCATTCTTTTTTCATGTGCTTGTATATTTTCGTATTTTTGTGATTTCTTGTCTTGAGCCCTTTGTTTTAATGCAAGATTTAAGTGCTTGATCTTTTTCTCCCATATCGTAACTGGGATTCCCAATACCCACTCACTCCAAAATTTCTTCACCATATCGCTAAATTTTGGTGAGTTTTCCAAAATCGAACAATAAAAAAAGGGTAGTGGCCAAAAGTTAATGTATTTTTAGATTCAAGAGTGATTGACCTATGATTAGCTGATCCAAGGGATGATTTTGGTAGTGATCAATATTTTTTGGGATAAGAATGAATATGAAATTAACAATTTGTTTAATTGGGTAGCAATATACCCTAATGTAGTCTACATAATTGATCTATATTAGATCATCATATTTTTTTCATCCATATTGATGCTTTTATAGCGTGAAAATTAGAGGAATAAACTCTTTGAAATTTTTTTACTAGTGGGATCTAGTTTGGAAAATTGGGGTTTGAAAACTTCCAAGAGTGTTTTGAGGCATCAAATGACATTTTTTTTGAGGTAAAAATGTTCTACTTTATAATTGCACATTTTTTTCGTATTCTACACATAGAAAAATTTCCAATGATGCAATAATTGCATCATTCAAAGTACGCATGCAAAAATTATGCCACTCAGAAATTGACCTTCCTATTTTCACCACAATAATTCAAGAGGATGCCATGTCAACCCTCATTATTCATGAAAAAGTGGCTAGCCACATGATTATGATGAAGAATAATCTAGAAGGTTCTATATTGTAACTATGGATAAGAGTTGAAGTAGTCAAACCTAATCACTTGTAGGCTATTAGGCTGTGTTATAACTAAGCCACTAAGAGGAAAATGGGTTCTATTCTTTTGAGTGCATTTGTTCCATAGATGAGAAAAAATAGCCGATAGGGATAGGAGATAGAACACACAGAGGATTTGTGCACTGTAATATCCCATGTTCCATAGGCCATACTTCTTTACACTCACAATTGTTTTCTATTAAGAGAAAGAGAGCATAACAACCTCACCTTCTAGCTAGGTTTTTCTCTAAAATGGGTTTTTGAGGTCATATCTTGTGTCAAATTGTGTTTTTGAGCTTTTATTTAGTTGTTATCTCTTTGATACATAATTTTATTTCACATGCATATGTTATTAACATTAATCTACAAATCCAAAATTATAAAGGGAAATAAAACTGTAATAATGTAGATTTCAAATTTTTAAATAAAATTTTATCATATATATTGTGACAAACTATCCTGTGGAATATTGATGACAGTTTACAGATCATATTGGTATCAGAGAAATTTTCTTTGGGTATATTGTGGATATTTGTGAGGGATTTAGATTAGTTGGGCCAAAATATGTAAAACCCTAATCATGGTCGATGAACCTATAACCCTCGAGATCTTGCAAAGGAGAGGTTTTCACAGCTAGAACAACAAGCTGCAGATATAAATCGTAATGTAAATATCCTCATCACAGACCTGCAAAATAATATTTTTACATTCAAATAATATTGGGTTTATAACTCAGATGGCATATCAGAGGGGAGATAAAGAGATAAGTAAGAAATACATAACCAACTGAAGAAAGGACCCAAAAAAGATCAACCAAATTAAAGTGTCATGAGTAATTCATAATCCCTATTCAAAATGGAAGTGAAGGTCAATATTAATCCATACCAAGTTGAGATTAATGCTCTGAAACTAAATCATTGGTTGCAACATCTATAAATGTATTTCAGTGTCCATAAAATTGAGGAAGAACATAAGATTTCATTTTTGTTGCTAAAATTACAGAGCCATTCCCTAACTTGGTTGGAAAGCCACACTGAGACTTGGAGTTTGGAGGGAGAGTCTGTAGTGACAACGTGGGAGGACCTAAAAAACCTCATAAAGATGTATGTTTACCCTATTGGGTATGTAGAGAACCAGTGGATCTGGTGGCACTACTTTAGGAAAAAGAAGGGGAAAATCATATAGGAGTACACCACAAAGTTCAGAAAGATGGTAATAATGTTGGGTATCTACCCAAAGAACCCATATGTACTCCTCAAGTATTTAGGTGGTCTACAGGCCATCTGCGGAAGCAAGTGATGTTGTTCAAGCCTAGATCAATGGATGAGGCTTGTGAACATGCACAATACCTAGAGAAAATAAGCTTGAAGAAAGGAAAATAAAGTGGATCAAAGTGGAGGGAGCAACAAGATGCTTCGAAGGAGTCAAATAAGAAGCATAAAAGAGGAAAATATAAAAAATACAACCACAACACACCCGTGCAAAGATCCCAACAACCAATGTAACATTAATGAACATAAAAAAGCGAAGTGTTGGAAGTTGCATCTAGAGATTAGCCCAAAGAACAAAAATAAAGATGATATGAAGAAGAATATCATGGCCACTGATTCAATCAACCAAGTTGAAATAAATTTAGACTTGGATGGTAATATCATTTATACATGAGTGCAGAAGGAGGTAAATATAAGTATCCTTCAGCAACAAGAAGAGAAAGAATGACCAAACTCCTCCATATAAAGATACAAGTCAAGGAGGTAAATATTGATACTTTGTTTGACTCAATATCACAGACGAATCTCATTGCAGCTAATTTAGTCAATAATTTGGGGTTGTAATTCCGTGATCATCCAAGGCCATATCCATTGTGATGGGTAGATCAAGATTCATTTTTTAAAGTAAAAAAACAATGCAAATTTACGTTTTTTATTAATGTTGATTTTATTTATGAGGTAGAAATAGTTGTGGTTCCCCTTGATGTATGTGGATTCGTTTTTGGTAGTCCCTACATGTACATGGGAGATGAAATATTCATGTGGAGAGGCAACCAATATTGGCTTGTCAAGGATGGAAAATCATTCACCATCAACACGTACAAAGGCAAGTTAAAATTTTCGCTGGTAAGTTCCAACCAAGAAAATAAATTGATAAGTTCTAGCAAGAAATATTATTTATTATTTTTATGAGAAAATAAGTCTATAGAAGATTCAGTACAAGACAAGGCATCCTTAGAGGGGTATACTAAGGAAGAACAATAACAACTAGAAGAGTTGCAACAAAAATACAAGGATGTGTTTCAGGAGCCTAATGGGCTACCACCTAAGAGAGAATTGGATCATGAGATCCAACTATTGCCAGAATACCCATTTCCAAACATTGTGATGTACAAGAAATATGTTATAGAAGAAAGTGAGATGACAAAATAATTGCAACAATTTCTGGAACATGGTTTCATTCGATTGAGTACATCACCACATGGGTCACCCATCATCAATGTGCCAAAGAAGCATGGGACTTGGTGGATGTGTATATATTACAAGTTTTTGAACAATATCACACTCAAGAAAAGGTACCCCTTGCCTCATATAGATGATCTACTTGATTAGTTACAATAAGCAAAGTACTTCAAAAAGTTGGTATTAAAGTCTGGATATCATTAGGTTTGAGTAAGAGAAGAATATACCTGGAAGACCACCTTCAAAACTAGGCAAGTTTTGTATGAGTTCTTAGTCATGCCATCTGGTCTATGAAATGCACCAACCACATTTATGATATTAATTAATGATGGATGACATTTGTTATTTCCTATTTAGGTGATATACTAGTATACACTGCTACCTGGGAGGAGTGCATCTCACATTTGACATAGGTGCTTGAGACATTAAAGAAGCATAAGTTGCTAGAAAATATCAAGAAGTGTGACTTTGAAAAAACAATATTTGGTGTATTTGGGGTATGTGATAGGTGGAGGAGAGATAAATATAGATTCTGCCAAGATGGGGGCCATCATGAAGTCAATGCCTACTAATTTTTTTTAGGTTAGGATTTTAATTGGGGTGGCACGGTACCTTAGGAAATTCATAGCCTCATTTTCAATAGTATAAATATTGCTCCATGCCATAAAAAATAAGTGTAAAGAGTTTTCGGTGGGGAAAGGGTCAACAAAGGGCCTTCGAGGAGCTAAAGAAGAAGATTAGTCAAGCACCAGTTCTAGAATTACCAAACTTGTAGCATCCCTTTAAAGTGGATATCGATGCAAGTGGGTATGATATGGGAGCGATCTTGATGTAGGGGGGAAGGCTTGTACGCTACCATTATGAAGTATTTCATGGGGCAGTTATTAACTAACCTACCTAAAATAAGGACATCTATTCCCTAGTGCAATATGTGAAGAAATGAAACCATTATTTTATGGGAAAGGAGATAGTAATCCACTTAGATCACCATCCACTACAGTACTTGTAAGCCAAGAGTAAGCTATGGAAAACCAGGCATTACAAGTGGATGGGATTTCTACAACAATTTCATTTGGTGATCAAGTACAAGAAGGGAAGCACAAACAATTTGTGCGACATGCTTTCAAGGCCACCCACATCAAATATCAAAACTTTGGGAACTATAATGCACATGGATCCATTCACCCATGATGCATACAAAGAGGTATATTTAAAGGATGAGAACTTCAAGGAGGTGTTTCAAGAGTTTTATATTTAGAGTCATGTGCACGATGGTGATAAAATCATTGATTACCATCTCCAAGATGTGTTTCTCTACAAGTTGGATAAGCTATGTGTTCCTAAATGAGAGTGTTTGTAGTTTATTAAAGAGGCTCACATGTCTCAGGTTGCAGGGAACTTTGGTGTAGGGAGGATAGTGGCCAACTTGTAGAGGTATGTGTATTGGCCTAAGATGCAAGGACAAGTAGCTATGTCCATAAGAGGATGCATGCTTTCTTGTACTATCAATCCTAGTAACAAGAAATGAGATCTATACCATCCCTAACCTGTACCCAGATGTCCTTAGGAGAGAATTTCCATGGAATTTATGGGAGGTTTACCAAGAACAAGAAAGGGACATGACAAGTTGTTCATGGTAGTTGATAGGTTCAATGAGATGATTTTTCTAATGCCCTGTAAAAATACCATCAGTGGGAAAGAAGAAAAAAACTTTTTATATAGATAGTTTTGGGTGCACTTTTGGATACCAAGGAGCATCATTTAAGATAGGGATACGATATTTCTCAATGCATTTTGGACTACATTGTGGGAGAAGATGGAAACACAGTTGAATAGGTCTACAAAATTCTATCCACAGACATATGGGTAGAAAAAAGTATTCAACATGAATTTGGCGCAACTTCTAAGGGGATACAATTAAAAGCACCAAAAGACCTTGGATGAAAATATAGTATCTATGCAACACTCTTTCAATAGAGTAGTCAACACATCTACTCAGTAATTCCCCATTTGAATTTTTTTTTTTTAGATATTTGTCGCCTTCGCCTCTCGATATTCCATATGGAAAACAAGGAGGAGTGGGGTAGGATCTTACAAGGGACACCTTGAGGACTAAAAAATATATATAGAATATTAGGAATATCCATATACATGTACAAGAGACACTACAAAAGTCACAAGAAAAATGTGAGGACATGCATGATCAACACATAACAGAGAAGTCGTTCAAGGTGAGAAATAGAGTATGCCTAAAAATGAACAAGGAGAGGCTATATGGTCATAATAAGAAAATCAGGGCTATATAGTATGGTACCTTCGAGATACTAGAAAAGTGGGCGATAATTCCTATTTATATAGTTTACCACCATACCTTAGTTATGAATGTAGAGAATCTAAAACTCTTTGAGCCTTCCATTCTAGATCGGAAAGATGAAAATTTCTTACCTTCTGTGAAGTATTTGGAATAAGATACTTAGGAAAAGTTGATAGAAGATACAATTCTACAGAGTAATTCCATAACTATGAGACACTGGTAGCATGAACTTTAATATATTGGGTTGAAAGGACTACTTCTAGGGACAGCTAAATGGTAGCCCCAAGAGAAGGTGGAGGAAAAATTTACTCATCTCATTTAGTAGAAGCGTTTAGGGACCAAAATCCTCCCAATATGGGGAAGTGTGGTCCAAATTGGATCATTATATTATTTTTCATTCATATCGATGCTTTCAAAGTGGAAAAAAGTTGAGGAATTAGCTCTTAAGACCATTTTCACCAGCGTGACCTAGTTTGGTAAATTGGGTTTTGAAACCTTCTAAGAGCATTTTGAGGCATCAAATATTTTTTTTGGTGGAAAAAATTTGTCTCTTCAGTGACCTTTTTTTAGTATTCGACACAAAAATACCTTTCCAAAAGTGAAATAATCATGTCAATCATAGTTTGTATGCAAAAGTTATGCCACTCGGAGTTGACCTTCCTATTTTCACCAACATAATTCGAGATGATGCCATGTCAACTGCCATTATTAATGAGAAAGGGGATATCCATGTGATTATTATGAATAAGAATATAAAATATTTTATATTATATCTCTGGTTAAGAGTTGAGGTAGTCAAACCTAACCACTTGTAGGTTATCACACTATTTTATAACTGGGTCACTATGAGGAAAATATGTTCCATTCTTTTGAGGGCATTTGTTGCATAAATGAGAAAAAAAATAACCTATAGGAATAGGATATATATAAAACACAGAGGATTTGTACATTTTAGTATCCCATAGGACACATGGCATACTTCTTTGTAATCACAACTATTTTCTATTCAGAGAAAGAGAGCAGAGCGACCTCACCTTCCAGCTGGGTTTTTCACCTGAAAGGTTTTCCTAGGTCATATCTTGTGTCAAATGTGTTTTTGATATTTTATTTTGTTTTTATATATTTTCTACATAATTTTAATCCACATGCACACACTATTAACAATAATCTACATATCCAAAATTCTAAAGGGAAATAAAATTGTAATAATGTAGATTTTAGATTTTTAAATATAATTTTATCATATTGGTTGTGATGAACTATACAATGGAATATCCACGATATTTTATAGATCATTATTTCTATAAATGCATTTTTTACTCTAAGGTTTTCTAGCTAACAAATTTATTCTATGGATAAGGTCTTCTAAATGTTCTTGGAACTGATATTGAACATAAGATCCCCCTTTTTTCTTCCACTGATGTAAGGTTGTACTGAAGTTGCCAAGCAATATGAATTTTGATCCAAAAATTGTGTCCCCAAGGGCCACTAAGGAATTCCAACAATCATGCTTTTCTTTGAATTTGACAAGCATGCAATATTGACAATGAAGCATACATTATTTGAAGGAATATGTAGAAAATGAGTAACTAAATAGTGAAATGTCAAACTAGATTCTAGCAATATGAGTGAATATTGATACCACATGGTTGATATCTAACCTGAAGCTCCTCTTTCACTAACGGGAAGTATCCCAATACCATTACAAACCTTTTGTTGATTTTGGAGGACCTCTTGATCCTTAATTTTTGTCTTCTAGAGCAGGATAACTAAGGGTCTCTCTTTGTTGATCAGATATTTCACTTCCTCCATCCTGTTTTCCAACCCTAATCCCCTACAATTCTAGAGTTTTTAAAGTAGGTGCTTGCATACAAGTTGGCGTCAGTTCATTGTAAAAGAATATTTAAAAGAAGAAAAATAAGAAAAAGTGTTAACTAGTTTCTCTCCCAGAAGGGTTTCCACCTAAAATCCCTAGTGTTCAAAAGTTATGATTGTGCTTCTTATTCGTTTTGAGCTTGTCTCTTCATGTAGTGTATTTTTTATTTACTTCTAATATGTTCTATTGGTTAATTAAAGATAAAGTAATTTTTAATAAGAACCACAAATTGGTAAATGATGATATGCCAGTGTTATAATAATCAACCCCCCTCTCAGGATAACCAAGCTTCCAACAATAAGCATTATTTTTCTTAGGAATACTTAGAGTGTCGTGCATATTAATTGAAAATATGTGGGATTTCATGTCATCATCATCTTCTTCTTCCTTTTTAATTTAAATGTATTTTATTAATTGATGTTGATTACATATGGCATATCCTTCTATATTCCTTTGGTGTACAACCAAGGAAACGAGACCATTGGTAATACAAGAGGTATACTGTCGAAAAATATATTGAGTTCTCAAAAATCCTATAGTGATTTACTTAACAACCAAAAAATATAATGATAGAGAAACTAAATAATATTATTATTTCTAGCTAAAACATAATATAATTGTAAATATAGAAAATAGAAATTTTCATGAAGAGACTAGGAAGAGGTGGAAACGTCCACATCTATGGGTGCTTGATCTCTTGGACTATATATAGGAACCAAGCTTATTTTGTGTTTTAAGACTAATTATATCCTTTCCAAACACTTGTCCATGGCTTTAAATTCTAACAACATCTATTTTTTCATCATCGAAATTCATTTTTAGTATCATTTCTATCAAGTAGCACTCTTCCCAACATTATTTTCAGTTTCCAATAAAGGTCAATTATATGGATATATTGGTTTTGTGACTGTCGAGTGCCTAGTATATGGCACCCAATCTTCCACAAAATCTCTAACCTAGGATTCAATATGATAATATCTTTCAGTTACAACACCCTCAGTCTCCCAAATTTCTTGTTAAATTTCCAAGGGAGTTTACATTTTAAACATACATGATAAATATTATACTTGTGCACGGGCTCGAGATGTGTTGAAGGCTGGAATTGTTTCTTTTTTGAAATCATTGTTTCCATCTCATTTCACCTATTTGTCACTATTCTATAACAATATCACCATATTTGAGGTCAAGTCTAACTCCTATAAAGGTATTACTCATCCATAGTTAAATTATCTGTTTCTTAGTGAACTATAAAAAAAGTATTCTTACAGTAACCAAATCATGAATATTATGCAATTGATATTTGTTTGCGCAATAGAATCCATTGTTAGACAGGTTGCAACACTCCAGTAAAGGGAAAAATATATCAAAAGGTGAAAAATGGATCATAGATGGATAACCACCTACCAGCATTTCTTGGCAAGCTACGCAGATTAGGAAATATTGAAATCAAAGGAAATGTGAACTATGGAAATTGCGTGTAGCGATCAAACACAAGTAACGGAGAAATAATAAATATAAAGTGAGTGAGACTGAATATTGAAGCAATTGTCAAGATTATGGATCCAAATAGATCTCCTACGACTTGATTTTTCAATAGCAAGTCATAAATAGATTGAACTCTCACTTGAATTGATTTCGTATATGTCGAAATTATTCATAGCATATTGACTTAAAACTCTTTAAAGTCATTTTATAATTTTTATGAATGCTGTAAGCGAGAAAAGATACATAAGGTTTTTAATTATCAAGATTTTGTGGTGAATATTGATAACACTATGTTTTATGATATAAGTCACTGTTATTTCTAATGCGTTCGTGAAGATCTTGTGATCTCTAGTCAACCTGAACTCATGGGAGGGCCCCCTGTCAAGTTGTGAGGTTTGATTTCATAATTTTTTTTTTCTTAGCATTATAATTTGTTTTCAAAAATTTGTTTCTAATGTAGTTCCATTTCTGGTTATTTTCATTTGGTTATAGAGTACTCATAAACATAAAACACTAAAAATATTTCAGCTATTCAGTGCATCTTCTTGTCAGCACTTGATTGTTTTATAATGCAATTTGATTTCTTCGATGCTAATGAAATGCACTTTAGAGGTTGAATACGCACATTAGTAATCATTCTGCAAGTATTAAATAGATTTCACTGTCATTTTGTTTCTAAATCATTTAATATAAAATTTCTTTATTACAAATTAGTTTAATATTTCCTTTCAGCAAAACCGTGCCGAATGTGTTCAATTCCACATTAGTAGAATTATAATTATTTCTTTTTATTTTTATCTTCAAGCATTTCCTTTCATGTAGTTAGAATTAAGTATGATTTATGAAATTTAGATAAATCTTACACTTTAAAAGTTTATCTCAGACAATCAGGACTTAATATAACTTTGGATTGAAAGAACATGTGCGTATTTATTCTCCAAATTGTATGAAAATAATTTTTCCATCTTTAGAATTAGTATCATTTTTAGAATCACTTAATATATAGAATAAATCCTAGCATATATAGTGCACATACATTTGAAAAATACATGAATCCTAGTTGACAATTAATGAAGTAAATTAAAGACAATTAACTTACCAAACATTTTGGCACCATTTCCATGGAAGTGCATATAGGATTTCATTTTTCAAATATTGATAAAAAATTATTAAAAAAATTTATGCATAGAGAAATGGATTCTAGGGGTGTTGGGTGTGTGTTATAGTCTTTCCATGACTATAATTAGGTGCAAAGCGGGGGGTAAGAGGGGGGAGGAACCCCCCTACGCTTGCACCACGCGTAGTAGGGGGGCGGTAGCCCCCCTACACAAGGTTCGAGGTAGCGCCTTTGGAAAATTTTTATTGGACCTTATATTAGGTGGGCAAACCTGCCTATGGTTTTGTGTATGGGTTTGCAAATGGTTTTGGATATGATGGTTTTTTTCTCATGGTATTTTGTATATCTGATTAAGGGAACTATGATTATGTTCTAATCCAGGGTTAATGGATTGAGGTTTATGAATGCTTCAACATGTATATATATGTGTTGTAACATTGAAAGGAATATAATAAAAAATCAAGCTGGTAGTCCTGGTTTGGGATCTAGGGGAAAATATCTGTGTATATCTATTTTATGTTTTACACTCTTGCTATTGTTTATTTTCTATTTTTTTTAAATTCGTTTGCAAATAATTTCTGTACAGGGTTAAAACCTACAAGGGGTAGATTTGCAAGTAGATGTAGAAGGTCAATTCCAACATCACAACTCACTCCACCTAGACCTCATAGTGCCACACCATCCACTAAAACTCACATTCCATAATTGGCAGGTAGACATAGGCTTACTGAGGTAAATACTTATAAAATCCAACCCATAGATTCACAAAATTTCTCTATTAAAGTTGTGGTTTAAGAAACTATATCCCCAACAGAAGGAGTAATATTTATATCTTCTACTGGAGAACAACTTCTAGGTCAAGAACTAGAAGTTTGTAGTGAAGAAGAAGAGGAAATTTATTCTAATATACCATTAGTAGAAGAAACATAAGAAGATCTAGATAATCCAATCATAGAACCTTATATTATCTCTAAGGAGTCTACAATGGAAAGGGAAGGGGAAGGATAAGTACATAATGTAAATGGTGAAATTAGGATCGGAGGAGGAAGAGGCAGAGGAGGAAATATAGGAGGAGGTAGAGGTAGAGGTGGTAGAGGGGAACCAAACCTTTTGGATTTCCAATATTTGATGAAGATTCTACAGCCATCATGAAAAACATCTCACCCTCCATTATCCCTAATTTCCATGCTTTAAGAAATGAGAACCCTGAAACATTTCTTTCTGAGTTTGAAGTTTTGTGTAGATATTATGGCTATCTACTTGATCCTCAAAAAATTGAAATTATTTCTAGCTTCTCTTAAACATTGAGCAATTAAATGGTTTATGGGATTAGGAACACATTCAACTAGAGCATGGGAAGACATGAAAAATGTGTTCTTAGTAATGGGCCTCTAAATTAGACATAGATTAAGCCCCATATAACCTTTATTACGCACATAAAAAATATATTAAATCTCTCCTTCTACACTTAGTAATTTTTTTTATGATTTAATATGTTCTTTGGAAGGTTTAGAGATAATTTCATATTTGTGCCTAATATTATTTATTTTTGTAGAGTATTGTGAGAATATTGGGAAGATTATGAAGATTTGGAGAAGGAGATAAATTAGGGACTTTCTCCCTACTACTGGAGGCTCAATATTGGAAATAAATGAGAAAAATATGAAGAAATTATTGAGAAATTCTGGAGAGATTCCAAAACTTTGATGATTAAGAAAATATAGGAATGTGTTCCTTGCCATTTACTCCAAACTCCTAGTGTTGGGAACCAAATCCACTATTTGAGGGATTTTGGAGGGGAAAACTTCCTCCTTTCAAGTAGAATTCTTCCTCACCTTTTTGTATAAGCACCAATTGTAATTGGCCTCTAGGGGCATGTATTGTTTAGTATTATTATGGAGAAAACTTTTTTTTTAGCACCTCCACTTTCTTTTCTTATAGGGATGTACTTGGACTGATTCAATAATGAAGGTCGGTGTCATTTTTAGCTTCTAAGGCTTAGTTTCTTCCGTAGGACTTTGAGTCCTCCTTGGGCTTTGCCCAGGAGCCTCAGAGCCCTATTGCACCATTTCTTTATGTTATTTTCACTTCTTATTCACATGCATCTCATTTCTGTTTTACATATTTTTGTATTTAGTATTGTTTCGTTTCTTGTTGTAGGATTGAGTTAAATGATTGAAGTGAGTTTTTTTTCAGGTTGCTTATAGGTTCAAAAGAATTAATCATCCTTATAATAACTTTGGAAGGTAATCTTAATCATTAGGCTACTTGGATTGGGTTACTAGTTCACGAATATGAGATTTCTAGAAATTCCTTGTAGAAAAATAGTAGTAATTTTATGCTATTTTTTAGAATGGGTTAATGAGATTAATTTGACTTGATTCCACTTTCATTAGGTCATAATAATGTTAAAGCTAATAACAAAAGCTACCCTGTTTCATTTTCACTTGATTAGTTTATGAATTTGATAAATTAACTAGCTCACTAATTCTTGAATTTCCAGTTTTTAGAGTAGTAATTTTCTGTTATTTTTTAGCATGTGTGAACATGGTTATTTTGGAGTGATTCTACTTGGAATAGAGACCTAAGACATCATACTTAATAAAAAAAAATTTCCCATCCCATTTTCATTTGATTTACTTAGTAATTCGGTGATTTATCTCCAAAACAAAGTATATTGTAGCAAAAACAGAGATTCGTGTAGCACCCTTGTAACATGTGTAAACTCGACCAGATTTTCTCCCAAAGGTTGGTTTTTGTCTCTTAGGCTTGAATAATGACCCCTAGGATCTAAATACATGATTGCGGAAGAATAAAAACTATTTAGGGCATTCATTTTTGCAAATTAGATTAGGTATTTTTATTTGAATTCATGCTCTTAGGATTTCAATTACAAATTGTTGTTCTTTCCTAGGATTAATTTCTTTTCAAAGCAACACTTCCATTTCTAAAATTAGTTTAGGATTTGATTTCATGACAATCCCTCCATTACATTATATCAACAAAATAATGACACATTGTATCCTGCACATATAGTGTCGATACCTCTTTAGTTTGTATAATCCCCAGGTTGATAATTAAAGTTGGTAGCCTTGGGAGTTGCAACATTCTTGCTGCAATAATGAGGCTTCTCTCTTTTTGGTGCCGTTGTCGGGGAGGTGTCAAAGTATGCATTTCTTTCTTCCCTAGTTGATTCATTTATTTTATTTTTGCAGATAATAAAAAAAAATAATAATAAAATAAAATAGCATTAGGCATATTCCATTTCAAAACAGAAAATTGCATTGCATTAACATTCTTATTAAATTTTTTTTTTTTTAAATACTTCTCCAACACAAACCCCCCCCCCCCCCATTTAATCACCTGGTGCAATAAGAACCAAATTGATGGACCTCTAAATTAGACATAAAATAGGGTCCATATAACCTTTATTAGGCCCATCTAACCTTCCTTATGCACATAAAATATATAGTAAATCTATCCTTCTACACTTAATAATGTTTTCTTATGCTTTAATATGTTCTTAGGAAGGTTTAAATGTAATTGCATATTTGTGCCTAATATTGGTTATTTTTGTAGAATATTGTGAGAATATTGGGAAGATTATGCAGATTTGGAGAAGGAGATAATTTAGGGACTTTCTCTTTAAAAATAAATAAATAAATAAATACAAAAAATAAAATAAAATTGCATTACGTATATTGCATTTCAAAAGAGAAAATTGCATTGCATTAACATTCTTATTAAAAAATATATATATTTAAAAATATTTCTCCAACACCAACCCCCCTCCCCCCCCACCCCCCATTTGATCACGTGGTGCAATAAGAACCAAATTGATGGGCCTCTAAATTAGACATAAAATATGGCCCATATAACCTTTATTAGGCCCATCTAACCTTCCTTATGCACATAAAATATATATTAAATCTATCCTTCTACACTTAATAATGTTTTCTTATTCTTTAATATGTTCTTAGGAAGGTTTAAATGTAATTGCATATTTCCTAATATTGGTTATTTTTGTAGAATATTGTGAGAATATTGGGAATATTATGCAGATTTGGAGAAGGAGATAATTTAAGTACTTTCTCTTTGTCACTAGAAGATCAAGTTTGAAGAATAAATGAGCACAATGTCAAGAAATTATGGAGAAGTTTTGGAGAGATTCAAGGGGTTTGTCCACAATCCTTAACTATCAAAGGTAGGTTAGCAAATTGAGGACAAAGTGCACTCAATCTATGGTTTACTTGGAATCAAAATGGACTCAATCATTATTTTCTAGGGATCCGTTGGTAGCTTCCCTATAGAATAAATAGAGAAGAGATAGAGCTAGTAAGGGATTCGATTCCATTCAGAACTTCTGCTGCAAGCTATTAATATTTTTGTTTTTTACTCAGTGATTAAACTTTCATAAATGTAATGAGGCTATTCTCTTCCTGAAATGAGAAGACAGAATCCATTTTATTGGTTTAATTCCAAAGAGTTGGGCTCGTAGGTTAGGGCCCAACCCATGTGCCTCAGCTTCTCTGTTGTTTTCATTATTTTCTTTCTGTCATTTAGCTAGTTTTATTTCTAATATTTTCATTGATGTTATAGTATGCTACTGTAGATTTAATCTACTTATCTGCACAGTAGAATAGTTGATGAAGTCCATAAAACTGTGAGGTAGCCTTCCCCTCTCAGCTCTGTTAATAAAGCTCGAGGAGGGTAGACCTTCCTGCACACCAAAAATGCTTTCTGTTTATGATTTACTGCTTCTCAGATTAGAGTAGAGTGAAATAACAATTTCAATATTTATTCCACTATGTTATCATGCATTATGTTTGTTTTTCCGTGCATGAATCCATAGGTTTGTTTGCAGGAATTAGTATTAAAGTTCTGAAGAAGTTCACCCTCGCTTCTCGCTTCATTTTCCATCTCTGTTTTCACGCTTCTAAACACCTATGTTACACTCTATTCCCTCCTTATTCTTTTATTACAGTTGTCGCCCTTTTTATTCACAAAACGCTTGAAAAAACATTGAAAGTTTGACCTCTGCCCTTGCTTCTCGAAACTCTCATTCACCATACTTCATTCATCACAAATCACAGATATCTTTCATTCTTTGTTTATGCTCTCCCATTCCAAGCTCCGATTGAAATATTTCCTTCCTCCTTACCTTTGCCAGTTATCAGTAAAAAATAACTTCATAAACATTAGAACCCATTCCTTTTTCATTAAAATACTTATCGCAATTCCTTACCGCAATCGCAAATCACATTTCTCATTTGGTTCCCGTAATATACCGCTCCTGTCCACCAATTGCGAAATTCTTTCCGTAATCTGCCACTCCACCCGTCGCATATCACATTTCACATTTTGCTCTAGAACAATGCTTCCACTACTCTACAGCTTTGCGGTCTTGTGATTGCGATATTGCATATCGCATCTCGCACTTCTGTCACCCATCGCAATCACAAATCATGTCCCATCACATTTCCCATTTCGCTCCTGCTCTCGAACAACACTTCCATCGGTCCTCCAACTTTAACAATGTTACCGATGAAATAGGTAACCTGACCTCAAAACGGGAACTCTAGCCCAAAAAGACTCAAAAAACATGAAAAAACACCCCAAAAACAAAAAAAGTGTATTCCAAAATGCACTTGGTTTTTTTTTAAGGTCAAATTTCAACATTTTATAAAATTATGCTAAAAACAAAATTGTTTCTTGAAAAAAGGATTGAAAAAACACCCTCAAAACAAAACCAGTTGATGCTGGAATGACCAAAAAAAAAAAATGTGTCATATTTTTTACATTTTTAAAAATAGAAATAACATTTTTTAATTTTTAAAATTCAAACATTAAAATAAACCTAAAATTTAAGAAAAAAATAAATTTAGAAAATAAAAAACATTTTAAAGCTTAAAATTTAAAAATATATAGGAAAAAAAAAAAAAATTAATTCAAACATTTAAGAAAAACCTAAAATTTCAGAAAAAAAAAAATAAAAAATAAAATTAATGATTAAAATTTCAAAATATATAGAAAAAAAAAAAAAAAAAAAAACAAAATATTAAATTAAAAAAAAAAACAAGTTAAAAAAAAGAAAGAAATTATAAAAATTAAAATATAGAAATTAAATTTAAAAAAAGAAAAAGAAAATGTTTATTAAATTAAAAAAAAAATTAATTTAAAAAAAAAATTAAATTTAAAGAAATATATTAAATTTTAATAAATTTAAAAATTAAAAATAAAAATTAAAAAAAATACATTATTTAAATTAAAAGTAAAAAAATGAAAAATGAATTAAAAATAAAATACAATAAAAATATTAAATTTAAAAAAATATATATTAAAAAAACAAATAAATTTTAAAAAATAAATTAAATTTAAATCATAAAAAATAATATATATATATATATATAAACTTAAATTAAAAATATATATATAAGATTTTATTAAATTAAAAAAAATGTTAATATTAAAATAATAAATTAAATTTAAAAAGAAAAATATTAAATTTTAATAAATAAATGAATAAACAAATAAATTTTGAAATAAAAAATAAATTTTAAATATAAAGAAAAAAAAAAACATTGTTAAAATAAAAAGTTAAAATACTTTAAAAATCAATTAAAAATGAAAAATTGAAAAAAATAAATTAAAAAAAATATATTAAATAAAAATAAAATATAAAAAAAATTAATTTGAAAATATTAAGTTTAATTAAAAAAAAAATCTAATTTTAAATACACAATTTTAATTGAGATAAAAAAAATATAATAATTTTATGTAATTAAAAAAATAATAATAAAAAAACAAAAAATAAAAAAAAAATATTAAATTCAAATAAACTAAAACAAAAAAACAAAATTTATTAAATTTTTAAAAATTAAATGAAAAAACTAAACATAAAATTTAATAATAAAAAAAAAATGAAAAAATTAAAAAAAAATCAATGAAATAAAAAAAACACAAATTTAATAAAAATTATTAACAAAATTTAGAAAAAAAAAAAATTAAAAAAAAATTAAAACAAATTAAATTTCAAACATAAAAATTGAATTAAAAAAAAAAAATTGAATTTTTGAATTTAAAAAAAAATCAAATTAAAAAAAAATATATTAAATTTTTTGAATTTAAAAATAAATAAAAAAATCAAATTAAAAAAAATATATATATATATATATATATATATATATATATATATATATATATATATATATATATTAAAAATTAAAAAAAATTAGAAAAAAAAAGAATTTTTTGAGGCTGATTCACGGGGATCACCCTCCCGCGGCGGGAGGCCGATTGTGCGAGGTCGATTCCAGGAATCTCCCTCCCGCTGCGGGAGGGTGATTCCAGGAATCGGCCTCGCGTCGCGGGAGGGCGATTCCTGGAATCGGCCTCCTGCCTAGGTGGCGGCGGCGGCTGACTGCTGGGTGGGCGGGGGGTTCCATGCAGCCTCCCCGCCCGCCAAGCGGCCGACCTTCGCCGCCACCTGGCCGGGAGGCCGATTGGTAGCGCCACTACGATCAAAAAATTCTTTTTTTTTTCAATTTTTTTAAATTTTTAATATATATATATATATTTAATTTGATTTATTTTTAATTTTTTTTTTTTAAATTCAAAAAATTCAAAATTATTATTTTTTTAATTCAAATTTTTTATTTTAAATTTAATTTATTTTAAATTTTTTTGTTTTTTTTTTAAAATTTTGTTTTTAAATTTAATATTTTAGATTAATTATTTTTTAAAATTTAAAATTTATTTATTAAATTTATGAAATTTTGCGTTGTTTTTTTTTTTTTTTTTTAATCTTTTAGTTTATTTAGTTTTTCATTTTTAAATTTTATAAATGGTTTCATTTAAAAAAAAAGAGAGTAAATTTATGGATATTTGTTTTTTAATTATTTGCATGTGGTTTTTTTTGTTTTGTTTTTTTGTTTTTTGATGATAGTTTTTTTTTATTTTAATTTTCTTTTTCAATTTTAAATTTAGTTTTTTTTTTCTTATTATTATTATTATTTTAATTTAAAATTTAAAATTTAATTTTTTCTTTTTTGTATTTTATTTTTTTTATCTAAACTTTAATTTTGTAATTTAAATTATTTTTATTTTTTATTTTTTTTTAAATTTTTTTGGTTAATTTTTGTTTTTTTCTTTAAATTATGTGTTTTTTTTTCAAATTTTGTCATTTCTTTTGATATAATTTTAGAATATTTTTGTTTAAATTTTTTATTTTTACGAGTTAATTTTGTTTTTTTTTTACATTTTTATTGTTTATATATATATATATATATATATATATATATATATATATCTAAGTTTTGTGTTTTATTACCAACATGAAAATCACCACTCTAAAAAAAAAGGTTGATGCTGCATCAATACGTTTCAAAATTAGCATGAAAATCACTGCTCTAAAAAAAAAATTTGATGCTGCATCAATACGTTTCAAAATTAGCATGAAAATCACTAACATTTTAAAATAAATATTCATACTTCATAAATAAAAATATTAGAGTGTCAAAAATGTGCACAAAAAAAAGGGGTGATTCTGCATCACTACTTTTCAAAATCGGGTGCTTTTTATGCTACCAAAAAAAAGTAGGTAATAGTGCGGTTACCTATTTCATCGGTAACAATGCTCTTTGCGATATTGCGAATTGCAATATCACATATTGCATATCACACTTCCATCCTCTCATTGCAATTCCGCCTTCGCACTTTTCAAAGCCTCCCTCTCAAAGAATTTTTGCGATATCATAAGGTTTAATGAATTCTAAACCCCTCTTTCCACCTCTAAGCCTTGTCACATGTGTTAAGCCTGCCATTAGCATCTTTAGCCTTTTTCCCTCCAAACTGAAAGCAACACTTTTTCAAGTTTAGTTAGATCATGAATAGTTGCATGCTTAGAAGCATGGTAGCATGGTAGATAGATCATAGGATAAATAAGTGTGTTTACCCATTTGGCCCATTAAGTGTGGTTAGAATTACTTTCCTTTCCTGTCATTTATTTTTTGTAATTTCATTTAGTTTCCTTTCTGTCATTTCCTTTCTGCAATTTAGTTTAGTTTCATTGAAATGTGACAGACTTCATTGAGAAACCCTAGAAGTAGCACCCTTTCGTAGAGTGGAAGAGGATGACATGAGTAGAATGCATCTGATGTGTATATAGCACTGTCACCTCCAATTTTTTACGAACCCCGGGTTGATAAAGTAAAGTAGTGCAGTAACCCCTGGGAGTTGTAGCACTCTTGGTGCAATACCAAGGCTCACCATTTTTGGCATCGTTGCCAGGGAGGTGTCTAGTAGATTCTTTGATTCTGTTTTAGCATTCTTTTCTGCTTTCCTTTTTTATGTTGTTTCCGAAATATTGAAAAGTACAAAAAAAATATGATTTTCATGCCTCATAGGAGTAGGGATACTGAGAATATTTTTAAAAATACTTCTCCAATACCAAACCCCCTCTTAAACATGTGGTGTAGTAAGAACCACATAACCATACACTTTTGAAGGTAGAATATAAGGATGGATATGATGACAATGAAGAAGATCTTATTGGGTTTCCCATTCAAGGTATGGACATCAGTGTACATATGAAGAACATTCATCCATATTTCCTTCCAAACTTCCATGGTATGAGGAAAAAGGATCTGGAAACATTTCTATTTGAATTTGAGATACTTTGTAGATCTTATGGCTACTTATCACACACTAAAAAATTGAGTTTGTTTCTTGCAACATTGAAGGATAAATCTCTTAAATGGTTAATGAGTCTAGGTACTAATTCAATTAGATCATGGAATGATATGCAAAATATATTTCTAGGAAAATATAAAAACCATGATATTAAAGAAGAAATATTAAGAATGCATTATCTCTAAACTGGTACTAATGGACTGCTCCACCAGACAACTTAGAGTAACTATTTCAAAACAACTTTGGACTGAGGATTAGCCTCTTCAGCCTAAGAGGGCTCTCTCAATTTATCTAATGATTTTCTCAATTAGGCCTTAAAACATATGGCTAACTCTGTGAGTGTCTTAGTGTATTTGATTTCAGGTGAAAAATGGGATAGATTTCACTACCATTGGGCTCATGGAGTCAGTAAGAAGGAATTCAATGAAAAGTGTATCTTCTTATGGAAACTAAGCCTTTTCTGTTTCAATGAAAGGGCAACATTAACACATAGAGATAATCAATAGCTCAATGCTAAAAGTAAGTCAAAGCATGCATAACATGAATGATGAGTAATTTATCATCATGATACTGGAAGTAAGATAGAATTAAACATAAGACAAAAACTCATTTAAACATCTCAAGAATCTCAAGTGAAGCAAAAACACAGTCACTTTCTATTACTAATATAAAATATTTACAATAGTGGTAGTGTCAAAAGCATTCTCCAACCTGTTCTAACTCTAAAACTATCTCATTTATAGAGTGAGGACTCATACAAATGATTTTCCACCTTACTAGCTTTGAATTCTCACCTCAGAGACCTATTTCAAATATGATTACATCACTTGGAGACTTCCTAGGGATATTTCTATTTTGCAAATTTTGAATACAAAAGGACTCTTCTTTCATTAAATAATTCAACAAATCCATTTAATAACACTTATCAACTGCAACCAACTAATTTTATGAGTGTACTGGAGTGCTGATGTGTCATTATGCCACGTGAATGTTGAGTTGGACCTCCTCCAAGTCAAATTTTACAATTTTTTCATAAATATGGTTAGTGAAAATTCTGAAAAATAGGCTTCAAAGATGAGTGTATAATTTCCAAAACCTGATGTTTTTTGTAGAAAATGAGAGAGGTTTTTGTAGGTGGGCTGGTGATGAAGAAAAACCTCTTTCTGATTTACAAAATCCTTTTTAATTTGGTCAGAAATAAACTTGAAATTGATTTCTAAAAAAGTCATGTACAAAAAAAATTGTAGCGCTCATTTTGTAGCAAACTCCAAAATCCACCTTTTGCATAACCTTTGACCTTTTTGACTATTGGAGGGTATTACTTGGGGCTAATGAGATAAATAAAAAATTTTCCCACTTTTAATTTGACCATAGCTATGGTATAAAGCAAAAAGTCACCTACAACAGCTTCGTAGCGAAATCTAGCCTTTAGGGTTGGGCTTCGCTACGAAATCGCTTAATTTGCTGAAAAAACCCAAAATCTTCCCTTTTCTTCAAAATTTCACTTTCCAGGTCTACAATATGATATGATGAAGTATGTTAAGGAAAATTAGGTTCAAACTACCTCTTATCCTCCCCAAGAAACAACATTTTCACCTTCAGCAAGTTCCTCTATTAATAAAAATAGAGTTGTCTTATCTGAAATTTAGGGCTCAGAAATTATCTCATATATCTATATACTTGATAGTTGTTGAAAGAAAAAGGATTTTTTGTAGATCAGTTTGTTCTGAGAAAAAACTCTCTTGGTTTTTTGAAAAACATCTCCAAGTGTTCGGGAACTGCATTTGAAAACATGTCTCAAACAGGAAAAAAACACATTCTGAAAATAGAGTCGAAAGACATATATAAACCTCTCAATTTGTAGCACCTTTGAGAAAAGTGAAAGAGGTTAATTTTATCTGATATGTGTTTGACAATAACCTCTCTTAGTTTCTTATAATTCTCCTCTATTTTCCCGGAAACAACTCTTGAAGTTGATTGCTCAAAAAGTCAAAAAATAGATAAATCCTCAGATTCACTACGAAATTGTTAGGTAGTTTCATAGCGAAATCTACCTATTTTGCATAGAATTTGCTACGAAATTGTGAAAAATCATATATGTGGTTAAAAAAATGAATTTTAAACCAACGAATGTGAACCTAAGGTAGATTTGATAGATATGACTGAGATGACATGACTAATGAAGTGTTTTGGACTTAGGATAAAGACTTATTTCATGATTTTTTTATCAATTTAATGGACCAACCTTATGAGACAGAATGAAGCCTAGGTGAGTGACCCTAATAAAAATTAAAAATTTATGTGTGATAATAGTGGCTCCACTAGGGATGGTGTGCCCCTGTGGTACAACAAAGAACTTGTAGTTCTAGTGCCTTCCTTAAAAAAAAAAAAAAATCTGAAATTGATGAAGACTTCTCCAAACTCTTATGGCCTTCTCCTCAGGATCAAGCTTTTTGAAGACTGCAATCCAAGCTGAAGACTAAATCTATAAATGTGGAAAATATGCTCAGAATACTTGAGATTATTCACACACACTCCTACTTACCCTAGCAACTGCAATCTCCATGCTTGATTCAAGTGACATGAAACCTCCAATAAATCCATTCAATGAGCTAATCTGATACTTGAACCCCTTTGATTGTACTTGAAAAAAATTGGAAGTAATTCTTATATTGGCAACTTAGAATGAGAATCGAATCCCTACTCCATAAGAAATACAAAATTTGTCTTGGCTGATGACTGCAACAGACTTACCATTGGATCTTGGAAACCATGAAAAATCACCTTATCTTGATAGGTAAAACCATGAGAGTTGAGTTCATTCACAATTTATGGATTCTTTTGTCCTATGTATTCAATGCCAAGAACAACATCAAGTGAAAAGGAAAAAGTAAAGTTGTCTTCCATTTCATGTACATCAACAAAACCATCCATGCATTCTTTAACATCTTCAAACTTGACATCCATATTGTATGTATCAAAACTAATATTTTTCTTATCAAACAAATCAGATATAATCTTTGTTAGTTTTGCTTGAGGGTTTCCATATTGATTCTGAACACTAAAAAATCCTATACCAAAAACTTTATGTATGTCAACCATGTCATTTTTATGATCCCCAAAATGAAAAGGTAAAACAAGTATATTCAACTCTTCATGTAGCTAGAGTTTACCCAAAAGTGAACTTTCATCACATGTTACTTCATTGTTCAGAATTTTCATGCATGTATTTTAAACAACCTGATATTAAGGAGTTTCTCCTTTACATAAAATTTTAGAAAATGAATGAGCTGAAAAACAATTTGAATGATTTGGCTCATACCTTTGGCTGCATATAGATTGACAAGGCTAAAAATCCTCATAAATTTCATGTAATATGACTTGACTGTCAAATTTCTGATCTATTTTATCTTCAAGAAAAGAAGACACTTCTTCTTGTTGGAAACCTTCTTGATTACCATGAAAAGTAACATGAGAGGAGAAATCATGAAGTGCCTCTAACATATCTTCATCCATGCACTATCCATTATCACCAATACTTTTAAGATATGGAATGAAAACCTCACAAAAGTCACAACAGTCTTGTAACAGTGATAAAGAATAATGTGTTTTATCATAATGTTCTAAGAAAGTCTTATGGAAATCTCTTAGAGAGAATAAGCTTCCTGGTTGCAACCCTTCATACCATGTTCTAGCTTCATCCTCTAAGGTGGCCATAAACATTTTCAAGAGACAATCTTCAGGAAACTCAACTCGAAACTTATGCACATGCATATGGAATCTAACCAGGTGAAGAGCATCATTATCTTTCTTTTCATCTTTAAATATGGGAAGATAAGTTGACCAATTAACTCTTTCCATAGGATTTGGAAAACTAGGGATGTGAGACTGATCCATAGGAGCATTCTTGGAAATATTTCTTGCAATAGAACTCATCTTGAAACTTCATCAATCTACTGATCTTCAAGCAGTGGAGTCACCATCAAGCTATGAAATTATGAGTTCTTAAATAATGGAGTCGCCAAGGTAGTTTCTGCATCCTCAAAATGTTCTAAGCTCCTGCTACCTTCAAGAGTTCAACTTCATTGTTTGAGCACAAAATTCGGGAAATAAGTCTTCAGACTCCCGGAAGACGAACCAAAATTTTATCTCTAAATTGGTACTGATGGGCTACTCCACCAGACAATTTAGAGTAACTCTTTCAAACCAAATTTTGACTGAGGATTGGCCTCTTTAGCCTAAGAGGGCTCTCTCAATTTATCTAATGATTTTCTCAATTAGGTCTTAAAACATATGGATAACTCTGTGAGTGTCTTATTTTATTTTATTGTAGGTGAAAAATGGGATATATTTCACTACCATTGGGCTCATGGAGTCAGTAAGAAGGAATTCAATGACAAGTATATCTTCTTATGGAAACTAAGGCTTTTTCTGTTTCAATGAAAGGGCAACATTAACACATAGAGATAATCAATAGCTCAATGCTAAAATGAAGTTAGAGCATGCATAACATGAATTATGAGTAATTTAACATCAAGATACTGGAAGAAAGATGGAAGTAAACATAAGACAAAAAATCATTGAAACATCTCAAGAACATCAGGTGAAGCAGAAGCACAGTCACTGTCTATTACTGATATAAATGATTTACAATAGTGGTAGTGTCAAAATCATTCTCCAACCTGTTCTAACTCTAAAAATATCTTATTTATATAGTGAGGACTCATACAAATTATTTTCCACCTTACTAGCTTTGAATTCCCACGTCAGAGACCTATTTCAAATATGATTACATCACTTGGAGACTTCATAGGGATATTTCTGTTTTGCAGAGTTTGAATACAAAAAGGACTCTTCTTTCATTAAATAATTCAACAAATCCATTTAATAACCCTTATCAACTAAAACCAAATAATTTTTTGAGTGTACTAGAGTGATGATGTCTCATTATGCCACGTGGATGCTGAGATGGACCTCCTCCGAGTCGAATTTTTCTATTTTTTCATTAATCTGGTTAGTGAAAATTCTGGAAAAAAAGAGGCTTCAAAGATGAATGTATAATTTCGAAACCCTGATGGATTTGCAGAAACAGAGGGAGGTTTATGTAGATGGGCCTGTGTTGAAGAAAAAATTCTTTCTGATTTTCAAAATCATTTTTCATTTGGTCAAAAATCAAACTTGAAGTTAACTGCTAAAATGGTCATGTACAGAAAATTTCGTAGTGCTCATTTCGTAGCAAACTCCAAAATCCACCTTTTGCATAACCTTTGACCTTTATGATTGTTGTAGGATATTCCTTGGGGCTAATAAGCTAAATAAAACAATTTTCCCACTTTGATTTTGACTATAGCTGTGATTTAAAGAAAAAAGTTGCCTACAACAATTTCGTAGCGAAATCTGGCCTTCAAGCGTGGGCTTCACTACGAAATTGACTAATTTGCTGAAACGACCCAAAATCTCCCCTTTTCTTCAAAATTTCATTTTCTGGGTATGAAATATTATATGATGAAGTATTTTAAGGCAAGTGAGGTTCAAAATACCTCTTATCCTCCTAACTAAACAACATTTTCACCTTCAACAAGTTCCTCTATTAATAAAAACAGAGTTGTATTTTTTGAAATTTAGGGCTCATAAATTATCTCATATCTCCAGATACTTAATAGTTGTTGCAAAACCGAAGGACTATTTGTATATATGTTCGTGTTGAAGAAAATCATCTCTTTGTTTTTTTAAAAACATATCTAGGTGTTCGAGAACTGCTTTTGAAAAACATGTCTCAAACAACAACAAAAAACACATTCTGAAAATAGAGTCGAAAGACATCTCTAAATATCCCAATTTGTAGCACCTTTAAGAAAAGTGAAAGAGTTTAATGTTCTTTGATCTATTCTTGACAATAAACTCTATCAGTTTCTTAGAATTATCCTATGTTTTCCCAGAAACTGCTCTTGAAGTTGACTGCTCAAAAAGTCAAAAAACAGAGAAATCCTCAAATTCGCTACGAAATTGTCAGGTAGTTTCATAGCGAAATCTGCCTATTTTGCATAGAATTTGCTACGGAATTGTGAAAAAACAGATATTTTTCTAAAAAAGTGAATTTTAAACCAATGCATGTGAACCTAAGGTGGATTTGATAGATATGACTGAGATGACATGACTAATGAAGTGTTTTGGACTAAGGAGAAAGACTTATTTCATGAATTTTATATCAATTTCATGGACCAACCCTATGAGACAGAATGAAACCTAGGTGAGTGACCCTAATAAAAATTAAAAATTTATGTGTGATAATAGAATGAATAAAAAATATGATGAGAGCATTGAGGATCTCATAGATAGGTTCATGTTTAATGTTAAGAGGGAGAAATTGTATCAATTGGGATTTGACACACTAAAAACCCTCTTACTTAGAACAATTAGGGATGAGTGGATTGATATCGTTAATCTTGTTAGTGTCAATATTTGCATACTTCCACCAGGGATCAAAACACATTTCCATGTGCATCTTAGGTGTCCCATTCTAAATGAATTTTTCATCATTCCATTAGGTCATGATATAAAATTGTTCCACCGGTGGTTGTCCTTGTGAAATAAGCTTCTTTATCCCTCAGAAGATCATATTGGCTGACTCATTCTCATGTATCCTTCAGCATAATAACACCTATGGAAATGCTCTGTTCACTTGGAAGTCTTTAAAGTCAAAATCTCATTCAAAAGTCAGGTCAAAAAGCAGTCTCATTAGGTCATTAGGGTTTTTCATTTATCAAGGTCACTCCTTCATTCCGACGAGGTCAACATATATATGAGAGGGATTAAAAAAGATCATCATGATGGTTTCATTATGTTTTAAAGATTGTATTTTTAGTTTCAAGACTTTTTTATCAAAATGTCATTTTGATAAAAAGTCACTTATGTAATTTATTTTATTTTTTCAAATGTAATTTTATGCTACTATATGTAATAATTAAATCCCAAAGCTGTCAAAGCCATTATGTCAAGCCTTAGTGAGAAAATGAAAAGCCAACTCCATGACTTCATCAAGCCAACAATGCAAAAAGTGTCAAAAAGTATTAGTGATAAAAGGATGAAGACTTCAAACATTAGGAAAGTGGGTTTTCAAGTTAAATTAAATCCACATGCTTATAAAATCTCATAATTTTTTTCAAAAAGAGTCATTGTTGCCTTTCAAAGTGTAAGAATTATTCAAAAAAGAAGAAATTTGTGAGTTTTTGAGCGAATCTGGGCTAAGTTTCTCGGCGTTGCGCGTTCTGCACTTAGCGCTGCATGTTTGCACTGGTGTTGCGCACTTGTACCTTGGCGCTGCGCCCTTCCCTGAAATTTTCAATGTGATTTGTGAAGGCGTTGGGCACCTATATATTGGCACTGCGCGCGTAGCGAGGGAAGGTTGTTGAGTGATCTAGCAATCCAAATCACTTCAAAACTTCTCCAAACTATGCCAAAGTCCTCCAAACAACCCTCAAAGCAGTAAGTACATATTTTAACCTTGATTTTAAGCTATTTGGTCATTCTTAAATGAATTGAAATGGAAGCCCTAATGAAACCCTAATTACAAGCTTGTGATCACTATTTATACCCTTGTTTCATCTTCCTAAAAGAAATATCAGTCATAAACAAGGTATTTTCATTGATTTAGGGATTTCATTGATCTATTTTGTCCCTACACTCATCCCCTACACTCATTCTCTTCACCTTTCAAGCTAGTCATCTCATCCCCTTTCCCCTCATTTCATTTCACTTACACCCTAGGGTTTCACAAATCAGAATTTGAAAATGTCTGAAGAAGAGGATAGTGGAATTGTTGGTGAGGGACAAATGCCAAGGAGAAAAAATCACAAGGGAGGGAAAATAAACATATTTGAACCCATCACCACAAGGGAACTCATGGCCTCTCCTCTCACTGTTTCTTGCTTTAAACATGTGGGCTGCTTTGAGTTCTGTGAGAGAGTGCAGCAAGTCCAAAATCACCCAAAGTTAACAAGATTATTCATCATCAATCTACATGACAAGCAGGTCAATCTTCTGGGGTTACTTTTGAGATGTCCAACAATGCCATTGCAGCTGCTACAGGGATACCTAGTGTGGGAGAGAGGTGGTTTAAACAAGAAAACTTGATGAGTTATTTTGAACCATACCTCAAACCTAGGTATAAAGATCACAACAAGTCCATTTTCCCTTTTTCTCATCTCCTTGACTGGTATGTGCCCATGATGAGGATAATAATGAAATACTTCACTTGTGAGGGAAGTTTTTCCCGCCTCTACTCATACAATATCCGTCTTCTTATGCATTTCACTAGAATTAGAATGCTACACATACCATACTATATTTTCCGTAGCATTGACAAGATGGCTTAAATTGTGCAAAAGAGGGATTACAATCAGAAAATGCAGAGCGTTTTTCATCATTCACTCATCAAGATGGTGGTCATGCATCAGCTTCAGCAAAAAAACATTCCATGGGATGCATTCATTGCAAATGAGGTTTTTACTACCCCACCTATTCATCACGACCAAGATATTCCTTCATCATCTCATCCTCCTGTATCCACTTCTCCATCACATCCCATTGCTCATACATCACCACCCATTCACATCCATTCACCTGGTGTTTATCCTACCTCATCACCTTTCTACAACTCTTCACCATCACATCATGATACTAGAGCATCAAGCAGTGAAAGGGACATTAAGGCATCTTGCACCATATTGACTGATATTGAGCCATTTTCCTTGCATATCAGAGAGTCCACAGACATGTGTTTTCTTCACATGGTGTGAAAGGGGCCATGCCTTCTTCATCAGCAAAACAGGTAGACAAGGGCAAGGAAAAGGCTACATAGCCTATCATTGTTGAGCAGGAGGACAAACATGAAACTGAGCAGGAGTTTCAGTTGATTGACCTTGATGATGAAATTGAGGTTAGAATCACCAATTCATTGATCAGAGGCAAGGACGCCAAGATTACTAAGCTTCAAGATAATCTTGGTAGATCAAGGAATTTGATTGAATTTCTTGAGCTATAGAATCAGCAGCTAAAGAAAAAGCAGACCATCAGCGAGGTCAGGGAAATCAGAGCTCAGAGAGAGGCCAGAAAGGCCAAGGCCTTGCTAGATGAGACCTTGGGCAGATTTGATGACAGTGATAATGAGGAAGATCAACTTCCTAGACAGATACCGAGGACCATTGGATTTAAGAGGGATTTATCCCGGGAAATGAAGAAAGAGGCAGAATTGGTAGAGCAGCTAACTCCAAGTAAGCTGCTTGCCATAGAGATTGACAGAGATAGAGAGTCTTGGCTTGAGAGAACCAATTTGCATCTATAGAGCTTGTTAGAGAAATCTAAGAAGGACACTAGGAAGATGGTGAAGCACTATGCCATGAGAAACAGGATTGCAAGGGCCAAGCTCAAACGTGCAAATGCAAAGATTCAAGCTTTTGTGTAAATTTGGATTTTTAGGACAGTTTAGCATGTGGAAATGTGCTAAATGCGCAATTCCACTGGCGTTGCGTGCTTTTTTGGGCCATCCAAAAGGAAAATGGTCAGCAAATTCATGTTCCTAGTGATGAGTACATAAACCTCAGAAATTTTCAGGAGATTTGGAGCAAAACTGGTCCCTCAAAAAGGTCAAAAACCATCAAAAAATCATGTTTCTGTCCTATTTTTGGTCTTGGCACTACGCGTTTACCAGTCTTGGGAGAACAGGTTTTTGACAGAACAGATGGACACCATTTTGGAAAGTGAAAGCCTATTTGGAAACTAGACTTAGATATATTTACAATGAGATATCGTGGAGCTCATTTTGACATCGGGAAGGCCTCCAAAATTTGGTTGCAAGACAGGTCATCTTTTATGTCATGGTGCTGCACATTTACCAAGGAATTGGCAATTTTCACTGTTTTTAGCATTTTTGAATTTTTGACTTTTTGATTGGGTAAATGGGAAAATTACTGATGTAAATGGTCAAGATGGATGTAAATATAATTTTTTCACTTTTATCTAGTGTATATGCATCAGATAAGTCTACTAGGAGGTCAAATGAATCAGTTTCCTCTCTTTTAGAGGCAAATTGTTGAGTTTTCCGAGTCTTCAAATTCTTGTTTAGGAGTAGGTGAAACAACTCCTCCTCTCATGGGTTCGAATCCCTGAGGCTAGGGAAAGTGGTTTTGAAGTCTATTTGATTTATTTTCTCAGTCATTGGTAGAGGTTGGACTCACTTGGAGCTTTGGCATATCAAGAGACATCTTTGTATATCAGTTTGGCTTGGACATTAATAGAAATTTGCAACTATTTTCTTGGGATCCATGTGGTATGAGTTTTAGACATAATTTCCTCTCTGTTATCAATTTTTTTGAATGTATTGTTATTTCATAAACCATTTCATGTCTATATACTAGATTTCAAGTTTGAAAGGTAAAATCCATATGTATTTATGCTCTGTTTTGGAAAATTTAGTATAATGTGTTCATTCTCTTCAGTTTAGGGAAAATACATTTCACATGATTTCCCTAGCTCCTCACCAGTATATTCATCTCACAAAATCATATTTGAATGTTTAAACCTTTTACCTACCTTTCCCCTTGAAACCCTTGCAGATTTTGACCTAATCTCCTTGCCTTAGCCATTTGCCTCCTCTTGATCCAGAAAACCCTAAAATCAAAATCAAAACCCCCTGTACCCCTTAGCTAGCCTAAAATATTTTCATATAGCCCTATTGGTTGTGATTTTATCGAGAGATCCCTCTCTGACTTTGTAGGGCTAGATACCAAGTCCAATTTTGGTTTGAGGTTACCTCGGGATTGCCTCTCAGCTTGAGGTTCAATCTGAGTGATAAAAAATATCATGAGTGGAGGAGATTTATACCAATTTTCATTTGAAGAAATTTCTGAAACATGCAAGCGCATATCAAGAGGAAGGGAAAGAGTAATAAAATCCACCTCAACATTGGTAAGGCATGATGAAATTGGAAATTTGATTGACAACTTTAAAACTGAAATTCTTAGTAATCTAAGTGAATAAGTAGAAATGTTAAGAATGAAAAATGGGAAAAAAGAAGATGTTGATATTTTTGTTATCCATGCAAAATCATATGCTACTAAATTTTGTCCAGCATTCCCTAGGTTTAAATAATTTTACCAAGAAGACAATGGAGCAAGGCAATCACCAAAGAAGTTATGTTATGTAGCTCAAATGAGACCCTGGAAGCCTAGTCAAATTGATATGATGCAAGGACCCACTTCACAATTTCAAGCTTATTCAAATCCATCTCAAACTAATTGGGACACACTCCCTCCTTGGCAACCTTGGCCATCTCAACCTGAAAACCAATCTTGGCAACATGGTTGGCAAAGACCTTATTGGGAAAATCCAAAATATCCTCAATATTTACCTCTATATCATCCATACCCAACTCCATGCTATCCCTACCATCCACCTCCACCACAACCATAGCCTCAACCACATCCATCTCATATATCCGCGCCCATACAACTACCTGTACCACCATTTCCAAACCCATACAATGAAGTATCTCAACTCACTTACAATGCTGAGGTACAACACTTCTAAACATCTCCTATTGATCTAGATGGTATTCATCTTAGTTCAAGAAAGGTATTGCAAAGAATATATTTTCTTAATGTCATGGAAGGACAACATCAAGAATAAGAATATCCAAATGAGGATATAAAAAGATCAAGGGTTGCACTTGATGAAGATTCAACATCAGAATGAGATGTTGAGAAAGTTTCCTCACATTTACCAGCACTTCCTCCATGTGTTCAAGAGAAAAATGAGCAAAAAGAGGAAGATTTGAATGTCATAATAGAAGATGACATCCAAGGTGATCCAAATCATCAAGTGGACCAGGGGCATCACAACTATATTGACATATGGTTCCAAACAATCATTAAGTTTCAACAACATGCTCTTCTCCAACAGTACTTTATACAATCCCAGTCAAAGAAATTCATATCTCATATTTAGGTACATGTAAAATCATGTATTCCAAGTGTGCACATGATTTTATTTTTCATATTGATGTGTACATGAATCCATTGGAATTATTCCTATACTTGAAAAAGGTTTTGTTTTTTCAAGTAGAGTAGGAAAGTGAAAAAAAAAAAAGAAAAGGGAAAGAATAAAATCTCAAGTGAAAACCTCTTTTGAGGCTTTTGAGATTGTCTCATTGATTGAAAACATCCATGAGGTGGTCATTGGGTTGAGAAAAAGAAGAAGAGAAAACTAAAAGATCTATGTGAAAACCTCCTTTGAGGTGCCTAGGCAGACCTACCAGTAGAAAACCTCATTAAGGAAACTAGTAGGCCATCCATATATATATATATATATATATATATAACAAAATAAAAATAAAAAATTGCATTTCTCCATGTATCTCTCTCTAATGAATATAGGTGCTCTCCAACATTTGCAAGAAGAAAGCAACAAGTTGACACAAAAATAAAATTTGGTCAATAGTCAAAGGTAGTCAAACTTGGACTTCCTCCTCATGTGCTTAGATGCTCCAAAAGGACCTCAACTAGATCGCCACATGCAGCTTCAGTAGCAGCTTCAATATCACCTGCAAAAACAAATCAATGGTAAGGCTCAGGTATGAAATCATCTAACCTGTTCTTCGAATCTATTTTAGCTTAATAAAACATTAAAAAGTGTGAGAAGGAATTTTTTTTAATATAGCCAAAATCAGTAGCAGAGCAACCTCAGCCTTATCTAATGACTAGCCTCACTTTTTCCACCAAGAAAAGGAACAAGACAAAAGTAAAAATGACTTGAGAAAGTGGGTAGTAAGCAGTTCATTGTAATGGAAGACAAGAAGTGCCAAGGGGTAACCAAGGGTGAACTTAGTTAACATAAAAAGAACTATGAGTTTATTTTGCATGCAATAAAAACAAAAAAGAGAAGAAAAAAAAAAGGAAAAAAAGAGAACAAAATAGAAAAAAATTAAATAAAAGGTGGACCCACCACCTCTTGGCATGCAAAATAAAAATTTTCTTAAGGCATATGAGGACCACCATGCAACACCCACAAGAAGAAATACATGAATAATAGCAAGAATATTAGCATGAGGAGCAGCGCATGGGCCAATAAACAGAAAATGAAATAAGCCAAAATGCAGGAAGAACCAGAAGGCAAGGAGGATGGACAGGTTGCTCAAAGGATGAGCAACAGTCTCAGTAGGGGGATGATGATGGTCCTCTAAATTAGACACAAAAATAAGGCCCATATAACCTTTCTTAGGCCCATATAACCTTCCTTATGCACATAAAAGATATATTAAATCTCTCCTGTAAGGTTCCATAACATACAGAAATTTCATTTCAGACAAGTATTAATCTAAGTGTATATCCAACAGTAACGTATTTCAATAAAAATTTACAGTGGAATTGAAATGAGAAACAATTCTATACCTAAGAGGAATACCTGGAAATCAACACAAATTTACAAATCCTGAAGTGGGCTGAAGATTAGTTGAGCACCTGGTGATGTCGTGAGCAGATTACCGGGACAATCAATCCTCCCAGCCAATCTGGGAACAATCCTAGACCCAGAGGATGTCTCCTCTGCCCCCGTGCCCAGATTTCCAAGAACCTAGAGACTCCTTCCCCAAACAATTCAATCTGACATTTCCTTCTCACTTAAGCAGAATTCGTTTCTTCTCCTTCAAAACATTCCCCCCCTTCTCCTCCATATCACCTCCCTTAAATAAGCTCCCTCCACCGCCTCTTACTTCCCGAGGTCTTCTCATTATTAATGGTGATATTATATGCATTTATGGTGGTATAATTTTCATTATAGTTGGATAGGAATATAATTTAAACAATCTTCCTCCACTGCCTCTAACCTCCCAAGGCCTTATCCATCCTTATGTTCATATTAAATGTTGTTATGGTGGGTGATCCATATTAATGTGAGTAAGAATATACATTTATGAAGGTGGGATTATATAGTTATTTTATTTATAGAGCTTGGGCTTTATTTAAGTACTTTTAATATTAATTTTTAATATTGCATACTCATTTTTAACTTAAGGATTTAACTTTATTATTTAATTTCTTTTATTACCTCTTTTCATAAAATTTTATACTTAGTTGAACTTAATATAAATCTGAAATCTTAATATTAAGTTCCCAATCCATGTAATTTTGATATTAGTAGGTAGGTGTACTAGTGCGATGTGGGCGGTATGGGCAAGTGTAGCTATCAAATGCCTATATCGTTCACATGCTAATATCGTTTTGTATATACTTGGGAATGGGTTGTTACATCTCCTTCTATGCTTAATAATGTTTTCTTATGCTTTAATACGTTCTTAGGAAGGTTTAAAGGTAATTGCATATTTGTGCCTAATATTGGTTATTTTTGTAGAATATTGTGAGAGTATTGGGTAGATTATGCATATTTGGAGAATGAGATAATTTAGGGACTTTCTCCCTGTCACTGGAAGATCAAGATTGAAGAATAAATGAGCAGAGTGTCAAGAAATTATGGAGAAATCTTGGAGAATTCAAGGGGTTTGTTCACCCTCCTTAACTATCAAAGGCAGCCAATAAAATTGAGGATGAATTGCACTCAATCTATGGTTTACTTAGAGTCAAAATGGACTCAATCACTATTTTATAGGGAGTTGTTGGTAGCTTCCTTGTAGAATAAATATAGCATAGCTAGAGCTAGGAAGGGATTCGATTCCATTCATAAATTTTGTTGCAAGCTATTAAGTTTTTTATTATTGTACTCAGTGATTAAACTTTCAAAAATGTAACGGGGCTATTCTCTTCTTGAAATGAGTAGGCATACTTCATTTTACTGATTTAGATCCAGAGAGTTGGGCTTGTGGGTTAGGGCCCAACCCATGTGCTTAGCTTCTCTGTTGTTTTCATTATTTTCTTTCTGTCATTCAGCAATTTAATTTAGTTTCCTTTATGTCATTTCCTTTCTTTAATTTAGTTTAGTTTCATTGAAGTGTGACAGACTTCACTGAGAAACCCTAGAAGTAGCACCCTTTTGTAGAGCGAAAGAGGATGACATTAGTAGAATTAATTTGTCGTGCATATAGCACTCTCACCTCCAAGTTTGTACGAACCCCGGGTCAATAAAGTAAAGAAGGGCATCAGCCCTTGGGAGTTGCAGCACTCTTGATGCAATACTAGGGCTCACCACACATCACCATCTACTTTTGCAGGTAGAAGAGGAAGAGGTGGTAAATAATGTAGAAGAAATGAATGGAGATGATGACAATGAAGAAGATCCTCTTGGATTTCCTATTCAAGATACTGATGTCAGTGTGCATATGAAGAGCATCCCTCCAAATTTCCTTCCCAACTTCCATGGTATGAGGTCAGAGGATCCATAAACCTTTCTCTTTGAATTTGAAATACTTTCTATATCTTATGGCTACTTATCACACACTCAAAGATTGAGATTTTTTCCTACAACATTGAAAGATAGAGCCCTTAAATGGTTCATGAGTCTAGGTACTAATTAAATAAAGTCATGGAATGATATGCAAAAGATATTTCTAGAAAAATATAAAGACCATGATCTTAAGGAATAAATATTTAGAATGAATCAAAAACAAGATGATAGCCTTGAATACCTAATAGAGAGGTTCATGTATAATGTTAAAAGAGAAAAATTACATCATTTAGTATTTGACACCCTAAAATCCCTCTTACTTAGAACAGTTAGGCATGTGTGGATTGGTCTCCTTGATCTCATGAGTAAAGGAGATGTATACCAATTATCATTTGAAAAAATTTGTGAAACATGCAAGCACATATAAAGAGGAAGGGCACAAGTAAGTAAATCAACATCAACATTCGTAAGTCAAGATGAACTTGGAAATTTTCTTGATAAGTTTATGGCAGAAATTCTTAGCAATCTAAGTGAACAAGTAGAAATGTTAAGAATGAAACATGAGAAAAACGAATATGTTAATATTTGTGTTATCCATGCATAATAATATGCTACTAAATATTTTCATCATTACCAAGGTTTAAGTATGTTTACCAAGATGACAATGGAGAAAGTCAATCACCAAAGAAGCTATGTTATGTAGATCCAAGAATACCATGGCAACCTAGTCAGCTTGATATGATGCAAGGACATAATTCACAATTTCAATATTATTCACATACATCTCAAAATAATTGGGACACACTCCCTCCTTAGCAACCTTGGCCATCTCAACCCCAAAACCAATCTTGGCAACAAGGTTGGCAAGGACATTATGGTAAAAATCCACAATATCCTCAATATCCTCCATACCCAACTCCATGCTATCCCTACCATCCACCTCCACTACAACCACAACCTCAACCACATCCATCTCATATATCCACTCCAAATCAACTACTTGTACCACCATTTACACATCCATACAAAAAAGTAAATAAACCCACTTACAATGCTGAGGTACAAAACTTCCAAACATCTCCTCTTGATCTAAACGATATCCATCTCAACTCAGGAAGAATATTGAAAAAAATGATTCTCTTGATGTCATTTAAGGACAATATTCAGAAAAATAAGATTCAAATGAGAAGAACAAAGAATCATGGGATGCACTTGACGAAGAGAAAACATTAGAATCAGATATTGAGAAAATTCCCTCATCTTTACCATCATATCCTCCAAATGTTCAAGAGGATAATCAGAAAAAAGAGGAATATTTGAATTTCATGGTAGAATAAGACATTAAGAATGATCCCAATGAGTAATCAAACCAAGGGCATCAAAGGTATATTGAAATATGGTTCCATAAAGTCATTAAATTGCACCAACACACTCTTCTTAAACATTACTTGATACAATCTCTGTCAAAGAAATTCATCTCTCATATTCAAGTACATATAAAAGCATGTATTTCAAGTGTACACATGATTTTAGCTTTCATATTTATGTTCACATGGATCCATTGAAAGTATTCCTATACTTTAAATAGGTTTTGTTTTTTCAAGTAGAGTAGGATAGAAAAAAAAATTAAAAATGGAAAAAGAGAAAAAAGAATAAAGAATAAAATCTCAGGTGAAAACCTCTTTTGAGGCACCTAAGATTGACTTACTGATTGAAAACCTCCATGAGGTGGTCAATGGGTTGGAAAAAAGAGAAAATAAGAGAAAAATACAAGATCCTAGGTGAAAACCTCCTTTTAGGCGCCTAGGTAGACCTACTAGTTGAAAACCTCATTGAGGCAACTAGTAGGCCTAAAGAAAAAACATGAAAAAATTAAAAGAAGAAATGTATTTGCTCCATGAATCTATCTCTAATGAATGTAGGTGCTCTCCAACCTTTGCAAGCAGCAAAAAAAAAAATTGGCACCAAAAGAAAAATTTGGTCAAAACCATAGTCAAAGGAAGTCAAACTTGGAATTCCTCCTCCTTTGCTCAGATGCTAAAAAAAGACCTAGGTCATGCCAATCCATCACCATCATCCATTCCCAACATCCACCCATTGTTTCCAATCTTTTTCACATTCATTTTCCTCGTTGTCCTAAAATGTTACAGGAAATCATGTTTTTGCTACAGGAAACTCCTAGTTTTTAGCAGAAAATTGTTTTATTATATCTAAAAAATCGTGCATCCATTTGCCAATTTGTGTCAGGGGGAGATTCATATATATGATAGTAACAAGCTCAAGCAATTTCAGCAATTTCTGGTGCATATTTTGTGATAAATCGACCTCCATCACCTACATCCATTTTTAATGTTTCTCGAGATTCGTGCATCCAATGGTTGAGAGTTTGTATGGGAGGTGCATAAGGATGATATTAATATGATCAAAAAAATTTAGGTCAATCCGATCTACCATTTTAGAGATATGCCTAAATCAAGTCTACTACAAGGGGGTTGTCCTGAGCATCCTGCACAGTCACATCAAAACCCAACATTAATTCTTTGATCACCCACATAGCAGAAGATCTAGCCACCTTGAGCATCATGAAGCCATTTCTGAAATTAAGAAGAGAACACCCTCCTTAGGAAGTAGTCCATCCACTCCACTAGCAGAAGATTCAACATTGAGAGAAGATTGCACATAAACAAAACTTTATCACTCAAAAATCATCGCCTATGAAGACTTTTACAGAAACAAAATCGTCAACTACAACACTCACATCATGAAAATCTCAATAGAATCATTTTATCTAGGGATGTGAAGCAGCAACAACAACAAAAAAACCTTAGAATACCTCCATATTCAAGCTATCAACAATAGGACCTCAAGCAGATTATCATGCAGCTTTAGGATCATGAGTAGCAGCTTCAGAACTACCAAAGGCAACTTCAACAGTCATATCAGCAGACTCAATATCACCTACAAAAACACATCAAGGGTAAGGCTTAGGTATGCAATCATCTAAACATTTCTTCGAATCTATTCTAGCTTAAGAAAACATTAAAAGTGTGAGAAGGAAAGTTTTTTTATAGCCAAAATTAGTAGTAGAGCAGCCTCAGGCTTATCTAGAAATTAGCTTCACTTTTTCCACCAAGGCACACACACATGTGGAAGAGGAACAAGAAAAAAGTAAATAGGACTTGAGAAAGTGGGTAGTAAGTAGTTAGTTGTGATGGAAGACAAGGAGTGCCAAGGGGTAATGTTGGAGCGGGGTCCCTTGAGGCACAAGTTCCAGAGATATATTTTGTATGTTTTTATGTGTGCCTTGTGTAAAGGGAAGTAAAAAGGCTTTTAGCCCCAATTTTGGATGTAATTAATCTTAAATGTAAACTATGGGCCTCAAACCATGGTTTGAGACCATAGTATCTGCGTGCTAGGCATATTATAAATATATAGATTTTGTCTAAGCTAAGTAGTTCTAAGTAAGTGATATGAGTTATTTATATTCTAATATTAATTGCCTCTGTAATGGTTTTTGGGTTGTGTAAGAGGCTCCTCATTGCTGTGTGCGCGAAGACCTAGTCCTGGTTGTGTGCGGACTCTGCTAGCTGTGTGCACGGGAAGGATTGTAAGGGTTTTTGGTAAGGTTTTTGTAAGGAAAGAAAATTGATGTATTGATAGATCTAAAAGATAATAGAAAGACAGTTCAATTTTGGCGAAGCTCTCTGTGTTATGCATCTATCTTGTGTAATATTTATGCTTTAAGATTGCAATATCTCTTTACTCATTGATGAATGCGCAAAGTTATTTGATGTGATTATGCATGAGTATTTGATATCTATTAAGTGTTACATTGATTGAGATCGAGATCAAGATCTTATTTTGATTTTTTATATGTGCTAAGCAAGACAATATTCTATATTATTATGTTGATAATTGCACATGTTTTGTAATTCTTCTATAAACTGACTGCGTGCATCTGCAAAAGATCACCTAGGTTTTTTCCAAGGACCACTTCATTAAATTTTCTCTCAAGTTGTGGAAACCTAGTACCAACACCCATCCATACTGCTTCAGGTGAGAGTTTGGTTTGCACAAGCAGATCATTGTCGAAAGGGCCAGTAGTTAGAGGGTTTGTTGGCTTATCCATAAACTCTGAACCTGGGTCAAGACCTCTCATGCCAACAAATGGTTCTGTTTCTGGGACCAGGATCATAATTTTGAGAGAGATTTGATGTTGTGGCATCTGTTACACAATGAATTACAAGAATGGTTGGATAGAAAGATCCTTGAATTCGCACTGCAAGAGAATAGAAGCACTAAATTGTCTGACGAACAGTGGGTATAGAAGTATATTTATACAAAAGTGCATGAAATTTTTTTTTGTTCCTTTGCACAAAAACTACAAGAGTGGTTGTCATGCTTAGCTAAATTCCATCACTATATAAAAGACGACATAGTTACTGAGTGGACTCCTAAATTAATCCAACAAGTAGAGAAATTTGATAATAATATCACTCGCGTAGTCAATCATTGGATCGATCACCTTCTAGGTGGATTTGTGACTAAATTTGATGTTGAACAATTTGTGTCATGTTGTGAAGAAGAAACAATTTTTTTCAAAGGCCCTAGAGGTAAGTTCCCGCGCTCATTGAAATTATTATTGAAAATGATATTGTGTGAACGGGGTTTATCTGTGCGAACATACTGCTTGAATGCATCAAAGAGGCTTAGTTACATGTAGTGGAAGAATTTACTAAGAAGACCATAAAAATGTAATTTATAGCCCTTTGAATCCTAGATCTGATAGTGAACCTGAAATAGAAACTGAATCTGAAGAAGAAAGCTCATCATATCGAAAACCCTTTAATCTGTTTCCCACTCCATCCACTCCACTTTTGAGCTTGAATCACGGATCACCTACCCCACTGCACAGTCCATATCCACCTCCAACTCTAACCCCTCCTGAAGTAGATATGGATACATCCATGAAGTTACCTAATTTCATAGGCATTGGCAATGAGGACACTGATCACTTCTGGTTCATAAATGAGGCTGTATGGCAGGCTCAACAAGTGAACAATATTGATATTAGAAAAGCACAACTAGCTAATGCATTTCAAGATTGCGTGTTGGACTAGTACATTAGGTATGCACAAGAAAACCATAATTCTACCTTGGAATAAATTAAAGCATCCCTAAAGAAGCATTTTAAGAAACCTAATTCATACGCGCAGTTGGTGATAGAAATGAAGGACATTCGTCAAGAACCTAATGAGTCTGTATGGGAGGTTGATCAAAGGTTTAAGTGCACCATCAGAGATGGTGGATTTGTGATTGATGATAACTAGCATAAGGAATGGTTCATTACTATGTTGCTTTCGCATTTGCAACAACCATTAGGTCAACAAAATATTGCTACACAACAAGGAAAATTTTAAGGATGTAAAATTATCTTGAAGTTTAAAAACATTGGTGAATTTCATTGGTCCCTATTTTGCAAACTATAAAATGTTTATTGATATATTTGTTAAATTATTAAAATTTATAATGATTTTATATATATTCTCTATATAGTGTTGGCTATTTTTAAGGTAAAATAATTTTATATTGCAATATTTGGGCGAATAAATTTTTAAAAAAATGGAACTTGGCGAATCTTTTTCCTAGAAAAATCATTGAAAATTAGCCCACCTGCGAATATTAGCCCCTAAAATTTTCCATGCTACACAAGATGAGGTTGTAGAAGTTGAAATGAAATTAGAAGCTACCCCAACACCCATTGAACCAGGAACTCAACAAATTCAAATTCAGCTGGAAGCAATGTGTCTGGAAATTCAAAATCTGCGCAAGGACAAAGGTAAGGAGGTCTGTGCATAGGTGTGGTGTATCAAATGTAAAAATTTTGGGCATCATAAGGAACAATGTCTTGTTTTCACCAACTATCTGAATGTTGGAGGTCCTAGTCCATTGAAGAACCCTGTATGGTGTACTATATGTCATATTGTTGGATTACATGACATAGATTCTTACCCAAGGATTGGAAAATATCAACCTGACTTGAAACAATTATTTTTCAAGTTCTGTTTGTCATTAGGGCATGATGAGCAACATTGTTTGACCTATGATATGATGTTGGATAAAGCAGCGATCTATAGGATGCAGGTTGAGCCTACATCACCAACATCCCCTTCTGGGCACGAAGGATTCCAAGGTAGAGGAAGAGGTTGAGGAGGTGGATCAGCTAGTCGAGGAAGAGGACAAGTGATTTGATATAACTTTGGTGATGCTGGTTATTAGATGCACTGTCTGAATCTAGCATGACACTCTTGCAGGTACTGTAGGAAATTTGATCATTTTATAGAAAATTTCCCGGTGTTAATTACTAAAATGCAGGAAAAGAAGACTCCAACGTAGAATGTTTAGATGCTTCACGTAGAGACTCATGAAGAAGTTCCTTATGTCAATGTAGTTACCTAGAGTGGTGTAGCTACCAATGAAGATAAGATAAATCACCTTACCACTGATGTATGGATCTGAAAAGTACCTGAAAACAAAGAAGATTTAAATCTTCAGCACGCCAAAGAAACCTTTATTGAAGCAAGGAAAGAATTTGCAGAAGGAGATACTTCAACAAGTAGTAGACCGCTGAAGGAAGTAGGAGGAGAAGAAGAGATTAAGCCATTTTTACATGCATGCATAAAGTTTATGCGCAACAAGAAGTTTGTTGATAATTTTTAGGTATTGATAGATAATTGCGTAGAAAAAGAACAACCCCTGGTAGAACAACGAGTAGTCAAAAAAATATATAAGACTAACAAGAGAACGGCTAGAGAGATGTGTATGACTACACAAATTGGTGCGTATGAGATGGACCAAGTCATTCTAGATTTGGGATCAGATGCAAATATTCTACCTAAACAAACCTAGCAGCGCATGGGAGAACCAAAGATGGAATGGTCCACTATCCAAATGCACATGGCTAACCAGCAGAAGATCATTCCATTTGGGATATTATCAAAAGTTGTGATCAATATAGAAGGTGTGAAGGTGTTGGCAGACTTTGAAGTCATACAGATTATAGATGATATTGATCCCTATCCTACACTATTAGGATTGGATTGGGCCATTGACATGGATGGTGTTATCAATCTGAAGAAAAGGAGAATGG
This sequence comes from Pinus albicaulis, assembly GCA_034641835.2. Lineage (NCBI taxonomy): Eukaryota > Viridiplantae > Streptophyta > Pinopsida > Pinales > Pinaceae > Pinus > Pinus albicaulis. Next base: position 759,181,856 of record CM076576.1, on the reverse strand, counting down.
AATTTGAGAGCAATGGAGTTAGGGTAATAATTCCTATGGATCTTGTAGAAGGTCAAAGGTACACTGAACCAGTGCACATTGAGGACGAGATTGATCAAATATATAAGCTAAATTTGTGCAAAGAAGACTGTATTAATCCGACATCATATGCGAATCTTCAATGGGAGAAGGATAGTTCTTTTTTTTCAGACTCCTATGAAGAACTAGAGAATTGGCAGAACCCACTGCATGAGGTGTTTGCGTTGCACTGTAATCATGTGACCCATGCTCTACGTTGTATAACATTTGAGGTACATGATTTCCCACACTATGATGGCTCCACTGATGTAAACATGTTCCTATGAGAACTAGAAAGGACTGTGCCTATATAACAGGGATTCCATAATTTGGATCTTGGTTTGCACGCTACTCAAGAAAGATGGTGGGAAACACATAAGGAGAATATGGGATATTGGGAGGAATGTGCACAAATGATGAGGTTACGGTTTGAATGCCCAGTAATTAAAGAGGACGATTTATATATAGGAAAATAATATCCATGCAGACAATTGGCAAAGTGGAATCAGGTATGGGGTGTAGAACCAAGACCCAAATGGGTTCATATGTTTATTCATACATTAGGAAAGGTACCAGCTGAGTGGTACTTGGAGGCAGAGTTGTGCAGAGGTACTAGTGAGTGGTCTGCGCTGATAGATATTTTTCGTCTTACCTTTAGCATTGAAAGTGGGTTTGATATAGTTGGTGAATATTTGATCCTATAAATCATTAATACATTGATAAGGGAGACTACGCATTATAGACAATTGGCACTAGTGGAATTTACGAAACCGCACGTGCTCAAAGGCCCCTCTATCCCCTCAAATATCTGACAAGTGTGCTCCATGATGAGACTTGTGGGATATTGTAGAAAGCACATTCCCCATTATGAATTGATAATTTCGCCCATGACCAGATTACTCACAAGAGGTGTGGCATTCTAGTGGGATTATCAATGTCAGAGAAGTTTTCAGTTATCAAAGGATATGAAACATGCTACTCGATATGCTTGGAATTACTTGGTTAATAAGCCTGTGTTGGGGGGCGGGGCGGTCTGTAAATGGTTATCCTTAGCTTTGGATTATATGCACAGTAATGTGTGGCTCGCGTGCAATATCTGCGGCAGTATATTTACTAGTGTGAAGAAGTGTTAAAAACTAGTTGTTGGAAAAGTAAAACTGGATAAGACAAATTTATTACCGTTTTTAGGAGCATCCAAGATGCATTTTATGAAGGGATTTTTCCAGATTTGGGACCTTTTTTTCAGTAATGGAACCTCATTAATGCACAAGGAGTCAATGCAGATGTGCAACAAGTATAAATCCGAAATATGGGGTCACAATAGTTCCCTTTGCATTCTAAGCGATTTTTATGCTCTGCTCTATGTTTGCCATTGAATTTTTTGCGTTTATGTCACGTTTGGATCTCGTGTTTGAGGATGCATTGTGTTTTGCTGGTCTAGGGTACGTGATTTAGAACAAGATGACATCCACCAGACCAGGAAATGACCCTATTATGCTAGAAGTACCCATTGTATAAACCCCTTCACCATCCAAAACGAAGAAAGGTAAAACATCTTGAACGTGCAATTCCCCTAGAGAAAAGACACCGAGACTGTTCCATTCCCGTAGGAGAAAAAATGAAGAAAAATAAGGCCAAAATCCAAGAGACTATTGAGGAAGGGGACAATGAAGTGGTAGAAGTAGCCCCCTTCTCGTGGCTGCCCATTTATATGGCATCGAACAAACCTACTGTTAAATCACCAAAGGACTTGGATAAGGTGCACGCAAGTATCCAAATTCCTATCATCCTAGAGAACATCCCAATGGAGGGGAAAATTCTTACCAAAGTTCCACAACTGCGATTTGATGACTGGGACATTGTAGATGTTGAAAATTTTCTTGACCTTGTGCCAGAGCTCTATCTCGATCAGATTACCTATGAAGGAGGTGCAGTGCACCTCGAACCAAAGAGGGGGATGCTAGGTATTCATAAAGCAATCCTACTCAATCTCTTAGAGATCCCTCATTTTGGGTGTAGTCCCATTAATGATATCTAATTTAGGCAACTGTTGGCATTAGTTCATGACCATGTGCTCTGGTTGGGAGAGTGCATCCTAATTGATGCAGAGTTAATTCATCAAATCACAGGTCTGCCAAATAAGGTGGGCGATCCTATGGCATATTTTGGAGGAAAAGTGCAGGAGAAAGCACTGGCGGATCAAATAAAGAAGAAATATGATGTCACATGCAAATATAGGGAATTCATTGTGGATGAGATTAATGACCCTGTTTTCCGTTTTGGCACGCTCATCTTGTATTGCAAGATTATGCACAAGTGTAGGCCCAAGGAAGTTCCTGCGCATGTGATTGCGCTAGCTGGGAGATGTAAGAAAAGATTTTTCTACAACTGGTGTGGGTATCTCTGCAAAGAGTTTCTTGAAAATGTGCGCGAGGTCTAGGAGGAGGGAAAGAACTTCCAATACACTTGGCTCTTACTACTCATTGCACTGATTGGGTGGAGAACCCCCGAAGACACCCAATTCCATGAGCTTGAAGAGCAGTTGTGAAAAATTGTGTGTTACACAACACTCTGGAACTCAATTGACCCCGTGCGCGTGAAAGAGAACAAAATATTTTGGCTTTTGTATGATGCGACCTTATAGCAAGAAGTATAATCGAAGCTACGTCTGTCCCCTACTCTGTATGACCAATAGAAGATGGTAGCTGACTTTAAGGCTACGTTTCAAAACATCCACATCTGCGCAAAGGGCATTGTCGAGGGCGTATGGTATTAGTAGCCTTATTTGTTAATGGGGGACAACCTGATCACAGTGACAACAGAATGGTCGTCGGTCTGGTTGACTCCACCAACCCTGTCACGCACTCCAACGAGTAAATAAATGGAGAAGACAACTGAAAAGCCTGTAGAAACAGTGCCAACAATAGTCACAGAGAAACCTGCTGAGAAGGAGCCAACCCCGACGACAACAGGGGAGACCAGTGATACAACCACAGTGCGAGAGGAAATGGCTCTGCCCCTAAGGAGACTAGAGAATAAACAACATAAAAAGGCACAAAGTGCGATGCTCAGGCCACGGGTGGGTCACAAAAAAATAATAAAGGCTCTAAGAAATCAGGAATGGAGGTCCTGAAACTCACCGAGGATGATCTCCATGAGATCGCAAACACCGTTAAATCTGCGCAGGAAGATTGATGGATGGACATGGAGGTCCAATATAAATTTTTGCTATAAATTTTCCAAGTGGGGTTATAGGAATTAAAAGTTCAAGCGAGCTAGATCCAGGAGAGTGTGATCCAGGCGAGCTGGACTAGTGCGTAGATTACCACTGCGCAACCATTAGATGTTGCCTTACAATCATCAGGGGATGTGCGATTTGTTCACATCCCCCTGCCAACCATACAGATGGATGTTAACCAGTGCGTTCATTTTACAGGAACATATGATGTGCACATTAACCTCTGAGCATTGCTTGTAGGAAAACTTCATTTGTTACATTCAATAATTGCAGATGAGCTTCAATTTCAGGGAGAAAATGCACAGACGAAGACTAGAGATCCAAAGCAGCAAGTTGCACAGTAAAATCAGAAGCAACAATAGGCCGAAGCAGCATGCAGAGAAGCAGAGGCCCAGTGCACTGCACTAGAGGCAAAAATAAACCAGGTGTGCCGAGATATTCTAGTTGTCTTGGCCACATCTGCACCTACGGAGAAGTTAGAAGGAATGGTTGTTTCAGTCAAAGAAGCATGTGCAAAGGTCCAAAAAATTCATAGGAAGTACAAGCAGCAAATCCTAGATCTCCATAATAAATTGCTTCTAGAGACACCTCCCAAGGTTCACGCGACCAGGGCGGTGGAAGTAAAACAAGCACAAGACATCATTGCTGCCATGGTCACCCATTGTGATGCATCTTTGAGCGAGGCCATGGAAATTTGGGCCTCTATCCAAAATGATTCAGTCGTGTAGCGGTTACACGACACACTCAGTGCAAAGGAGTAGCAGTTCTAAGAAATCTACATAGTGGCACCTACGTTGGTCATCACATAGAGACTTGCTCGTCTGCAAGAAGGTCATAGAATCCAAGTAGAAATTGCATACTTGTGCTGCAAATAACAGGTGCTAAAATAATGCATGCAACCAAGGGTACAGGAAGTAAAACTATCTTAGATGCTAGAAAAAACCCTAAAGATTATTCAGTAGACTCATCGCAGTGTGGATATGGATGTTGAAGGGCCTACGATAGACAAAATGGTTCAAAAAGCATAGGGTGTAGCAACACAGAGCCTCGAGTTAGTGCTTCCTCTGCAGACTTCTATCAAGATGCTTAAGGACAAAACCAAGGAGACAATGCCTCAGTGACTCAGGACAAGTCACATGTTTGTGTTGGGGGCTTGTTGGAGCAGGATCCCCTGAGGCACAAGTTACAGAGATATTTTTTATATGTTTGTATGTGCACGCTACACAAAGGGAAGTCAAAGGGCTTTTAGCCCCAATTTTGGATGTAAGTAAGCTTAAATGTAAACTATGGGCCTCAAACCATGGTTTGAGACCATAGTATATGTGCGCTATGCATATTATAAATAGATAGAGTTAGTATAATCTAAGTAGTTCTAATTAAGTGATATGAGATATTGATATTTTGATAGTAATTGCGTCTGTAAGGGTTTTTGGTTTGGGTAAAAGGCTCATGTTGGTTGTGTGCACAGAGACCTAGTCTTGGCTATGTGGAGACTCCACTAACTATGTGTGCAGAAGGGATTCTAAGGGTTTTTGGTAAGGTTTTTTTAAGTAAATACAACTGATGTATTGACAAATCTAAAAGATAATAGAAAGATAGTTCAGTTTTGGCGAATCTCTCTGTATTATACATCTATCTTGTGTACTGTTTATGCTTTAAGATCACAATATATGTTTACTTATTGATGAATGCGCAAAGCTACTTAATGTGATTATGCATGAGTATTTGATATCTATTAAGTGTTACATTGATTGAGATCGAGGTCTGATTCTGATTTATTATCTGCACTAAGCAAGATAGTATTTCTATATTATTCTGTTGATAATTGCGCATGTTATTTAATTCTTCTATAAACCCACTACGCACATATCTAGAAGATAACCTAGGGTTATTCCTAGGACCACTTCATTAAATTCTCTCTTAGGGTGCAAAAACCTCATTCCAACACCCCCCCATACTGCTTCGGGTGAGACTTTGGCCTGCGCAAGGAAATCATTGCCGAAAGGGCCAATAGTTGGAGGGTCTGTTAGTTTATCCATAAAGTCCGAACCTGGGCCAAGAACCCTAAAGCCAACATGTAACTAAGGGGGAAATCAGTTAACAGAAAAAGAAATCTGAGTTTATTTTTCATTCAATGCAAAAAAGAGAAAAAATTGAACAAAAGAAAAAAATTGAAAAAAAAAAATTAAAAGTTATAAAAAATAAAAAATAAAAGGTGGACCCACCACCTCTTGGAATGCCAAATAGAGTTGCTACAGGCGAAATAGGGCTACTATAGGCACACGTTTTCTACAGGAAGTTAACCAACACAAATTTTGTTGATCAAAGGTGGTTTTAGACCTAAAGGAGTAGTTTTCTTCCTCTCTTCTCTCTCTCCTCTGCTTGCACACTCCACGGAAAAATCCAACATGGACTCATTAACCCATTTCACCTTTCAAGTAGGTAGAAAAATCCATTTTTACTCTTGAATATAATTGCTACATGATAGTCCTAATAGCTACAAGATTCCTGTAACACTACAAGAAACCCTATAAATGCTACAAGAAAATTATTTACAAGGAAATTAGCTCTCTCAAAGGTTTATAAACTTCAAAGAGAGCATGATAATTTATTGTTTTTCCTATACCTACCACTCTTAATCCTCACTTCAGTCCATGCACAAGGATTCACTCCCTAAACCCTATGTTGTGACACTAACAACTAAATCACCTATACCTTGGCATGGGACCTCTCCCCTTACCTCTCCATCACTCCATCCCTAACCTCCACAAACCATTTCCCTTCATCTCTAAGCAATATGGAGCCCCAAGAAGCAGAGAGAAGGCTGCTACAGGAAGTTGAAAAGTTTCCTGTAGAAATTATGTATATGGCACATCAAGGTCAAAATATGAGGATAAGTTGATGAAGATGGCTTAAAAGGACCACCAACAGACTTGAGGAGGATGAACACACAAACAAAGGTACCTGAGGACCTCCATGAAACACCTTCAAGAAGATCACCACGAGGAGCAGCATATGGACCAATAAACAGAGAATGAAATAGGCCATCATACATGAAGAACCACAAGGCAAGGAGGATGAATAGGTTTCTCAAAGGATGAGAAAAAGTTTCAGTAGGGGGGTATGATGGGGCTTGTTAGGCACCTATAAAATTTGTTATACAAAAAGGTGGCTAAATCATTTTAGGAGCCTTCAAAGAACAAATTTTATTGCTAAAAAGTGTTATCTCTTGAAGACCCTTGAAGGCCTCATGCCTTTGTCCAAATCTTCCCTACTGTGCCTATTTTACACTCTGAAATTCTGCTAATTTCATGAGAAAAGACTGTTGCAAATTCATCATTTCCCCCCTCTTTCCACTTCCAAAACTAACCTCATTTTACCCCTTCATTCTCCATATGATCCTTCATTTTCAAATTTTTTCCCTTTTTCCCCTCCATCGAAACCCCTATCATAAAGTTTAAAACCCTTTCTTTGCCTTATCAAAACCCTTAAAATCCTTTGAAAAACATTGAAAATCCATGAAAATCCATAAATTATGTTTCAGGCTTTAGCCCCTTTCGGCTAAGCCCCCTAACTACTTTCTCTCCATGTGCTTGCACCTTAGAACCAGGTGCTAGACCCAAAAAGCGCCTATCGCATCGCAAAATATGAGTGCATAAGTTATTTTACCATGTTAAAAGCTCCGATGCCAATTAGCCCTGCGTGTTGTAACCCGTGGTCATATTAATTTCCATATAGCCCACAGACCTGCAGACGAGCGCCGGGCCTTATTGTAAATAAATATTTTTCTCCCTGAAGTATAAATCTTCGTCTATATTAATTTTTTGATTTTTATTATATCATAACATTTTCCGCCGGTGAAAAATTCCATTCGCTCTCCACCATCGATCTGATCTGCAGATCGACGACGTACAATCTATCGCCCCGGTGGTCCCCGCCAGTCACTCACTGTTCAAAACCAGGTGGAATCCATCGCACTGCTTTTAAGAGGAGGTGGTTTTTTCCGTTTGGCAGCGATCAACCCTGCCGGCTGACACGTGGCGTCGAGCACTATTGAAAAACCACCCTCATCGTGCATTAAAGTTTGGACGTGGAGTGAGTGCGATATTGATGCGTGTCGTCTGATCTGAGGCCGCTCATCAGATGGTGGTCGCACTCTAAAGAAGCCCATGCGATAAGCGAAGGTACGACGTGGTCATGAAATAATCTCTTCCGTCAATCTGATCTGCAGATCGACGACCCACGCTCGATCGCCCCGGTCCCCTCGTCCACAACAGCGCCACATCATCGTCCACAAGGCAGAATTTAATTGGAGCGGGTCTTCATTATTTCCTCACACAGTTAGCAAGTACGGACCTGGAGAATTTTATTCAGCTTGGTTTTATTGAAAGGTTTTGAGGTTCGAGCGTATTTTATAAGGTTTTTGACACCCGATCTCCACCGTTGATTGCATGGGTCGATCTCATCCGATGGTCCACGTTCCTCCCGAGCTCCCCACTCATTTTTTAATCATTTTTCCCCAAAACAAAGGTTTTTACCCCTTTTTTCTCTATTTTTCGTTTATTTCTCAAATACAACGACTCTTTCACTTTGACCGTTCACCTCCGCTCCTGACCATTGATCTCTGCGCGATCGACGACTCCGATTTAATTCCTCCTCCGCTTTCCTTTTTCTGACCTCTCCGACTAAATCCCGACCGTTGGATGATGCCATCCAACGGCCACGCTCTCCCCACATGTCCTTCCAAAGAAGTTAGCCTATATATGCAGGATTTCATAATGTTTTCATGTTTTGCAGGGTTTAAATGGTTTTTTCCGCTATGCTGAAAGAAGATTCAAAGGCTGAGGGTGACGATCCTCCCGCCTTCGATTCATCAAAGGGAATCATCCGAAGTATTCAACTACACGTTTCGTCAATGATTTATAAGGCATTGATGCCATTCAATCCCTGTGCAGCCCTGCACACCAACAAACACAGTGAATCGAGCACAGTCAAAGAATATCAGTGTCAAAGACAGAACACAACAGAATAGGAGTTTGAAGACCGATTTGCGGGGATTATGGCTAAGAATGATTATCAAAATCCTAATCCCCAAATTGAAAACACAGTTTAAAGAAAAACATACGTGTTTTATCAAACAGAAGGCCTCCACCGCCACATCTGAGGCAAATTGATTCCTCCCAGCTACCACAGTGCCACCTGTGCCTCAAAGCATTCAAATAGAGGCCGAAGTTATTGATCAAGATTAGATATTTGCCTCAAGCATAGCTGAATAGTTATTTCTGCCAAGGAACTTAATGTAAAAAATATCAACAGAGTAACTATTACACAATACAAAGCCTCAAAAGTCAAAGGAGCTCCCACCAAGCTTAAAACTTAATGTCAATTATTTAATACAGAGGACACCTATGTAAGCTTCTTCATTGAGCCCCCCAAGAGCCAAGAAGCCATTAAGATTGTATTAATTATCTTTGGAGATCTTTTGTCAGATCCCACCTCCTCATTCTTCTATAAATACTACTGGAGAAGATGAGAAAGGGGTTGGTTGATTGATCACTTGCTGTAATATTGAAACTCTCTGAACTAATACATAGTTTGTTGAAGTTGAAGAACAAATTGAAGTCTTGGAAGCCTTGATGATGTTGTTGCATGCTTTTTCCTGAGAAGTCTCTATCATTGGATCCATGAGCTTGGCTATTGGTGAAGTATTATAAACTGTTTAATGTTTTTCCCCTGTTTTCATTATGTTCCAAAATTTTCTTACTAGAGTAGGATGAAAGTTTTAGGCTAAGAAATGACTCCTAGAAGCACCTTAGACTTGTTCATCCTTCATTGTTTCATGTTTTCTTCTGCTGAGGCATTTTAGAGTCTTTAATCTCTCTCTTTAGTACTCATGCGTGTTTGTTTCGATGACAGTTTGAAAAATTTGGTTTCAGCATGATTTATGGTTCTCCCTGCTTGTCTGCTGCCACTTAAAGGTTGTTTTTGAAGTCTCCCTTTGAAGTATTTCTATTCATAGTAAGCCAAAGAGGCCTGTTCTGATACTGCCCTTTGTCCTTGCTTAAATAGTTGTCTTAAAGGTCTTTATAGTTGTAATCATATATGTGTTAGGTGTTCCCTCTTCTATGACTGCAATTATCAGTAAATATTTTATGTTTTCTAAGTCATTTGAAATAAAATCTTTGAGGAAATAGGGTGTTCCTCGAATCTTAGATTTCATTTTAAAAGTTGTTTTTAAATCATTATTTGCTTAAAGGTGTGATTTGTAGAATTCATGGTTAGCCCTGTCTATCATATCGCTCTTTATAGTTCAAATTGTGTTTTCAAATTCCCTTTGTTCTTGAGAATTAAACTTCTCTTTCCAAATCATTGATGTCCATCTCATTCCAAAAACCAAAGGATCCTGCGGCCAAGTCAGATTTTCCCTCTGATATCCCATATCCATTGATGAGTATGTTATGACCTCTTCTTGATCCCATTTCCCAATGAACCAGATGTTTCTCCATTCTATATATCTTTCCTAGACCTTTCATGTTCTGTTGTATCAATTCAACCAAACAAATAATCAAACACCTGCACTTAATAACTAGTCTAAAACCAATACTCAAAGCACACAAAATAAACCTTTGCAAACAAAATTTTGAGAGATCCCTCTCTAATAATAGGAGGACTAGATCCTGGAACTCTAAAGATTGGTTTTGATGTTGCCTTGTCTTTTGATTTGCCAAACTATCAAAACACGGGACACCAACATAATGGCGATCACGGTGGGACCCTGAGTAAAATCTTCAAAATTAAAGACTCACTGTCTAGTATAACCTAAGTAATATTCTTCAAGCACTACCCATCATAATGGTAATCATGATAGGAATTTTTTTGAATCAGTGAAAAACTAAGTAACCCTTAGGATTCTCATCAAACCTTATCAAACCTTGAAGGAATCAGTTACCAAGCCATAAGAGTGAACTCGGTATGATTAAACACCTTAGCTAAGTGTTAAATCAGATTTAGGACACTCTCATAACCTTTAAGACCGAAATAACTCAGAAAAACCCAAAACATTTCAGTTTGGCTTCATAATAAACATGGTGGTGGAACCATCCAATATTTTACCTTCATAAAAGCTAAATAGTTTCCACCTGGCAACTCCATTAGCCCCAGTAGGCCTATTACTCATCTAGGTTTCCAAGGTCTCTTTAGGACTGTGTTAACCAGCCTCGAAGAAGTTTAGAAGCCTAGTCCCATACCATATAAGATATTGTGAGAGGTAAAAATCCCAAAAAACAGTCCTTAAAACTCTGACCTTTCTCATTTTTGAAAAAGCAGTCTGGCTTCACATAGGATCAACACTAGATCCCACCCAGACCCAAATCCTCCTTTAATCGTTGACAATCCAGAGAGAATTTTGTGGCAGACTTCTGCATCTGGAAAATCAACTGCTAATAGGAGCCTCTTAAGAACAAAATATTTCCATGAAAACCTTGTTGTTTTGGACGATTTACACTTTTATTTACATCATACAAAGAAAATATTTAGAACTAGATCTCAAGGTGATTTAAACCAAACTGATCTTGACATTGTATATTTGCAACAAAGCTTCAGTAGAGAAGCTTCACCTTCCACTTCTCCTGATTCCCAGCTTCTTCATCACTTTAGCCTTTTCCATAACAAGTCTGCTCAAAATCAGTTTGCTGGCCCAAGTGTTTCTTCCACTCCAATCCATACTACCATTGTGCAAAACACTCCTGTTCAGCCCACTTTCACTACTGTAAACCCACCCCTTGTAATTCCACCTTTCTTTCCAGCCATGGCAACATGGTATACCCCATTAGTGTTACCACAACCTCTACTTCCCTTACCAAATGATTACCAATCCAAAATCCCTCACTTCACTAGAAAAGAGTCTACAACAGCTCAACATCTTGTAGATAGGATGGAAGATGCATTCGATTACATGGAGATAGAATAAGAAACTGTGAAGATGAGGATCTTCGCCCAAATTTTAGGAGGAGATGTAAAGAAGTGGTTCAAAAACTTACCTCCTAACAACATAAATGATCTCTCTGCCTTGTATCAAACATTCATCAACAAATGGGAACTCAAAAAGAACCCTCTCCAAATACTAGCAGAATATAGCAGCCTCAAGAGAAATCAAGGGGAGAGTGTTCATGAGTACTCCACTAGGTTCAATAGCATTTACAATGCTCTTCCACCTCACATGAAACATCCTCAAGGCATGGCCTTAGTAAGGTATCCCGAAGGCCTTGATGCTAAAATGACTTATCAGTTAAGGGAGAGAGACTACTTAACCTTAGAAGACATGCAGAAAGGAGTTGTAAGCGTAGAAGCAAACATAATTGAGAAAAGAAATAGGTTGAGATTAGAGAAGAGGGTAACTTATAAAGATGACATACTGCCTTCAACCTCAACTTCTGACACAAGAGTTTACAACCTAGTGAAGGTAGTGGAGAGGATGCTTGAGAAGATAAATTTAAATGAGAGAGTTCCACCAAGAGAACCTCAAAATAACCAAAAAAAAAATATAAATCAGAATTATAGAAGAGAAAACAATCAAGATGAGCAAAAAGAAAGTGACCAATAGATTAGACCTCCCTTCCAGCAGAACTATGTAGATCAATATGAGGAAGATAGGGACTTGGAAAGGTTGGGAGAATCTCATGTAAACTTGATTGGATCAGACAGTGGGGATGATGTTTTCCTCACCAAAGAAGAACAAGGTTTCTTCTCTGATCACAGTACAAACACCTATGAAGATTCTGATGACTATAGATTGGGGTTTGAAAATGCAATAATGGAGGTGCACAAACAATATGATCTTAGGAGCAAGGGGAACATAGATAATTGAAAGGATAAGAACACTAATACTACTATCAAGAAAAACATAGAAACTCAGCCTAAGAAGATAGCAGACAAACCCGTCATTTTGGCTAAAAAACCAGATTTAAACAAAGAGAAAAACATCCAGCCAAATATAGAGCAGAGTACTCCTAGTACCTCAGCTAGCGGTCCTAACAAAACAATCCCAATTACCAGTGCAAACAAATTCCAGCAAATTAAAACTACTGAAAATAATTCAATTAAAAAGATAGATGTAAATATGAACAAGTCAATTGTTCCTTTCAGCCTTGAGGGAGAGATTGCTAAAATAAAAATACCATCCCCCTAGCTGAACTAGTAACCAAAGAAGTGTACAAAAACCAAGTTTTGAAAGCTTTGAAATTAGGAGGTGATACTGACACTCTGAACTTGACAGATGATAAACCTGAGTTGTTGTTTGGTCCAGAAGTTGAAGGAAAATATCAAGAAGGGGCTGTCCCTCCCTTCTATGTTAGCTTGAACATACACGAGAAAATTTTACACAATGCCATGTTAGATTCAGGAGCTTCACACAATATTTTGCCCAAGGTAGTAATGGAAAGCTTAGGCTTAGAAATTACTAAACCATTTTATTCCTTTGACTCGAGCAGAGTCAAATGTTTGGGTTTGATCAAAGATTTATGTGTTAACTTAGCTCAAATTCCTGCTAAGAGTCTAGTGATGGACATAGTTGTAGCTGACATTCCCCCTAAGTTTGGCATGCTCTTATCAAGATCATGGGGAGCCAAACTTTAGGGAAGCCTTCAAATGGACATGTCTTATGCCACCATCCCTATTTTTAACCAAAATAGAAGACTATATAGGGAATCTCACATGAAGTACATGGTGAGCAATATAGACAAACCAAACAACTCTCCAATCTATTCTATTCAATCAAGTTTAGATTCCTTTATCTTATGCAACGAAGATGAAATTACTCAAGAAGATAAGGAAAACATGGACCCAATCAGTTCACCAGAATAACCAAATTTTCCCTCGAATCAAATTCAAATCATTAACAATCAACAGCAATAGAAAATGAAAATGAGTCAAATACACTTTGGACAATAAACTTTGATGGATCCTGTAATAAAACAAGTGTAGGGGCAGGTGTTTGGATTCAAAATACGAATCAGAGTTTTTCATATAAATTAGATTTCCCATGCACTAACAATATCGCTGAGTATGAAGCACTTCTCTTAGGCTTACAATTGCTTAAACAATTAGAATCACAGAGGATATCAATCTTAGGAGAATCTGAACTTGTCATAAGAAAAATCAAAGGAGAATACTCTACTAGAAATCCAAGGCTCAAGGAATATCGGAACGCTGCCCTTGATTTATTGAAAACCTTTGAAAAGTATGAACTTGTTTTCATTCCTGGAGCACTAAATCATCTAGAAAATGAACTCACTTTTAATTCCAGCAACTGCTAGATACCTGAGATAAATGAATAGCTTAGCGTAAAGGTAAAAAACAGGCCCGTTGTCCCTCATAACGAAGATCACTGGCAATTTTTTGACTCTAACAAACACATAGATGATTTCTTAAAATCAGAAAACGATTTCGACATACCAATAGCAGAATCCAGCCATAAATAAAACTGTTTATATATTGAACAAATCCCAGAAGTTGAAGGGACATATTTTGCTGATATAAATAATTATGAGAAGCCTCTTGAAGAATAGATAATTGAAAACGCAGACCAAGAAGACTTGGAAGTTTTACAATGCAAAAATGATAAAATTCCAAGAGGTCTCACACCTTTAGAACACCTTTTTTATTTTAACTATGTAGCCAAAGAACCGAGAATGGAGCCTGTGGAAACGAATGTAGAAGAGCATAACATAGGCACTCTAGCAGAACCCAAGATGATCAAACTATCCAGTACCCTCCCAGCTCACATGAAATTGCAATACATAGAGCTATTTAAAGAGTTTAAAGATGTTTTCACTTGGGCATACACAGATCTGAAGTCTTATGATACCAGCATCATCCAACATAAAATCCTTTTGAAGGAAAATAAAAAGCCTTTCAAACAAAAGCCAAGGAGAATAAACCCTGTTTTATTACCTTTAGTTAAGACAGAAATTGAAAAGATGCATGATGCTAGGGTCATTGTACCAATTAGATATTCAGAATGGGTCTCAAACTTAGTTTCTGTTAGAAAGAAAACATGGGAAATCAGGCTCTGTATTGAATTCTGAAATTTAAATAGAGCCTCTTTAAAAGACAACTACCCCTTACCCAAGATGGATCATATACTTCAAAGGGTACTTGGGTCAAAAAGGATATCCCTCTTAGATGGGTTCTCAGGTTACAACTAGGTGTTAGTGCTCCCAAGTGATCAAATCAAAACTGCTTTTACCACACCTTGGGGCACCTTTATGTATGTCAAAATGCCTTTCAGATTAATGAATGCAGGGGCCACCTTCCAAAGGGCCATGGACATAGCATTTTCTGAATATATTGGCTATTTTATAATCATTTACCTTGATGACATAACCGTTTTCTCAAAAACTGAAGAAGAACATTTAATTCACGTGAGGAAAGTTTTTGAGAAGTGTAGGAAATTTGGCTTGTCATTGAATCCCAAGAAAACACTCTTTGGTCTCCAAGAAGGTAAAATTCTTGGCCATATAATTTCAGAAGAGGGAATCAAAATAGACCCTACAAGGATAGATGGCACATTACAAATCAGTCATCCAAGAAGCCTCAAAGAGTTGCAATCTTTCATCGGAAAGATTAATTTTCTAGGAGGTTTATCCCTAATCTTGCTGAGCTATTAAAAAACATTACAAACATGATTAAGAAATATGTCGGTGTAAAATGGATTTTGCCAGCTAAACAATCATTCAAAATGGTCAAACAAGCTCTTACTCAAACACCAGTCCTGATTAGTCCAGATTTCACCAATGACTTTTATGTCTTTTATTTTGCATCTGAGCATACAATAGCTGCAGTTTTACTTCAAAAGAATGACTTGGGGCAAGAACAACCAATATCTTTCTTTAGTAGGGCCTTAAGAGATGCTCCTCTCAAATATAACATGATGGAAAAGCAAGCCTTAGCATTAGTGAAAGCATTAAAAGACTTTAGGGTCTATATTTTACACTCTCACATAATTTCTTTTGTTCCACATACTGTTGTCAAGGACATTATAAGTCAAGACCCTGATGGTAAAAGGGGAAAATGGATTGCAAATATTCTTGAGTATGATTTATAAATCAGGCCCACCAAACTAGTTAAAGGGCAAGGATTAGCAAAAATTATGGCTGAGTCTAAATTCCAAGAACTAGACATGAATATGGTATACGTGTTGGAAGAAATACAAGAATCTACTGATCCTTTTATTGAAGAAACATTTCTAAATTCTCCTTGGTATGCTGACATTATTTATGTTCTTTTATATTTAAATTCCCCTCCTTCTTTGTCTAAAACTAAAGCTAGATTTTTGAAACAAAAAGCTTTGAGTTTTTGCATCTTAGATGGGGTATTATATTGGAAAAATGCTGTTGGAATTTTTCTTAAATGTTTACTTGAAGATGATGCATGAAAAATCATTCATGAATTGCATAACGGAGAATGTGGAGGACACCTCTACTGGAAGGCCACAGTGAACAAAATTCTTAGATCTGGTTACTATTGGCCTACCCTTTTCCCAGACATTCAGAAGTTGGTCATGTCTTGCCATAAGTGTCAAATCTTTGATGGCAAAAGAAAACTTCTTCCCTTACCCTTACATCCTATCAGAGTTGAGGCACCTTTTCAACAATGGGGTTTAGACTTCATTGGGGAAATTCACCCATCCTCCTCAGCTCAACATAGTGGATCCTCATAGCCACTGACTTCTTTACCAAGCTATACCTTCCAGAAATGCCAATGACTATGTCATTATCAAGTTTCTTGAAAGAAATATCCTATCCAGATTTGGTTGTCCCAGAAAAATCATAACAGACAATGCTACTGATTTTAAATCTAAAAAAATGGTTGATTTCTGTTACAAATACCACACAACCTTGGGCCGTTCCACTGCTTACTATCCACAAGGAAATGGATTAGCTGAATCTTCCAACAAGAGCCTCATCAATATCATTAAAAAACTGTTGGAACAAAATCAGAAATCGTGGCACAGGTAAGTTGGTTCATGCCTTATGGGATAATAGGTTAACTACAAAGAAGTCAATAAATATGTCCCCCTATCAGCTGGTCTATGGCATGGATGCAGTCTTTCCCACCTCATTAGGAGTTCCGATCATGAAACTCCTTCAAGAAGTGCAGGTTGAAGAGAATGACATGGAGAGGAGAATCAACCAAACAATCCATTTGCAGCAGACTAGAGAAGAAGTTTATGAAAGAACACAGTTGGTCCAAGAAAATATGAAGAAGTTATTTGATAAGAGAACTAAGGCAGACAATTTCCAAATTGGAAATATTGTTCTTAAGTGGGATTGAAGGAGAGAAGAGAAGGGAAAACATGGCAAGTTTGATAACTTGTGGAAAGGTCCCTATATTATTCATGCTGAAAGGGGTCACAATTCATTTTTCTTGAAAGAATTGAATGGAGAAGATCTGTATGGAGGTCCTATAAATGGCAGAATGCTAAAGCATTACTTCTGCCAGGAATCATGAGTTTCAAAGCATTTTATTTTTCATTGTAAATATCATAGTCTGAACATTGCATTCAAGGTTATAAAAACTAAAATACAAAAACAAAGAAAGAAAGAAAAGAGGGCAGATTGTGAAAACAAGAAAGGTATAGCCCCATACCAAAAAAGAGAAACAAATCTGAAAGTGTGCAAGCTCAAATGCCACTCCTAAAGAACACACTCCTAGTTAGTCAAACAACTTAATCTTGACTAATTAGCTTTAAATTTTCTTCTAATAGGATAGTGAATTTGATTTGCCAAACTGTTTAATCTTGGCTTATCAGTAGATAGTTTAGGATAAGAAGTTAAAGGTTCAAACATGCTCAAAATCTGAACCTGAGTTTCGAAAGAGAATGACTCAAATCTGTTTCAAATTCTAAGTCAAGAAAGATGTAAATCTAGTTCCAATCAGTTCAAAATCCGAACCAGTTGACAAAGGAAAGACAGCTCAAAACAAAAGTCAAAACAGAGTTGTAAAAAGGTGAAGGAAATGCTTTCAAAATTTTAGATCTTATGCCTTCACCATTTTGATTTAATTTTCTGCAAATAATAATGTCTATGTTCAACTTGTTTTTATGCCATAGACCAGCATCATGTTAGACTGTTCAATCCTAGCTTGTATGCTTTTAAATTTCCGTTGTAGAATTTAGAGAATAAAAATCTGTTAGACTGTTTAATCCTAACAGATTAGTAGATTAGGTAGAGAAGCATATGAACTCAACTGTTTAATCTAATTTCATGGATAAATAAGAATAGAAATAGATTAGTTTCCTGCTTTCAAAAGAATAAAATGTTGTATAAGATTTTTCCAATCCAAGTGCACTCTAACGAAGAAAAAATGTTAGATCTGTAGGATTGGGTAGGTAGACAGCTTATTGATGAAAGATCCATTTTTTTTATGGCTGCTAATATGTTTTCAGAGCAAGATCATCCCAGCAAAGGAAGAGTAGCCCAATGGATGAGGCAACTGATCAGCCTCCCAGAGAAAGCAAGTCTGAACTTCTTGATTCCTTTAAGAAGGCACCATCCCCAAGTGGAGCCACTGTTAGCCACCTATAAAATTTGTTATACCAAAAGGTGGCTAAATAATTTTAGGAGCCTTCAAAGAACAAATTTTATTCCTAAAAAGTTTTATCTCTTGAAGACTCTTGAAGGCCTCATGCCTCTGTCCAAATCTTCCCTAGTGTGCCTATTTTACACTCTGAAATTCTGCTAATTTCATGAGAAAAGACTGCTGCAAATTCATCATTTTTCCCCTCTTTCCACTTCCAAAACTAACCTTATTTTGCCCCTTCATTCTCCATATGATCCTTCATTTTCAATTTTTTTCCCTTTTTCCCCTCCATCGAAACCCCTATCATAAAGTTTAAGACCATTTCTTTGCCTTATCGAAACCCTTAAAGTCCTTTGAAAAACATTGAAAATCCATGAAAATCCATAAATTATGTTTCAGGCTTTAGCCCCTTTCGGCTAAGCCCCCTAACTACTTTCTCTCCATCTTCCTACACCTTAGAACCAGGTGCTAGACCCACAAAGCGCCTATTGCATCACAAAATATGAGTGCATAAGTTCTTTTACCATGCTAAAAGCTCCAATGCTGATTAGCCCCGTGCGTTGTAACCCCCGGTCATATTAATTTCCATATAGCCCATGGCCCCGCATATGGGTTTCGGGCCTTATTGTAAATAAATATTTCGCCCCCAGAAGTATAAACCTTCGTCTATATTAATTTTTCAATTTTTATTATATCATAACATTTTTCGCCAGTGCAAAATTCCATTCGCTCTCCACCGTCGATTTGATCTGCAGATCGACGATATACAATCTATTGCCCTGGTGGTCCCCGCCAGTCACTCACTATTCAAAACCAGGCGGAATCCATCGCACCACTTTTAAGAGGGAGGCGGTTTTTTCCGTTTGGCATCGATCAACCCCGCCGGCCGACACGTGGCCTCGAGCACTGTTGAAAAACCACCCTCATTGTGCATTAAAGTTCGGACATGGAGTGAGAGCGATATTGATGTGTGCCATCTGATCTGAGGCCGCTCATCGGACGGTGGTTGCACTCTGAAGAAGCCCATGCGATAAGCGAAGGTATGACGCAGTCATGAAAGAATCTCTGCCGTCGATCTGATCTGCAGATCGACGGCCCACGCTCGATCGCCCCGGTCCCCTTGTCCACAACAGCGCCGGTGGTCCCAGAGCCACATCATCGTCCACGCGGTAGAATTTAATTGGAGTGGTTCTTCATTGTTTCCTCGCACAATCAGCAAGTGCGGACCCGAGGAATGTTATTCAGCTTGGTTTTATTGAAAGGTTTTGAGGTCTGGGCATATTTTATAAGGTTTTTGACACCCGATCTCCACCGTTAATCACGTAGGCCGATCTCATCTGACAACCCATGTTCCTCCCGAGCTCCCCACTCATTTTTTAATCATTTTTCCCCAAAACAAAGGTTTTTACCCCTTTTTTCTCTATTTTTCATTTATTTCTCAAATACAGCGACTCTTTCGCTTTGACCGTTCACCTCTGCTCCCGACTGTTGATCTCTGCGTGATTGACGGCTCCGATTTAATTCCTCCTCTTCTTTCCTTTTTTTGACCTCTCCAACTAAATCCCGACCGTTGGATGATGCCATCCAATGTCCACGCTCTCCCCACATGTCCTTCCAAAGAAATTAGCCTATATATGCAGGATTTCATAATGTTTTCGTGTTTTGCAGGGTTTAAATGGTTTTTTCCGCTATGCTGAAAGAAGATTCAAAGGCTGAGGGTGACGATCCTTCCACCTTCGGTTCATCAAAGGGAATCATCCACAGTATTCAACTACACGTTTCGTCAATGATTCATAAGGCATTGATGCCATTCGATCCCTATGCAGCCCTGCACACCAACAAACACAGTGAATCGAGCACAGTCAAAGAATATCAGTGTCGAAGATAGAACGCAACAGAATAGGAGTTTGAAGACCAATTTGTGGGGATTATGGCTAAGAATGATTATCAAAAGCCTAATCCCCAAATTAAAAACACAGTTTAAAGAAAAACATACATTTTTTATCAGACAGAAGGCCTCCACCGCCACATCTGAGGCAAATTGATTCCTCCCAGCTACCACAGTGCCACCTGTGCCTCAAAGCATTCAAAAAGAGGCTGAAGTTATTGATCAAGATCAGATATTTGCCTCAAGCATAGCCGAATAGTTATTTCTGCCAAGGAACTTAATGTAAAAAATATCAACAGAGTAACTATTACACAATACAGAGCCTCAAAAGTCAAAGGAGCTCCCACCAAGATTAAAACTTAATGTCAGTTATTTAATACAGAGGACACTTATGTAAGCTTCTTCATTGAGC
Organism: Pinus albicaulis; assembly: GCA_034641835.2. NCBI lineage: Eukaryota > Viridiplantae > Streptophyta > Pinopsida > Pinales > Pinaceae > Pinus > Pinus albicaulis. The sequence goes on along the minus strand of CM076576.1, from coordinate 759,161,681 downwards.
CCCCCAAAGGCCAAGAAGCCATTAAGACTGTATTAATTATCTTTGGAGATCTTTTATCAGATCCCACCTCCTCATTATTCTATAAATACTACTGGAGAAGATGATAAAGGGGTTGGTTGATTGATCACTTGCTGTAATATTGAAACTCTCTGAACTAATACATAGTCTGTTGAAGTTGAAGAACAAATTGAAGTATTGGAAGCCTTGATGATGTTGTTGCATGGTTTTTCCTGAGAAGGCTCTATCATTGAATCCATGAGCTTGGCTGTTGGTGAAGTATTCTAAACTGTTTAATGTTTTTCCCTTGTTTTCATTATGTTCCAAAATTTTCTTACTAGAGTAGGATGAAATTTTTAGGCTAAGAAATGACTCCTAGAAGCACCTTAGACCTGTTCATCCTTCATTGTTTCATGTTTTCTTCTGCTGAGGAATTTTAGAGTCTTTAATATCTCTCTTTAGTACTCATGCTTGTTTATTTCTATGACAGTTTGAAAAAGTTGGTTTCAGCATGATTTATGGTTCTCCCCGCTTGTCTGCTTCCACTTAAAGGTTGTTTTTGAAGTCTCCCTTTGAAGTATTTTTGTTTATAGTAAGCTAAAGAGGCATGTTCTGATCTTTCCCTTTGTCCTTGCTTAAATAGTTGTCTTAAAGGTCTTTATAGTTGTAATCATAGATGTGTTAGGTGTTCCCTCTTCTATGACTGCAATTATCAGTGAATCTTTTATGTTTTCTAAGTCATTTGAAATAAAATCTTTGAGGAAATAGGATGTTCCCCGAATCTTAGATTTCATTTTAAAAGTTGTTTTGAAATCATTATTTGCTTAAAGGTGTGATTTGTAGAATTCATGGTTAGCCCTGTCTATAAAATAGATCTTTATAGTTAAAATTGTGTTTTCAAATTCCCTTTGTTCTTGAGAATTAAACTTCTCTTTCCAAATCATTGATGTCCGTCTCATTCCAAAAACCAAAGGATCCTGCGGTCAAGTTAGATTTTCCCTCTGATATCCCATATCCATTGATGAGTATGTTATGACCTCTTCTTGATCCCATTGCCCAATGAACTAGATGTTTCTCCATTCTATATATCTTTCCTAGACCTTTCATGTTCTGTTGTATCAATTCAACCAAACAAATAATCAAACACTCGCACTTAATAACTAGTCTAAAACCAATACTCAAAGCACACAATATAAACCTTTGCAAACAAAATTTTGAGAGATCCCTCTCTGAGAACGGGAGGACTAGATCCTGGAACTCTAAAGATTGGTTCTGATGTTGCCTTGTCTTTTGATTTTCCAAACTATCAAAACACGGGACACCAACAAGACTCTAAATTAGACATAAATTAACACCCATCTAACCTTTCTTAGGCACACAAAAGATATATTAAATATCTCATTCTACACTTAATAATGTTTTTTAATGCTTTAATATGTTCTTAGGAATGTTTAGAGATAATTGCATATTTGTGCCTAATATTATTTATTTTTGTAGAATCATCTGAGAATATTGGGTAGATTATGAAGATTTGGAGAAGGAGATAATTTAGGGACTTTCTCCCTACTACTGGAGGATCAATATTGGAAAATAAATGAGAAGAATATCATGTAATTATTGAGAAATTCTGGAGAGATTCTGTCAGGGCCCTATATTACTAGTCTAGTCCCTTATTCTTATTAGTGTAGCCCCCTTATTGTTATTGTTGTACCCTTGTAGTCGCCATATTGTTATTATTGTGCCCTTACATTATTGTTGTTAGGTTAGCTAGGATTATATTGTGACCCCATGGACTCCTATAAAGGAGGTTTTGTCATTTGTGTCATCCAAGACTTGTTCATTTATGTAATGTAAAGGAGGTTTCCCCCTCGAAGTGGCTAATTTATAAGGCATTGATCTCTCTTTTCTTCTATTTTAGGAGTTGGTTTCATAGCATTTGGTATCAGAGCTTTGGATTTTAGGGTTTCACTGCCTTAAATAGGTCATCGTGGAATTTTCACGATAATTTTTTTTCTACGAAGGTTTAGAAGCTAAAAAAACCCATTTGAGAAGAAATCATGAGGAACTTCATGAAAAATTTCAGATCTTGGTTCACAATATTTTCAGAGATATGATCTGTGGAAGTTATAGTTTTCACAGGTTCCCAAATTTCATCTCAAAGAGGTGAGCATGGGAAAAGTGTCATAACTCTATCTTTGAGCATCAAATTGAAATTCTATAAAAAAAAGTGGTCGAAAGTAAACAGATTGTAGTTTCAAATGTATCAATTTCAGAGCTGAAGGAGGAAACAATGACACGTGGCATACCGTACAAGTGCGCTCTACTAAACCAATCCATAATTAGGTCATTGTGGGAGATTGGGCATAACTTTGAATTGAAGAATCAAAATCAGGTCTTACATATGGAACTTTAAAGATGATTTAGAGGGATACTAAAATAACGAAGAGAAAATATTTGGGATCTGAAATTAAAGAGATCCAGGAGTTTCAATATCGAGCTCCTTAAAAACAAGAAAAAGGTGTGTATTTTTTTTAAAATTGCATAAATCTTGTTTGAAAAATCAGTTTCAAGTGATTCCAAGGGCATATTGAAGTATAGATATCAGTATTGTGTTCTAAAATTCCCCCTAAAAATAATTTGACACCCATTAAGCCCTAGAAAATCTATACTATGACTCATGAAGAGGAATAAGTGATACATGATATATCAAAATTACAACAACAAGTGCAACAAATGTCACTCTCGCAAAGAGTAACAAAAAATGAAATGGAAGTTAATATGGATGGTTTGAAGAAAGGCATGGAATCTAAGATGGATGGTTTGAAGAAATGCATGGAAGATAATATGGATGATTTGAAGAATGGCATGGAAGCTAAGATGGATGGTATAGAAGGCAACATGGATGGTTTGAAGAAAGGAGTGGAAGCTAAGATGGATGGTTTGAAGAAATGTGTGGAAGCTAAGATGGATGGCTTGAAGAATGGCATGGAAGCTAATATGGATGGTGTGGAAGCTAAGATGGATGGTATAGAAGGTAAGATGGAATATTTGAAGAAATACATGGAAGGTTTGAAGGAAGGTTTGGCAAAGTTGATACAAGAAAAGCTTTCTAATGGCGAAAAGGTAGTAGAGGAAACTCATGATGAGAACAAAAGAAATGTTAATCATGATTTCATAGACTCTAATTTTGGATTTAAGACCCAACATATTACAAAGATAGATATGAGGAAGTTTGATGGAAAGTATTCGATAACTTGGATAGTATAAATGGAGCAATACTTTGAGCTCCATAATACACAAAACACACAAAATGTACGCATTGCAACTTTATATCTAGAAAAAAATCAATCTATATGGTATCGATGGATTTTTTCTCGTAAACCACTACTCACTTGATAAATTTTTATGGAGGAAATGATAGAAAATTATGAGGATACAAAGAGAAACACCTTCTTTAGCTAATTTATAAATCTCAAACAAAATGGTTCAATGATGGATCACATTGAGGACTTCCAAAAATTGAATATAAGGGTAAATAATATTCCAAAGGAACATAGGACTGATGTATTCATAGGGACTCTAAAGGTTAACATCCAACATGAGGTTCGCCTTTGGGAACCTGATACATTGGAGAAGGCATTTAGGTTGGAAAGAAAAATTGAAAGAAAAATTATGGCGACAAGGAAGCCTACTACTCACAACTATAAAGATGGATGTGTTGCTACTACTAGATTTCCACAACCTACAAGGTTGACACCACAACCATTGGAAGAAAAAACAGTAAAAGGGATTTGCTATAGTTGTGATATAAAATACACTAAAGGTCATAAGTGTGTTGAGAAGAAATTAGTTTACATATATTGTGAAGAGGAGGAAGAAAAGGAATAACAAGCTTCAAAAGAAGAGGATATACACCAGGAACCAACCCTAGAGGAAGAAGAAATGAATCTGACCATATCATATAATTCATTGGCAGGAATTACTACTCCTCAAATGCTCAAGATAGAAGGACATATCAAGAAGAAAAATGTAATATTGTTTATTGATTCGGATAGTACCCATAATTGTGTTCATAGTAAGGTCGTGAAGGAATTGAATTTCTTCCTATACCCAGTGCCAGAGTATCAAATGATGGTGGAAAATGAAGGAACTATAAATTACTGTAGAAAGTGCCATAATATCAAGCTAACCATGGGGGAATATGTATTGAATAGTCCAATTTTTTCCATTCCAATTTGTGGTGCTGGTGTTGTACTAGGAGTACAATGGTTACAATCATTGGGGACGATAGCTTTTAATTTTCAAGAACTTTTCTTGAAATTTTTTTCAGAAGGAAAGGAAGTTCAATTACGGGGTATTGTAGAAAAATCAGGAAATATAATAAGCTCTAATGTCATGACAAAGCTTATGAAGAAAGAAAAATGAGGCATCATTTCACAATTATGTTCACTAGAAGTTCCAACATCAAAATCATCTATTTCTCCATATCTCCAAAAAGTCTTGGACAATCATTCCAAGGCGTTTGAAACTCCCAAAGGACGCCCACTTGTTCATGATCATGATCATGATATTCATTTGATTCCAGGAAGTGTTCCTCCAAACATAAGGCCTTACAGATATCCTTATGTCCAAAAGAGAAAAATTGAATGTATTATTGCAGAAATGCTAGACGCTGGTATAATTCAACCTAGTCAAAGTTCTTTCTCTGCTCCAGTAGTATTGGCACACAAGAAGGATGGATCATGGCACATGTGTCTGTATTATAGGGAGCTCAATAAGCTCACTATTAAAGATAAATTACCCATTCCTATGATTGATTAATTATTGGATGATTTACATGGAGAAATTTATTTCACCAAGTTGGATCTCCATTCAGGATATCATCAAATTAGAATGAAGACTGAAGACATTCCGAAAAAAACATTTCGAACTCATTAGGGTCATTGCGAATTTTTGGTCATGCCTTTTGGCCTTACCAATGCACCTTCTACATTTCAAAGGTTGATTAATTCCATTTTCAAACCCTTCCTTAGAAAATTTGTGTTATTATTTTTTGATGATATACTAATCTACAACAGGTCTTGGAAGGATCATGTTAAATAGGTTGATAGGGTGCTCAAACTATTGGAGGAGAAACAATTATATTCAAAAACATCCAAATGTTTCTTTGGAGTACAAGAGGGGAAATATTTGGTTCATATTGTATCTCAGAAGGGTGTTAAGGTAGTCCCTAACAAAATTAAATCCATTAAGGAATGGAAAGTCGCCACAACCATAAAGAAATTGCAAGGATTTCTCGGGTTAAAAAGGTATTATCACAAGTTTGTTAAGAATTATGGGAAAATAGCAGAATTTATAACAACATTATTGAATAAAAATGCATTTTCATGGTCTCCTGAAGCAATCGAGGCCTTTGAAAATTTTAAAGATGGGATATGCCAAGCATCGGTATTAGCTACCCCAAACTTCACAAAAAAATTTATTCTGGAATGTGATGCCTCAGGAAATGGAATTGGTGTTGTTTTAATGCAAGAAGGAAGATGCATTTCTTTTGAAAGCCATCCAATCAAAGGAAAGTATTTACAGAAATCTAGTTATGAGAAGGAAATGTTGGCAATAATACATGCACTAAAGAAATGGCGACCTTACCTAATGGGAAGACACATCAAGGTAAAAATTGATCATGATAGTCTTAAATAGTTTTGGAACAAATACTATCTTCAGAAGAGCAACAAAAATGGGTCACAAAGATGTTGGGTTATGACTTTGAAATCATCTACAAAAATGGGAAGCTAAATGTTGTTGCAGATGCACTCTCAAGAAAGGATGAGGATGTGGAAGCATTACTTTGTTCCATTTCTATTATCCATCCATATTGGATAACCAAAGCAAGGGATTAATGGAAGAATGACGAAGAAGTATGGACTCTCATTCAAAAGTTGCAACAAGATCAAAATACATCTGAAGTATTTAGTTGGAAAAACCATTCCTTATGGTACAAAGATCACTTATATCTTTGTAACAATTCCAAAATAAAACAAAATATTATTTTGGAATTACACACCTCTCCCTTAGGAGGACACTCAGAATTTTTAAAAATTTACCAGGGGGTGAAGAAAGAATTTTTTTGGGATGGCCTTGAATTTGATATTCAAAATTTTGTGGTGGAATGTTTGGTTTTCCAAAAAAATAAAGTTGAGACAATTAAGACCCTGGGTCTTTTACAACCTTTATCCATTCCAAATCAACGTTGGAAGGAGGTTTCAATGGATTTTATCATAGTTTTACCTAATTCCAAAGGAACGAGTGTCATCATGGTGGTATTTGATAGTCTTAGAAAGTATGCACACTTTTGTGCATTATATCATCCATTTAAAGCGAGTACAACTGCTACTTCATTTATGGAAAAAATTAAAAATATACATGGAAACCCAAAGATTATTTTAAGCGATAGAGATCCCATTTTCACTGGAAATTTTTGAAGGAAATTATGTTCTTGTTTGGGTACTCAACTAGCTCATAGCTTATCTTATCATCCTCAATCCGACGGGAATACTGAGATAGTGAAAAAATGTATGGAAGGATATATTATTTGCTTTGTCTCTTATAAACAAACACAATGGGTCAATTGGTTACCTCTGGCTGAATGGTGGTATAACACTTCCTTCCACATTGCAGCAAAAAAGGCCCCATTTATGTCAATTTATGGATATCATTCGACATCCATCACATCATATTTAAGAGAAAATTCTAAGGTTTAAGAAGTGTAATATCACATCGAGCATCAACAACAAGTTCTCCAACTCTTAAAGGATAACCTAAATTTGAAACAGAATCGAACGAAACAACAGGCATATCAACATCGCAACGAGAGAAGTTTTGATGTAGGCGACTAGGTATTTTTACAGCTACAACCATATAAACGAATGTCCCTCAAGAAACCTAAGAAGGATAATAAAATATCGCCAAAGTACTATGGCCCTTACAAGGTGTTGCAAAATATTGGTACTATGGCATACAAATTGGAGCTTCTCGCATCTTCTTGAGTGCACCCAGTTTTCCATGTTTCATGCTTAAAGAAGGCTATAGGTGAAAGACTTCTGGTTCAAACAATATTTCCAGAGCTTGATGTGGAAGGAAAAATCATATTGGAACCTGAAGTAGTCACAGAAACAAGAACTCGACAGCTATGAAATCGATAAATTTTAGAGTATCTCATAAAGTGGAAGAACCTATCCACTGAAGATTCCACATGGGAGGATGAGAGTTTTATGCAGAAGCATCCAGAACTACTCAAGCGTTCAAGACAACACTTTTTTGAAGGAGAGGGGCATGTTAGGGCCCTATATTACTAGTGTAGTCCCTTATTGATGTTAGTGTAGCCCTCTTATTGTTATTTTTGTACCCCTGTAGTCCCCATATTCTTATTATTGTGCCCTTACATTAATATTGTTAGGTCAACTAGGATTATATTGTGACCCAATGGAATCCTATATATAGAAAGGAGGTTTTGTCATTTGTGTCATCCAATAATTGTTCATTTATATAATGTAAAGGAGGTTTTACCCTCAAAGTGGCTAATTTATAAGGTGTTGATCTCTCTTTTCTTCTACTTTGGGAGTTGGTTTCATAACATATTCTGGAACTCTGATGATTGAGAAAATCTAGGAATGTGTTCCCTTCCATTTAGTGCAAACTCCTAGTTTGGGAACCAGATCCACTATTTGAGGAATTTTGGAGGGGAAATATTCCTCATTTCAAGGGTAATTATTCCTCATCATTTTTTATAAGTACCAATTCGAATTTTCCTCTAGGGGCATGTATTGTTTAGTCTTATTGTGGAGAAAAATTATTTTCTGACAGCTCCACTTTCTTTTCTTGCAGGGATGTACTTGGACTGATTCAATAATTAAGATTGGTGCTATATTTAGCTTCTAAGGCTTATTTTCTTCTATAGGAATCTAATTCCTCCTTGGGCTTTCCCATCCTAGGAGCCTCAGATCGCTCTTGCACCATTGCTTTATGTTCTTTTCACTTCTTATTCACATGCATCTCATTTCTGTTTTCCATATTTGTATACTTAGTATTGTTTCGTTTCTTGTTGTAGGATCGAGTTAAATTATTGAAGTGAGTTATTTTTCAGGTTTTTTATAGGTTAAAAAGCATTATTAATCTTTAGAATAAATTTGGAAGGCCATCTTAATCATTAGACTACTTGGATTGGGTTACTAGTTCACGAATATGAGATTTCTGGAAATGCCTTGTAGAAAAATAGTAGTAATTTTCTACTATTTTTAGAATGGGTCAATGAGCTTCATTTAACTTTATTCCACTTGGATTAGGTCATAATAATGTTAAATTTAATAACAAAATTTACCCCATTTTATTTTCACTTGATTAGGTTAGGCATTTGATCGATTAACTAGCTCACTAGTTCTTGAATTTCCATATTTTAGAGTAGTAATTTTATTTTATATTTTAGCACATGTGAACAGGGTTATTTTGGAGTGATTACACTTGGAATGGAGACCTAAGAGATTATACTTAATAGTATTAAAAAATCCCATCCAATTTTCATTTGATTGACTTATTAATTCGGTGATTTATCTCCAAAAAATATTTTCCTGTAGCAAAAACAGAGTTTCATGTAACACTCTTGTAGCATGTGTAAACTTGGCCAGATTTTCTCCCTAAGGTTGGTTTTTGTCTCTTCGGCTTGAATAATGACACCTAGGATATAAATACATGATTGAGGAAGAATAAACACCACTTAGGACATTCATTTTTGCAAATTAGATTAGGTATTTTTATTTGAATTTATGCTCTTAGGATTTCAATTACAAATTGTTTTTCTTTCCTAGGGTTAATTTCTTTTCAAAGAAACACTTCCATTTATGTAATTATTTTAGGTTTTGATTTCATGTCATTCCCTACATTACACCATATCAAAAAAATAATGACACATTTTATGTTGCACATATAGTGCTGATACCTCTTAATTTTGTACGATCCTCGGGTTGATAATTAAAGTTGGTAACCTTGGGAGTTGCAACATTCTTGTTGCAATACTAAGGCACATAACTTAGATAAATATAAGTATTATTGTATGCCCCATAAGCTTAAATATGAAGTCTTTAAAATGATTCAGAAAGAGGATGAAATTCTTGAAGACTTAGTTGAAATATTTATCTATAATATTAAAAGGGCCAAGGTGTATAATCTAGATAATGACACTTTGAAAGATCTTTTGCTAAAATATATTAGAGGTGAGTGGATTGACATCCTCAACTTAATGGGAAAATGAGACGTTTCTCAACTTTCATTTAGAGAAATTTGTGAACTATGTACACGTATTTCAAGGGGTATGGCTAGAACAGAGAAAATCCAAGAGATCTTGTTATGTCCAAAATTAATAAATCTACAACTGTAACAGTAAGTAGAGCTGAAATAGGCAATTTGCTTGACAATTTCAAAATATATTTTCTAGGGAGTCTTAGTGAACAACTAGATACCCTTAAAATACAAAATAAGAAAAAAGTCGAAAACGTTGTTGTTATCACCAAAAAATGATCACCTAGCCATTTCTAACTATGTGGATTGAAATAAACCATGTGAGTTTAATTTTACCATAGTAAAATAACTTTCATTGTAATAAAAGTTTTAATAAACCACTTTTATTAAGTTATTTTCGATTAAAATCCATGAGAATAATTAAATAAACCATTATTTATTTAATTTTCTCTAAGAATAATTATTAAATCATTGTTTGATAATTCTTCATTATCACATTTGACTAAATCACCTAAGAATAATTAAATAAATCATTATTTATTTATTTTTCCTTAACTCCATCCTTGGAATAATTGTTAAATCATTATTTAATAATGATTTCATTTCACACTTTTCTTATTATTCGTGAAATAATTAATCAATCATTTTATTTGTTAATTATTTCTAAATAACGATATTTTACCATTTTAAATATTTTTTCCCTCTCTAAAACTATAATAAAGTGTTCCAAGCAGTTGGATCTATATTTTGGTCAATAATATTTTATTATTCCCCATTTTCGATATCAACCCAATAATTTTCTATAAATAAAAGAGTTTTTCATTCATTCCTCACCAAGATCATTATCAACATCTACATTATTGTCAAATGTCATTCGATCTCCCATTTTTGAGTTCTACATTGTTTGGGTTTTAATGCATTTGAGAGAGGACGATCTTAATATTGAAGCGCCAAGAACATCAAAAGACCCATCCCATTGAGGGGGACTTACAACCATTTTTAAATCTCCTTTATGAGGTGTCATTAATAAAATATTTTTCTTTTAAAGATTTTCTAGGATTGGGTTATTACATCAGATTTATTTCTGTTGTTTTTTCTTTTAGGTTTGCATACATCTATTTTTTTGCAGGTTTTTCTCACATATTTGTTGCATATCTGAATTATAAGCAACCATAATTTTTGTTAGGGTCACTAGTCACCTGTGAATTAAGTGAGATCTTTTTGGTACACCTTCCAAGAAATTTCATACTAACAAATGGTGACTCTGCTGGGGACAATTCAGTTCCCTAGGTGACCTTTTCTTCAGAAATTTCAGGGTTTTTTGTAGCTATTTTTAGCTTATTTTTTCTATTTATAGCTTTATCTCCATTATTCTGACAAATTTCTGGATATTGGTGGGTTTTTGGTGTTTTCTGTAGGTTACAGGTACCAATCGAGCAGGAGATGAAAAAATTTGGTGAGATCTGATGACCGAAGGTTGCTGGGAACAAAACACACTTTTCATCCCCAGAACTATGCTCTGAGATCCATCACACACTATTTGGCCCAAAAACTATGTTTTTCATCCTTTTCCAGGTCAGTACATACATTTTGATTTTTTTTTCAGGATTTTTATAACATTGCGTGAGTGTTGTCTGTGTACTAGGTCAGAGTTGTTTCACTTCTATTTCAGTTATCTTTACGCCTAAATAATCTTATTTTGTCTCTTTGAGGAATAAAAATCCCCCTAAGGTGTGTAGTAATCCTCCACATTTTTAGGAAGGGATTGGCTGCATGAGGAGTCTAGGGTTTTCAACACTTTTAGCTTCTAGTTTGTTGGGTTGATCCACTTTATTTAAGCCCTTTTGTATAGGTTATTTTGACATTATAAATTCATTTTTAGTTTGATATTTCCTTCCCCCTTAGGATCCCCTTGATTATCCTTGGTTTGTTGAGATTATTTCCTATCCTTTGTAGTAGATTTCACCTCTGTTTTTTGTTGTTTGTCTGCACCATTTTCAGTAGCATAGAGCCTTTAGATCCCAGTCCCTTGAAATTAGATCTTTTAGGCCCTTTTTTATGTGTTTTGAGTAGCTTGTTTCCCTCTCCTTTTCTAGTTGTTTACAAGGCTTCTTTGGGTGGGGTTTGTGCTTGATTCGTTGTTTTTTTTTCTGTCATATTTCAAAATTATTTACAATATTTTATCTTTTTTATTTAGCAACATATGGCATCAAAAAACATGCTTAATTTACTCATCCACTAAAACATATTTTTTCACACACACAAAAACCTTAAACAAACGTGAGCTTGGTTAACACCACCAAGCCAAGACTTTAAACACCACACTTAATAATATAACACAGATAGATTAAGCCCACTTGGGCATCAAGACCAAACAATTTGTGTAGTTAGGTTTAATATTGGTGGGATAGGATTCCAATAACACCCATCGATCATTTACATTGAAACATAAAAGTTGCATTTGTAGGGAGCTTAAAATCCTTCACCATCCCACAGTCAAAGCCGAAATGCATATGAAACTTGATTTAGAGGGGGTTAGGCTAGGTCATCGTACGAGCGGTTATGCTTGGGGCTACCCAACCCGTGGTAGGGAGTTCCATGTGTTGACTGATCACCAAGAAGCTGAAGACTCTATCACCCTCATGGGATGAAGGTAGCCGTAGTGACCAATCTTAGGAAAACACATTATAGTACTTGCTATGGGAAGCAATTAGTTCTCTACCGCACCTTTCTCTATACAACTCTGATTGTGAGGTTGAGTATCCATCAAGTAATAATTTCTTTGGAAGGCCATCTAAAATAGTAGCTTTAGGATTGTTTGAGGAATTATATCACCTTTAGGCTAGAGGTCATTTTATTTGATAGGAAAAAATTTCTTGTATTAGAGTATCATCATTATATAGTTCATTTACACTTGGCACCACTACAGTATGTGTTTTTTTGTTGTTTGTTACTCTATTTTTTCTATCATCCGTTATTCCTTTAGTGTCATCTTTGTCTTTACATCATTACGACACCTAGGCATTTTTCATGGCGAATTTGAGGCCTTCAACCTCAGTTCTCATTAGGACGTATTACGCCTCCCCGTGAGGTGCGAGTTCATCCTGCCAGTCCTCCATCGAGTGCATCTGACTCTGAGTCTACTAATTCCTTTGATTCCACATCTTCTCAACCTCATATCGCTACCATATTAGACACCAATTCAGTTGTAGGAAACCAAGGGTGGTAACTCGTATCCTACCTCGGGTAATACCACTTGTGGAACCTCAACTGGTATAGTCACTCCTACACCGTTGTTACCCTTCATGGCTGGTTTGAATCTCCCAGATTTTAATAATAATATCAATGATCCTCTTCTCCATGATCCAAATTCGCTAGTTATGCCTACTAACTATCCTTCAGACATTCCCAAGTTTGAGGGAAATCCCAGAGAAGACCCCACTAATCATGTCCACTCATTTCACATGTGGTGCTCCTATAATTCCACAATTGATGACTCCATCTGTCTTTGGTTATTCCAACGCACGCTTACTGGAGCTGCGACTAAGTGGTAGGTAGATCAACCTTGTGATACCCATTCCAATATTTCAACACTTTCCAAATATTTCTTATCATATTTCTAGTTAACTCTCCATTACGACAATAGGACTAAAATCTTGACTTAATTTCGTCAAACTTCTGCTACCCGCCTTTCTAACCATGTCTAAAAATGGCACAGAAGGAGGAGCACATGTAGGGATCCTTCTTTTGAAGACCATGTCTATATGGATTAGTTTCTTACATCACTTTTGGCACCCATAGGTAAAGATGTCGTGTCACACTTACCTCAGACAGAGGAATATGCGCTCCAAATAGCATTAAAATATGACTTGATCTATGCTCAATCAGGTTATCTTTATACCGTTCTCCCTGATCTGCCTTGGCCTAGTGCTGATAATGCACCGGGGGCATCTCATGCTGCCGAAGGTATCATTCGATCTCTTTCACACCCTTATGAGCAACCATATTCTCTCCCTTATATGAGTTATGTTCAATCCCAAGGGGGTTGGGGGACAGTACCTCCTACAATTATCCCCCTTCACTAGGCAACCCTTGTCCAGATCAAAGCACGTCGTATGCATATCCCCAATTGCATGAGCAGATGCTAGGGCTAGCTATTTCTCAACCTATTTATCCAAATGTTTCTCCTCCTCTATATGTTCCTTATGCACTACCTAGTGCTCCAGTCCCTCTGGCACAAGCACCTTAGCCTCCCATTCCTCCCCAATCTCTGCCACAACATCCACCTCCTCCTCAAGGTCAAGTGTACGCTCAAAAAAGCATGGAAAATCCCCCCAAACACCAAGAAGAAGAACAAATGGAAAGCTAATAGGAATAAAAAATCCCAAGGTAATGAGGGTAACCAAGTTCCTCTACCAAATCCACCCCAAGGAACTCAACCTAATCCCTTGACCCAACAACAAGGCAGACAACTTAATCAAAACAAGGCCCTTTGTACGAATAAGCCTTGCACTTGTTTGCAGCATATATGGCCATTATAATCATGATTTCAACCATTTAATTTAGATGCATCAACCATAGGAAGCCAATGCAAGTACTTTAGGAGGACAACAACCCATGGCTCAGCTTCCTTCAACGCTTGCTTCATATTAGCTAGTTGTGCTTACCAACTCATTTCCTCACCAAGGATACATATCTACCCAACCCACACAAGGTCAAGAAGCGCCTCAACCTCCAAAATTTTTTCCTGGTGATTATCATATTATCATGATGAATTATGTAGAGGTGAACACAGGGAAATTCAACCTTTAGACTCGATCACACCTGTATGACAAGTCATTCGTAAGTCTGTGAGTGAGTCCCAACCGAAAGTTTCTACTGAGTCTATTCCATCATCAAATGGTACCTTACAGATCCCTTAACATAAGGAAAAGGTTATTACCAAGATCCCGAAAGGACTATTACGTTGAAATTATTCTTTAGCTAAAGCCGTCCATACCTACAACATCGTAGATAAATTGGCGCAGTCTCCTACTGCCATGTCAATGCTGGAAGTCCTCTACCATGACCATCCCAACCAAAAGCTCTATTTAATGCCTTGGGCACTGTAGATCCTTCAAATGATCGTATGATCATATTTGACGTTGACCAATTAGAACATCCCCCACTTCCTTCATTCCTTGATTTTCAAATATCAAACTCAATAAGAAATGCCACTATACATTGATGTATCATTGACGAAGGCTCCTCCACCTCTGTGATGGCTAATAGTGTTTGGAAAAATCTTAAATCACAAGACCTATCCACATCCACCATCACTCTTCTTCCATGGGATGGTCATACATATTAACCCCTTGGCTTACTTCGCAACTGTCCTGTCACTATTTCTGGCAGGACTGACTCCATTGATATATAAGTCATCAATTCCCCCTTAGATTACAACATCCTTCTGGGTCGTAGTTACACCTATGCCATGTTAACTATCACATCTGTGGTTTTCTGTAAGATGGGATTTACCCAAAAAGGAATGGTCTTCACCATTGATCAACTGACTTACTATGATCCTAAGGCATAGACTTCTCCTTAGTCTAACATTTCATTTGTGACTGATGATATGAATGTCTCGTCCCTCACCAATGTCTCACCAAGAGTCTATAAATATTCTACTTTTCTTGGCATTAAGGGAATTTTGAGGTCTAAAATGGGCCTCCTAAGAAAAATGTACAAAAAAATAAACTTTATAGGAACCAATAGGATTCAAGATGATGATGTCAACCATGGGGGGTGATAACCATTTTTTAAGTAAAAAGGTAAAAAGGTAAAAAAATTAAAAAATAATAAAATAATAAAACTGTTTTTTAAACTCATATTTTCAACTTATCTCCCAAATTTTTTACTCAAATTTTGAGCGGGAGTACTCATTGGATGCAAAATTCAATTCCTCATCCAATGAGTACCCATATTGCATAATTTCGATGGACCCTCCTACACGAAAAATAAGAAATACTTAAAAAACGTGATTGCAATCACATTTTTCATGTATTTCTCATTTTTCATGTAGTGGGACCCATCGAAAGTATGCAACATGGGTACTCCTTGGATGAGGAATTAAATTTTTCATCCAATGAGTACTCTCTCTTGAAATTTGAGTAAAAACATTGGGAGATAAGTTGAAAATATGAGCTGAAAAAATAGTTTTTTTTTTTTTTAATTTTTCTCTCTAAAATTTGATGATGTAATCAAATATTATTTTATAATTTCCACTATTATTTCAAAATTTCCTTAGGAGGCCCATTTTAGACCTCAAAATTCCCCTAATGTGCCTACTATGGTCCACCCCCTACTACTTCTAAGCCTAGCTCGTAGTGTTTGCATGATGTAATCATCAAGGGCCGCTCACAAGCGGTCCACTACACCCATCCAACAGCCAATGCCTTCGCAACCTAACGTTCCCCACTCAACCAAGCATAAAATTATAATTCCTCAACGACCATCTCCTTTTACTGGTGTCTCTCCAAATCCATACCAACCACAAAAATTTCCTCCATTCCTTAGCCATCCAGGAGTAGTTCCGCAAGGACATTATCCTTTGGGTTAGACACCTTTCTTATTCCCCCCACCAGGAATTTTTTCTATCCCTGTCATGGCTACGTTGAGTTTACCCAACATTACTCTAGGGATCCTAGTCTGGTACATCGATCCCTCCAAAGAAACCCCACTTGATAAGCTTAAACCATGCACAACTTTGACCCCGGTACAACATGTTGTGCCTTCCTCTTATTTTTCTTTAGTTCCACAATAACCTCAGCACACACCTATACCTATTGTGAAATAACCTAGGGGGTAGGGGGCGAATCCCATAAAAATGGAACTAAAGGAAAATAACCCCAACCAAATCCAACTCCTAAGCCTCCAAATCTGACACCTCCCTTCTCTTTGTGTGATGTTATTTGGAATGCCACCAATAATTTTCCTGAACTCCCTCGTCTCAAAAATGTGGTCGCTGATACGTTTCCTGACTCTAGCATTTCAGAGGTCCATGTTACCTTACCTGAGTCAACCAAGAGAAAAAATCATTATGCACGAATCACCCTTGTGCTTTATGTGATTATTTTGGTCACTATTATCACCACTATCCTCATCTCGAAGACTTTCGCAATACACGTTAGGCACTTCGTGAAATAGAGGCTTCTCGTAGCAAATCCACCATTTCTCTACCTACTTATTTCGATACCATTATTGAACCATAACAAGAACTATACATTGTGATCCATCCTCCTGATGTCAAGATGATGGATAAAAATTCTCTTATTCTCTACCTGTGACCATCCATGGGCTCATCGTCTAGGGACTCTTTTGGAGTTCCCTATCGTGATTGATTCGAACTTTCTTCATCAGATACCATGGTCTCAACATTGGTATATATTACATCTACTAGTCATTTGTCCCCTCCTGTTATCGATGTAACACCCTCTTCCCACATCTACCCAATTAACCAGCCAACCGGGGTAAACATGCGATGAGAGGCTACTAATATGGGATTCAACCTCCTAGATGACCTTAAGGAAGTGGAACCGATGGAAACAAGACAAAAACATCTTACACGACATCAAAAACATCCTCAAAAGGTAACCCAACCTTATAGGCCCCTAAACCTTGAGGGAGACATACTTTTTGACAAATTTTAGCCTTAGTCACGAGCATGCCAAGGATAGGTAGTGGCCAGGGCTTGGTTTGATCAGTTCTGTGCCTAGAACTCCATGATTTGTGCCACCTTTTTAGCTCCAGAGCCTAGGTCACCTCTTAGAATTTCATGAAACTATAGGAGATTATAAATAAAATTAAAAAAAAGTTATGAAAGCAATCAAATCATCAAGATCTCATCTGTACCCCTCTTATCCATGACGAGAATTTTGTCAAATATGTCCCAAACATTGAATCTACAGGTTTAAACTACAAATTAAGAATAAGGGTCTCTTACTTATCTTAGAATCACTAAGAAGCATTACTCCCCTACATCATACGATTTAATACAATCTATTTGAATATAGATACATTGTGTATTCATTTATAGGTAGAAATATGATTAGAGCCATACATCATCATTAATTGAATACATCCTTATAACCAACACAATAAAAACATAAATTAAATGGATACAAAAATATTAAAATCCATACATAAACCAATACATTTGCATACCGAATACCAGAGGAATGAGCTCTTTATTACTGAATGTAAAAACCAACCAGAGATGGGACTTCCACGTTCCGCCCAACCATAGATTGGTTGAGCCAAGTCTCACTTTAGCCAATCACACTCATGCCACATTCCAAGCATGAATGTCGGATCTCATAAAAAACATCAATCACAACCAATCAAGGGCTTCCAGAGGCCAAAACAACTCAACCCTCAACCAATGATTCCACCTCATAGTGGGACATCACAACCATCACATATTGGTCTCTATCCAAGCCGCTCCAGGGCTCTAGAGTGCTTTTTCCAACCAAGGCTCCAAGACTAGTTACTCAAACCTAGTTGTTTCAGGGATCCAGATCGTTTTTCCAACTAAGGCTCCACAATTAGTAACCCAATCCACCTAGGCCTCCAGGGAATTTTTCCAGCCAAGTCTCTAGGACTAGTAACTCAACCGAACAACTATCCATTGGGCTTCAGAGTGTTTGTCCTACCAAGGCTCCAGGAACTAATAACTCAACCCAACAGCTAAAGGAATCATGAGAACCAACTAGAAATAATGAATGGAATAAACCCACAACACCATGGCTATCCAGGAAATGGAAAGGCTAGGAAAATCCATATGCATATACCATGCATGCCAAAACTAGTGAGGAAAACATACATAAACTCGATAATTTCAATTAAACCCAATTGTAGTTGTTGATCCCGATGTCCTCTTGCGCTTTCCTGCTCTTATTTTGCCTTCTTGTTCCGAATAACCAAGTATCCACACTCTCCAAGAGTCCTTGAAGAAAAATCTAAGTATCCAAGGGTATGAGAGAGAGAGAGAGAGAATAATGAGAGCTCCAAAACTGCACTGACAAAAGCTTACCAATTGATCCTCATAATCCTTTTTATTAATGAGGCCTCTATTTTCTTCATTGTCCATTACTTTCCTTCATTTTCCTCCTCACATGCAACCTGTGACCTTTCACCTTCATTTTCTCCTAATTTCCATTATTTTCATAAATAAGATGTTAATTAATGCTTGATGCCTTTCAAAATACTTTTCCATTGCCTTTGTTAATTTTCTTTAGCCATAATAACTGAAATGAACACCCTCTAGGATTTTTTTCCCAAAATTCAAGTTGGAATACATGCCCCATCAACCGTGGTATTATATATTTTTTACATGGATTATTACCACAGTTGTTACAGAACCCTCCCCCTTGTGGGAACACTGCCCTTGGTGTTCAATGACACCTACAAAATAGCAAAACATTGAAAATAAAACATACTACCTATGGAGCTTTATAACATAGAGCTTTGCAGTATTTACAATGAAGACTGTTGAAAACATGATAAACACACCATTTATTGGAGCTTTATATAACAACTCATTGCGATTTTTACAATACAACCACATTTTTAACCAACAAATAATGATATTGTCTATGGAGATTTATAAATCCAACTAGGTACAATTTACAATAAGGTACACATATACACATATACACATTTTCTCAAACATCAAATAAAAGGATACCATACCTATATCAATCAACAAGGTAATCTAGAGGCTCACACCTCCACCCTCAAAGTAATACCAGGATTCACCTCCTTTCGAAGAAGCCCAGAATCCATTGTCAAATCCAAAGTTGCATTCAATGTACAATACTACGATCATGTGCTACTTTTCCTCACAGTGAGAAGTTATCGGCTCATTTTTCTAGGGCACACTCCCAATGTGCATATTATTCCATCTGGAAATATTAGTAAATAATCTTGGTAAAAGTTGACTTACATAATAAGGACTTCCAAAAATTGAATATAAGGGTAAATAATATTCCATAGGAATGTAGGATTGACGTCTTCATAGGGACTCTAAAGGACAACATCCAACATGAGGTTCACATTTTGGAACCTGATACATTGGAGAAGGCATTCAGGTTGGCAAGAAAAATTGAAAGAAAAATTATGGTGAAAAGGAAGCCTACCATTCACAACTATAAAGATGTAAGTGTTTCTACTCCTAGACTTCCACAACCTACAAGTTTGAAACCACAAAAATTGGAAGAAAAAAAAAGCAAAAGGGATTTTCTATAGTTGTGACAGAAAATATGCTAAAGGTCATAAGTGTGTTGAGAAGAAATTATTTTACATAGATTTTGAGGATGAGGAAGAAAAGGAACAATAAAATTCAAAAGAAGAGGATATACACCAGGAACCAACCCTAGAGGAAGAAGAAATGAATCTGACCATATCCTATAATGCATTGGAGGGAATTACCACTCCTCAAACTCTCAATATAGAAGGACATATCAAGAAGAAAAATGTAATAGTGCTTATTGATTCGGATAGTGCCCATAATTTTATTCATTTTAAGGTAGCCAAGGAATTGAATTGCTTCCTATACCTAGCACCAGAGTGTCAAGTGATGGTGGAAAATGGAGGAACTATAAATTTCTTTGGAAAGTGCCATAATATCAAGCTAACCATGGGAGAATATGTATTGAATAGTCCAATTATCCCCATTCCAATGGGTGGTCCTAATGTTGTACTAGGAGTACAATGGTTACAATCTTTGGGGACAATAGCTTTTAATTTTCAAGAAATTTTCTTGAAATTTTATTCGGAAGGAAAGGAAGTTGAATTATGGGGTATCACAGGGAAGTCAGGAAATATAATAAGCTCTAATTTCATGAAAAAGCTTTTAAAGAAAGAACAACGAGGTGCCATTGCACAATTATTCTCACTAGAAGTTCCAACCTCAATATCATTTATTTCTCCACATATCCAAAAATTCTTGGACAATCATTCCAAGGTGTTTGAAACTCCCAAAGGACTCCCACCTATTCGTGATCATGATCATGCTATTCATTTGATTCCAGGAAGTGTTCCTCCAAACATCAGGCTTTATAGATATCCTTATGTCCAATAGTGTGAAATTGAATGTATGATTACATAAATGCTAGAGGATGGTATAATTCAACCTAGTCAAAGTTCTTTCTCTACTCCAATAGTATTGGTGCACAATAATGATGGATCATGGCGCATGTGTCCGGATTATAGGGAGCTCAATAAGCTCACTAATAAAGATAAATTTCCCATTCCCGTGATTGATTAATTATTGGATGAATTACATGGAGCAATTTGTTTCACCAAGTTGGTTCTTTGTTTAGGATATCATTAAAGTAGAATGAAGTCTGAAGACATCCTGAAAACAACATTTCAAACTCATGAGGGTCATTATGAATTTTTGGTTATTCCTTTTGGCCTTACCAATGCACCTTCTACATTTCAAGGGTTGATGAATGCCATTTTCAAACCCTTCCTTATAAAATTTGTGCTAGTATTTTTTTATGATATACTAATCTACAATAGGTCTTGGAAGGATAATGTTCAACATGTTGACAGGGTGCTCAAACTATTGGAGGAGAAACAATTATATGCAAAAACCTCCAAATATTTCTTTGGAGTACAAGAGGTGGAATATCTGGGTCATATTGTATCTTAGGAGGGTGTTAAGGTAGACCCTAACAAAATTAAATCTATTAAGGAATGGAAATTCCCCACAACCATAAAGAAATTGCGAGGATTTCTCGGGTTAACGGGGTATTATCAGAAGTTTGTTGAGAATTATGGTAGAATAGAAGCACCTTTAACAACATTATTGAAGAAATGTGCATTTTCATGGACCCCTGAAGAAACTAAGGCCTTTGAACATATTAAAGAGGCAATGTGCCAAGCATCGGTCTTAGCTACCCCAGACTTCACAAAAACTTTTATTGTGGAATGTGATGCCTCAAGAAATGGAATTGGTGTTCTTTCAATGCAAGAAGGAATGGCCATTGGTTTTGAAATTCATCCTATCAAAGGAAATTATTTACAGAAAAATATTTATGAGAAGGAAATGTTGGCAATACTACATGCACTAAAGAAATGATGACCTTACCTAATGGGAAGACACTTCAAGGTAAAAATGGATCACGATAGTCTTAAATACTTTTTGGAACAAAGAATATCTGCAGAATAGAAACAAAAATGGGTCACAAAGATGTTGGGTTATGAATTTGAAATCATCTACAAGAAAGGGAAGCTAAATGTTGTTGCAGATGCACTCTCAAGAAGGGAAGTGGATGTCAAAAAATTGCTTTGTGCCATTTATATTATCCAACCAAATTGGATAACCAAAGCAAGGGAGGAATTGAAGAATGATGAAAAAGTATGGACACACATTCAAAATTTGCAGCAAGATCCCAATACATCTGAAACATTTAGCTGGAAAAATGATTCCTTATGGTACAAAGATCGCTTATATCTTTGTAATAATTCCTAACTAAAACAAAATATTGTTTTGGAATTGCACACCTCTCCTTTATGAGGACACTCGAGATTTTTAAAAACTTACCACAGGGTGAAGAAATATTTTTTTTGGGATGGCCTTAAATCTGATATTCAAAAGTTTGTGGTGGAATGTTTAGTTTTCTAGCAAAATAAATTTGAGACACTTAAGACCATGGGTCTGCTACATCCTTTGTCCATTCCAAATCAATGTTGGGAGGAGGTTTCAATGGATTTTATCACAGGTTTACCTAAGTCCGAAGGAAAGAGTGTCATCATGGTGGTAGTTAATATACTTACCAAATATGCACATTTTTATGCATTATCTCATCCATTTAAAGCAAGTACAGTTGATACTACATTTATGGAAACAATTCAAAAGCTACATGGAAACCCAAAGATTATTGTAAGCGATAGGGATCCCATTTTCACTGGAAATTTTTGGACGAAATAATTTTCTTGTTTGGGTACTCAACTAGCTCATAGATCATCTTATCATCCTCAATTTGATGGGAAAACTGAGATAGTGAACAAATTTTTTGAAGGATATTTTTTTTGTATCTGATAAACAAAGACAATGGGTCAATTGGTTACCTCTGGCTAAATGGTGGTATAACACTTCCTTCCACACTGCAGCAAAAATGACCCCATTTATGGCACTTTTGGGATATCATCCACCTTCCATCGCATCATATTTAAAATAGAATTCTAAGGTTCAAGCAATGGAAGATCACATCAAGCATCAACAAAAATTTCTCCAAAATTTAAAGGATAACCTAAATTTGGCACATAATCAGGTGAAATAATAAGCAGATCAACATTTCAGTGAGAGAAGTTTTGATGTAGGCGACTAGGTATTTTTACGGCTACAACCATACAAAAAAATGTCCCTCAAGCAAGCTAAGAAGGGTAATAAATTATTTCCAAAGTACTATGGTCCTTACAAGGTGTTGCAAAACATTGGTACTATGGCATACAAATTGGACCTTCCTGCATCTTCCTGAATGCACCCAGTTTTCCATGTTTCATGCTTAAAGAAGGTTATAGATGACAAAATTCTGATTCAATAAATATTACCAAAAATTGATGAGGAAGGAAAAATCATATTGGAACCTTAAGCATTCACGGAAATAATAACTCGACAACTGCAGAATCGATCAATTTCAGAGTATCTCATCAAATGGAAGAAATTAACCACTGAAGATTCCACATGGGAGGATGATAATTTTATGCATAAGCAACAAGAACTACTCAAGCATGTAGGACAACATTTTTTTGAAGGAGAGGGACATGTTAGGTCCCTATATTACTAGTGTATTCCCTTATTTTTGTTAGTGTAACCCCCTTATTGTTATTGTTGTACCCTTGTAGTCCCCATATTGTTATTATTGTGCCCCATAATAGCCCACTATTGTTATTGTTGTACCCTTACATTATTATTTTTAGGTCGGCTAGGATTATATTGTGACCCCATGGACTCCTATATATATAAAGGAAGTTTTTTCATTTTTTTCATCCAAGAATTGTTCATTTACGTAACGTGTTAGCCTCCACAGTGTCCCAAGGTTGAGAAAGGATATTGATGGAGGTAACCTCAAACCAAAGTTTTAGTTTGGTAGCTAGCCCTACCAAACCAGAGAGGGATATCTCTATGTAAATCACAACCAAGGGATTTACTGGACGAAGAGTGGATTTTAGGCTACTTAGATCCGCTCTAGGGTTTCTAAAGTTTGATGGTTTTTTTGTTGGATCAGGGATGAAAACCAGGTAGCTAGGTCAAATTCTCAAAGGGTTCCAGTTGAAAATATATGGAGGAGCAAGATAGCAATGATTTTGTGATGGAATTAGGCTATTATTGGTGTATTTTAAGGTTTTAAAATGAATTAGGATCTTAATGATCATGTGTCATGAATTCATTAAAATAGAAGGAATATTACATAAAATGACATTCCCAAACAAAACAGAGTTTTCATTAAATAATTCTTCTTATCAAACTTTTAGGAATATCACTGAAGAAAGAAAGATATGGAAAATGACTTTGTATATAATTTATATAAGAATATAACAGAGAAAATACAACATCAAAAACTCACTGCACGTGAATTCCTAGATAATAGCTGCAACTGGTCCTTTAATTTCCTAAATAAAAAGATGAAGTACAAGCTACAATAGTCTCACCCTCTAATGTCCAACCATTAAAATGACTAATAAATCAATACATATAGACAAAAAACCATTTCCACTCTCTCAGGGGTCAAAATCCTAGAGTGGAGGAGCAGTTCACATGACTCCCTCACCTAAAACATAAAGACTAGGGAGGTTAACAAAACTCTCCTCAAGATAGAGAAACTGATACATTTAACCATGAAAGATATTTACAAGAATATATCCACCTATTTTTCACTCTAAACAGCCTATTTTCACCTTAAGGCATAATTATAACATCATAAATGACAAATTTCATCAGTAGAAGTCGAGCTGGATTGAGTCAACTAAGAAAATTAGCTTCCAAGCAAAAACACAACAAATTTGGTGCAAGAGTATTTTGGAGTCCTTCCCAAGGTCCAAATCTCGATATGAAAGATGTTGGATAAATTTATGCATGTATTCTACATGACAAAAACCTCAAGAATTTAAAAATACTACTCCTAACCCTCCAAAAATCAATTCTCCCATAAGTACTCCAAAAACGTAGTGAGCTTCTGAAAAACAGGGCAGAAAGCTATTTTTTTGGTGGTGTTTTGGTCTTTTCACCCACAAAAATTTGTTGACATGTCTCTCCAAAAGGCTGAAAGTGATTTAAAAGTCATGATAAATAAAAAAATGTAAATATTTTGGAATTTTGATGCCCCCAACAAAAGCGCAACTTGAGGCACGCTACGTTTTTCAACCACTGACTCTGCAAAAATTGTGAAAATGTCCAAAAATTCGAAAATTTTATGCACAAATACGGCTCAACGGTAGGTCCATATCTCTCTAAGCATAAAATTTTTTGAAAAACTCAGAGAGGTTTTTTTTCTTTGGAATGTTATGAATAAGAAAATCCTCCAGTTTGCAAAGATACTTTCCCATTTGGTCAGAATCTAGGTTTAAATTTGATCGTTCACAAATTGGAAAAGCGCAACACCATCTTTCAGGGCACTTTTGACTGCCTTCCTAATTTCCAAATCAATATCTAAAGGTAATATTGGAAATATTAGGATTTATACTACACAATAGAGTCATTACGCACTGCAAACACCTTCTCCAAACCCCTGAAAAACTGTCTTGACATCAAGCTTTCGAGAAGTTCAGAAAACCTCCTGTAGCAATTGTATTTTGGAATTTCTCCCAAATCATAATACATGTGTATAAAATGAAGGAAATTTTATCCCTGGTCTATAATGGACAAAAACCTCTTTCACTTTTGTAAAATTCATCTCTATTTGGTCATAAACACATTTTTAAGCAAAATTGTCCATATGTGCAATGTAAACCTTAGGTAGCCCACATGTTGGAAAGGTGAAGCTATGATTTATTGGATTTTGGTGGGATCATACCTACTGATCTAACATCCTTTTTTTATGGCTTATTTTCTCCCTCAATGTTTGATATTTCACAACAAACACTAGTGGGATGAAAGGGAAAAACAGGGTTTTACTTGGAAAACAGGGAATTAGGGTTACTTGCTTTAGGTGATGGAATGTAGGGGTTAGGGAGAATATATGTAGGTAGGGAAAATTTAGGGAGGTAGATATGGGTATTGGGAATCTTAGGGAAGTTTAGGATGACAAAAAGAGTGTAGGGATATGTTGTAGGATTTAAAACACGATCCTAACCCTAAAACTACCAAAACACAATGTAGGAGCTAGAGTTAGGTATAAGGATTAGGGAAGTGAGGGAACAAGGATAGGAAAATATTTGGGGAGGTGTGTAGTGTGTAGGGAAGGGTAGTATGAGTAGGTAAACTATTGTTTGCTGCTGGAAGTCAACCTCAAGTTCCAAACCATGAAAAAGTAGTGTGCTCATGAAAAACACAGCGTGAGAGAGGAAAATTCTTTTGAGAGTGCAATTTTGATGATGAGTATTCTTGGATGGATATCACTGACAGTTTGGAGCTCAATATGAATGAAAAGAGTTTATTGGAGTATTTTAATGATATTTTAAAACTCAATATCAATTTTTGGCATATGTCATGGCATGACATCATCCTTCATTTGAAATCAACAACTAAAGTGATGTATTTTGTGGCAACAACTTTATGAATTGAAGTAGTATCTTCACCTTTATTTTATTTCCTAAAATTTGAACTCCCTTTATATGTGGACTCAAGACCATAAACATGGCTTTTAAACTTGAAACTAACATGATGATGACAATTGCAAGTGATGACCTAGACCAAGACCTATATGATAATTTGATTGATCTGTGACCTATACACTTGAAAAATAACATGACCATGTTAAATAATGATAACCGTGAATACTGAGGGGAGTAGCACTAACCTAGACACACTAGCCAGTGACAAAAATTTTATCTGAAGACCTACTGAAACCATAAAACTTTTACTTGAGAGCACATTTGATCACTAGTGACAGGCAGAACTGATTGACACTAACATAATGTAAAGGAGGATGTGCCCTCGAAGTGGCTGATTTCTAAGGCATTGATATATATTTTCTTCTATTTTGGGAACTAGCTTCATAACATGTGGCCTTAAAATCATGTCAGAAAATATTTTTTTGTTTCCCTTCTTGTACTTAATCACTAAATGAAACTTCTATAGAAACCCCAGCCACTTGTACTGTCTTGTGTATTGTAACTTTCTTTGGGATTGAAGGAACTGTAGTGGCTGGTGATTTGTGTGAATTATTATCTCATTTCACATCAGAAAGTACTTCCAATTATTCACAACTTGCACCAAGGCATAGAGCTCCTTATCATAGGTAGGGTAGTTAAGAACTTCCCCATCAAATAATTCAGAATGGTAGCATATAGTCATTCCTCCCCACATCAAGACCGCTCCCATAACATACCCACATGCATTTGTGTCCACTTCAAAGGGTTTCTACAAGTTTGGTAATTTTATAATTATTTCTTGACAAATCTTCTGCTTTAGCTCCTCAAAGGCCCTATGTTGACCCTTTCCCCATCGGAAACTCTTGCTACTTGTTGTTATGGCATGGAGCTAGAATAGGGTATTTTAAAACAAATCCAGAACTTAATTTTCTTTAAAACAATAGAAAAAAGAAACATATATGAAAACATAGAAAACAAATTACAGTACGAAGCACTTCACCACATAGATATGACACAGGAATCCTGAAACAACTTGTCTTGTGCTAATGAAAAAGGTCACTTGAACTCAGTGAGAAAATTTACAATGAATGGTAGTCTTTCTCAGTACAAATCCCAACATGGTATAAGTATTATTACAACATATTTATATATTTTATGCTAAACTAATATCAGATTCCAAAAAGGAACTGATTTACAAAATATTCTCTAACAATTTATGGAAAAATCTGAATAAAATTTATTACAAATAATATATACCAAGAACATGTAGATATTTCCAAAATATAACTAAGTAATAGGAAGTCCATACTATTTATGATCTTCTATTCAGACTTTAAAGTGAATTTTTGTTGACTGTGGTTATTTCTAGAAAACAATCTGCATAATAAACTAAAGATAAAATAATATCTCTAATTTATCTGATGGAAAATTTGAACTTCCTGCAAGTATTGTGCATTGAAATTTGGAATTTGGTTCACTGATTGCTGGAAATATGTTATTTGATCTTTAATCTCCTGATCTTTTTCTACTAGGTGTCTTCATTCCCTTGAAATATGAAAGAGGTTGAAACTGTCTTCACAAAATTTTCTTACTACCCTTTTAAACCTAATTGCTCTGCCATCTGCGCCTTTGAGTTCTATTGTTGTCGTTTCTTCCTTTCATCATCCTTTGAATAATTTATTTTTTCACAAAATATTTGGAAAAATAATATATTTTAAATAAAAATTCCAAATATTTTAATGAAATTCATAATTTAAATTTCGAAGAATTTGTTTGAATGATTTATAAAACCATTATGTTTTCAAATCAATGTGTTGTTTCTAAAATCCATGGATTTTTTTCACTTATCATGGATTTTGAAACCCATGTGTTGTTTTCAAAAACCATGTCTTATTTCTCCTTTTATCTTCCTCTGTAAATTCATTTCATACCTATAAAATTCCTTTTACTCGTGTAAATCTTTGGATGGATTATCAAAACCATGGGTTGTTTCTATTGACTTTCATTTTGATTTTATTTTATTTTTGGTAAATTAGGCTACTTCTATATTAATTTGAAAGGAAACATTACACATTCTACAAGCGGGGTTGGTAAGCTGTGCTTAACCAACCCCAACCTTAGTTGCACAATTTTGGGGCTGCCTCCATGGAGTAAACTAGCCCGGAAAATATTTGAGACAAGAAGTTACAAAATGCGCAGCAGCGCTGATGTATCTAGATATTACAAAATTTGCAGAAGCTTAAGTATTGTATGATAGTCTTTCATGTTATTATGCGTAACAAAAACCAAGGAATAACTGAGAAACATCGTAGTTCTTAGTCTTCTGCTTCATCGTTACTGTTGGGTACTTCCTCCTCCATGGGGCATGCATATGTCTGCATAGCCGTTTCCTCTGTATCTGCTTCTAGACACGTAGGTTTGGGTACAGGTGCACATAGGATGGGGGAAACCAGATACTTAGCGTCAAGGACGTGCATCTAAGTGGCTTCGACATCCATAATCCAAACATCAGTTTCATCGTCTTCATCCTCCTGAGCCGGCAGGGGGTTAGTCTTGCACGGCGGGGGTTGCACATGGTGCACTATAGTGGACTTCCGGGGATCGCATCTGCCTCTTTGCGTAGCTTGGATGAGGGATTATTCCTCCTGATCAAGATCGGGGCTCTGATTAACTAGATTCCAGAGGAGGAGCCTTCAACGGACTCTAGACGATTATCCGTGCCGCGGTGATAGAATCCGGGGAGAGCCCCTCTCTGACCATCGCGGATGGTTCTTTGGCGCAATCTGGGATCCATTGCCCGCAGAATCAAAGGTATGACTTTACTGGAAAGGTAAGAAACATGGGGACAGACGATTGTAGAGACAATAGAAGCATAAGGGGCAGAGCTAAGCTGTGTAGGCTGGATAGTCAAAACCCAAAGTGGTCTGCACAATGGGGCTCGGGGAGGAGGGTTGCACGACGGACTGGTGGCGTAGGAAGGCACACAAAGAATTAAAAGGAAAGACTGCAGGAACATACTTTGAGACTTTGTGGGTAGAGGGCCCATCCTTTTGTAGGGTCTGGGGCACATGCGAGGGGGAAGGTCATGAGTGAGCTTAGCACGGAGTTGCATGCCATATCCAATTCCCTTAGAAGGATCGAGGGTATAGTTATGGATGTTTTTCATATCAGTCTTGTTGATCATTTACAATGATTGTTGCAGATGTGCCCTAGAGTGGGTAACACAGTTCCAGACGCCTCTTCATCATGCCTTATCCCATTTCCTGTGTGTTAATGGTTAACGGTTTGAGGATCCACATCGGGTGAAGCACTGAGCGGTAGATCTCCATCCTCGAGGGCATGGGAGGGATGATTTTCATTCCTGCCACTTCTGTGACCTACATCCAAGGACCTTCATTTTAATTTTCACATGCAACCGTAAATTCAAATTTACATATACCTGCAAATTATTTACTCATCCTCCTATCCGTAAAACTCATTGACATGAAGCTCACTTTTTTTTCTCACGAATACATTAGTTTCATAAACAAAATTATCCTTTTATTTTCTCTTATGAATTCGTTTTCATGCACCCATGAATTCATTTCCCATGTAGTTGTAAATTTTCTTTCACCTTGGTCACATCATGCTCATCCTCCTTCATTTGTAAACATATTTCATAGATATGAAATTTTTCTGTATATACCTTCCCTCCATAATTTAAATGTAATAGAAACATAGTTTTCAGAGTGGGGTAGGTAGGAAGTGGATTAGAAGGATTTGGGTCTGATTTAACATGAGGGTGACAACTGGTAAACCCAGGTAAGAGTGAAAACCACATTTCGGACCCCCTCTTTGGTTAAATGTCGGAGGGACTGGGAGGAGTAAAAACCAATTTTCGCACCCCCCTTTGGTTAAATGACACAGGGACTAGGGTCCAAAACATATTCATAACCATTTATTTTATTTTTCACTTATCTCAAGGCCTTTAGCATTGGGAAAATTGATTTTTAAGTGTGGGGAGGGTCATAGGCTTTGAATTTTGGATTTATGACTGACGTATGAAATATGATTATGAAATAGGAATTTAATAGGTAAGGTAAAGTTTTATTTTATAAAATATTATTTTTCTTAAAGTATACAACCAAAATAATATTGAAATATAATAATTTTATATCCAAGTTAAAATTAATTTTAATTTGAATAAAACTTTGATCATGGAAATTGAAAACTGGGCATAAAAGCCAATATTTTTTTCGAACCCTCATAAATGAGCTTGAAAGTCTGCATACCAAGCTAAGCATGTCTAGGGCATAAATTTTGATAAAATTGATCATGTGCTAACATCGGCTCCAACTGGGGATGATGCCCCCCCTATGGGGTAGCAAAGAACTGTAGATCTCTGAATTTGTAGACCAGTGCCTTGATTATTCAGTAGTCATCACATCCCTCAACCTACAACTTTTGGCATGTTTTGAAACTCAAACCTCTGTACAAACTAGAAATGATCCTAAATACCGTGCTCTACCATCTACCCCTTTGAGTTCTATTTCTATCGTTTTTTCCTTCCATCATCCTTTGAATACTTTATTTTGTTACAAAATATTTGGAAAAATAATATATTTTAAATAAAATTTAAAAATATTTTAATGAGATTCATAATTTAAATTTCAAATAATTTATTTGAATGATTTATAAAACCATTTTGTTTTCAAATCAATGTGTTCTTTCTAAAATCCATGGCTTGTTTTCACTTCTCATGGATTTTGAAACCCATGTGTTGTTTTCAAAAACCATGTCATGTTTATCCTTTATCTTCCCATGTAAATTCATTTCATACATGTAAATTCCCTTTTACTACTGTAAATCTTTGGATGGATTACCAAAACCATGTGTTGTTTCTACTAGCCTTCCTTTTGATTTTAACCTGCTCACTGTAAATTCAAATTTACATATACCTATAAATTATTTTTAAATCTGTAATCTTGTTTTACTTATCCTCCTATCTGTAAAACTCTTTCACATGAAATTCATTTTTTTCTCACCTATACATTATTTTAAAAAACAAAATTCTCCTTTTATTTTCTCTTATGAATTCGTTTTCATGAACCGTGAATACATTTCCCTTGTCGCTGTAAATTTTCTTTCACCTAGTCACATCCTGCTCATTCTTCTCACCTGTACATTAGTTTCATAAACAAAATTCTCCTTTTATTTTCCCTTATGAATTCATTTTCATGGACCCGTGAATACATTTCCCTTGTAGTTGTAAATTTTCTTTCACCTTGGTCACATCCTGCTCATTCTCTTTCATCTGTAAACATATTTCATAGATACGAAATATTTCTTTATATACCTTCGCACCATAATTTTAATGTAATATAAAAATGGTTTTTGGAGGGGTAGGTAGGAAGTGGGTTAGGAGGAGGGGGTATAATTTAAGAGGAGGGTGATAGCTGGTAAAACCCAGTAAGAGTGAAAACCACTTTTTGCACCCCCTTTGGTTAAATTTTAGAGGGAATTATGACTCACTTATGAAATATGATTATGAAGTAAGAATTCAATGGATAAGGTAAAGTTTTATTTTATAAAATATTATTTTGCTTAAAATATAAACCAAAATAATATTGAAATATAATGATTTTATATCCCAAATAAAATTAGTTTTAATTTGAATAAAATTGTGATGAGGGAAATTGAAATTTGGGTATAAAAGCCAATATTTTGTCGGACTCTCATAAATGAGCTTCAAATTCTGCATACCAAATTAAAAATTTCCATGGCATAAATTTTTCCAAAATTTATCATGTGCTAACATCGGCTCCAACTCGGGATGTTGGCCCCCTTATGGGGCAGCAAAGAATGACATATCTCTAAATTTGCATGCCAATGCCTTGATTATTCAGTATTCATCACATCCTTCAGCGTACAACTTGTGACCTGTTCTGAAACTCAAACCTCTGTACAAACTGGAAATGATACTGAATACTGCAAACTGTAAACTAAATGTTGAAAAATATGCTTTCCCAGTAATATTATTTATGTATATACAATCCTATTCTAACACCAAATACTTGATTTCAAGCAATGTAAAATATCCAATATAACTAATCAAAAATTTGATCCAATACCTGAGCTCTTATAAGCGCACTGGAAACAGATTGTAAGATTGATCTTCACAACATAAACATAGTTGGAACTCTATAGCGCACTGGAAGCAGATTGTAAGCTTGATATTCACAACATAAACATAGTTGGAACTCTGTAGTGAAAAATTTCTCCATATAGAGAGATATGGGACCATGAAAGAAATTACTTATTTCTTGATTTTCAAATTATTCTGCAAATTTATGGTCATGCTTAGGCAGCTCATATATGCTTTCTTTAGCTTGATATCGTTTTAGCTGTGAGTCATCGGATTTATTCTCAAAACAATCCTCAACCACAATATCAACATGCAACACTACCACTTTTTGTTTTGGCTGATAAAGGTTCTTAAAAAAATGATTTTGACATTGTAATTTGTGGCCCTCAATTTGAACTTCTAAGGCTTAAATATCCTTCTCAATTTGTTCAGCAAATTCTACCAAAAATATGGTCTTGTCTTTAGAGCTACATTTGCATGAATTTAAATAAATAAGAAATTTTTTTGTGAAAGCCTCATCAATCTGATCATCATCAAAATAATTCCACTATTCTTTGAAACCTTCAATAGAAATAGGGTCTGCCACATACCTTGTCATCCTATTTAGCAAGCAGCTTGATTAAATGGTAGTGGAGTATCCACGACTGTTTTGCAATATAGATTCTTTAACAAATGGAGTATTTGGATCAAGTTGAAAATTGATTCAAGTCGCCATGTGAATGGTTTAGCCTTCTTGTGTCTAGTCATTGTCCACCATCAGCAATCATATGTAAAATTGATACTCTTCCCTGAGGAAGATAAAATTTTATTCCCTAGTATGGTCACCACTATGTTATCACTCTATAATTTCCCAAGGTTGTGAAGGAAACCCAGAGGTAACCACAAAACCTCTTTGGAAGTTGGGATCTCGCCTTGCCAACTTCAGAGAGGGATCTATCTGTCATATTTAGATTTGTTTATATTGATATATTAGGCTAGTTAAGAAAGCTTAGAGTTTGGTTTTTGAATTGGTTTGGTTGGAACACCAAGGGAAGGCCATTGGGCAATGGAGTCAGAAGATTTTAAGATGATAAAATGCAGAAATAATCAAGCTTAAGTGAAACACGGAAAGGTAGGCATAATACTGTATCCTTGTAGTTTATGAGATGGAGAAGGAAGAAAATATTATGATTCACTTTAAATATAGAGCATTGTTACCTAAATTTATATTTAAACTTCAAAAGAAAACATTGATATTGCTTTAAGCCAGAACATGGTGTTTTAAAACAAATCCTAAACTTACTTTTCTTTAAAACAATAGAAAAAATAAACACATATGAAAATATAGAAAACAAATTATAGTACGAATCACTTCACCATATAGATATGACACATGAATCTTGAAACAACTTGTCTTGTATTAATGCAAAAGGTCACTTGAACTCAGTGAACAAATTTACAATGAATGGTAGTATTTCTCAGTATAAGTCCCAACATGTTATAAGTCGTATTACAACATATGTATAGATTTTCTGCTAAACTAATATCATATTCCAAAAAAAAACTAATTTACAAAATATTCTCTAACAATTTCTCGAAAATCTGAATAAAATTCATTACAAATAATATCTACCAAAAACATGTAGATATTTCCCAAATATAACTAAGTAATAGGAAGTCCATACTATTTATGATCTTATGTTCAGACTTTAAAGTGAATTGTGGCTGACTGTTTCTATTTCTGGAAAACAAACTGCATAATAAACTATAGATAAAATAATATCTCGAATTTATCTGTTGGCAATTTTGAACTACATGCAAGTATTGTTCATTGAAATTTGGAATTGGTTCACTCACTGTTGGAAATTTGGTGTTTGATCTGTAATCTATATATATTTTGCTTCTAGGTGTCTTCATTCTCTTGAAATATAAAAGAGTTTGAAACTTTCTTCACAATAGTATGCTTATTGGCCTCTTAAACCTGATTGCTCTGCCATCTTCCCCTTTGAATTCTATTTCTGACGTTTTTGCCTTTCATCATCCTTTTAATACTTTATTTTGTCACAAAATATTTGGAAAAATAATATATTTAAATAAATTTTCCAAATATTTTAATGAAATTCATAAATTAAATTTCAAAGAATTTATTTGAATGATTTATAAAACCATTACCAAAACCATGTGTTATTTCACATGTAAATTCAAATTTACATATACCTGCAAATTCTTTTTACATCTGTAAGTATGGTTTTACTTTCCTCCTATCCATAAAAATCATTAACATGAAACCCATTTTTTTTATAACCTGTAAATTAGTTTCACAAACAAAATTCTCCTTTTATTTTCTCTTATGAATTCATTTTCATGTACCCATGAATTCATTTCCCCGTGTAGCAGTAAAATTTCATTCACCTTCTTCACATCCTACTAATCCTCCTTCATTCGTAAACATTTTCATTCACCTTCATCACAACCTACTAATCCTCCTTCATTCGTAAACATATTTCATAGATATGAAAATTTTCCTCCTTCATTCATAAACATATTTCATACATATGAAATTTTTATATATACCTTCCTACCATAATTTAAATGTAATAGAAAAATGGTTTACGGAGGGGGTTAGGTAGGAAGTGGGTTAGGAGGAGGGGGTATGATTTAAGAGGAGAGTGACAGCTATCCGATAGGAAGTGGGTAAGGAGGGGTCCTATTTAAGGGGAGGGTGACAGGTGTTAAAACCTAGTAAGAGTAAAATCCCATTTTAATACCCCCTTTGGTTAAATGTCTGAGGGACTGGGTCCTAAACATATCCATAGCCATTGATTTTAATTTTCATTTATCTCGAGGCCTTTACTATTGGAAAAATTAATAGTTAAGTGTGGGGTGGGCCATAAGATTTGACTATTTGGACTTATGACTGACATATGAAATATGATTATGAAATTGGAATTTAATGGGTAAGGTAAAGTTTTATTTTATAAAATATTATTTTTCTTAAAATATAAAACCAAAATAATATTGAAATATAATTATTTTGTATCCCAAATAAAATAAAATTTAATTTGAATAAAAATTTGATGAGGACAACTGAAAATTTGGTATAAAAGCCAATATTTTGTTGGGCACTAATAAATGAGCTTGAAACGCTGCGTACCAAAATAAGCATGTCTAGGGCATAAAATTTTCCAAAATTTATCATGTGCTAACAACTGCTTCAACCTGTAATTCCCTTTTCTGCTCTCGTGGCTTCCTTTTTTCCTCCTGTAGCAAACTTTCTCTCATGTATCAAACCCTACCCCTCTTGTAGCTTATTTTTTTCTTCTTGTTCAAGGGCAGCTTATGTCTTGGGTTTGTTGATGGTAACTAACCTAGTGGTGGGCCTTCCAACAGATGTTACAGGTGAACTGGTTTTGGTTTTAGGAGAAGTGACCTCCTCAATATTTCCCTCACTAGGTCCTACTTCTCCCTTTTTACTCGGTGATTCATCAATAATGATAGGGATCCTTATGGGATTTTTTGGTTTCCCTTGTTTGATTCTGGTGGTCTTCCTGGTCTTGAAATATAGGGGACCTTATCTTTATTGCTTCCTTTTGAGCTTGACATATGTGCCAAATGTAGCTAATGTTGAGGCTGCTTCTTGTTCAATATCCCCTGGAGATAGACTTATTTGATGTGATTATTTCTCTGCTTCTTTGGGTTTAAAATTATTGTTAGGGCTTTCTCTTCCTTCTACTTGATTCTCCCCATCTTCTGCTTTGATTTCCACTTCTCTTTCCTCTACCTCTGTTTCCTCTATTTTTTTTTTTTCTGCCTGTTACTCCTATGTTTTTCCATCTTTACCTCCAATGCTAGAGGCCGGTGTCTCTCTAGGTGTCACGACTTTGGTTTCTATGAAAGCTTCCCTATCCATGTCCACAAATTTATTCCATAGGATAAGGATCATTAAGTGGCTCAAAGCATCCATCACTATTAACTTGATGAGTCAATGGTGAGCTAAGTGTTGGTTCTTTCCTTCCCTCCCCTTTTGACTCATCTCAATGATTGAAACGGTACGAGGAAATAGGGGACACTAAGCCTTTGAGGGAGAGGAAATTTTGTCTTGAATCTTATCTCATGGATAAATCTGAATTGGTAAGAATATACCACACTCAATATCCATTCACAAGATATATACTTGAGGATATGGTAAGCCACCTCATCCTAGGGGTAAGGTATACTTTCTCTTCTAACTCCATTCTTATCCTCAACAGCCTTCTCTTTCAAAATGAAGAAATTTTTCCTAGGTGTGACACCCATTGTCTTGTCTTCTTTGCTCCATTGAATCCCTAGAGGTAGGGTGATCACTCTTATAATTTTTTTAGGGCTGAGAGAGATAGCCAACCCTTTGAAAACATTGGTGGCATTGTCTTATCATTGATAATGAAATGCCATGGAAAATTCATGAGTTAGGTAATCATCATACCCTTTCAAAAACTCAAAGAAACCCAACCATTGGCATCTTATTAAAATTTTCACTACAGGAGGGTGTAGGTGAATCCTTTTTGTTTCTAAGGGCTCTCTTTTGTTAAATCCTCCCCCCATTTCTTTTATTGTCCCTCCTTGGTGCTACTTAGGTGTGGGACTGAAAAAAAAATTTAAACAATCTTAGTCGTGAACAGTGTTAAATTCCTTGGTAGCAGTGAGGGATAAGGATGCTTGAATTTATATCAACAAATTATTTTCCTTGTTTCTAACCCAAACAACTTCCATAAAGACCTCCTATTGCTTAATTGACTACTACAGGCTATCAATTTTGAGCATACTTCTTAGGCAATTGGATTTAAAAATAAGGAGGGTGGATGTCAGTTACTTTTTTCAAACAACTCTATATCTGTATGATGGTTTTGAGTCAATTTTGAGGCATTGTGGCTCCCTTTTCACCCTTCACTTTCTCCTGCAGATGATTCTCGACCCTCCTGTAGCACTTGCAGACCTTCCTATAGATTCCTTCTATATCTCTAACATACAGGGTTCAAAACTCCTCAATGGCATACAATAGCTTTTCCTCCTTCTAACTGTGTTTAGAATGAGCGATGGTGAAAAATAATTTGAGCCCGATACATAATATTCCCGTTTGAGGTGAAAGCTTGGAGCATTGTGCTGACATGGATTCTACACGAGTCTCATTTTTTGGACCATTTTCCCCTCTCTTTGTAATCATTTCTCCTCTCCTCATTATTATCACCCCACTCTTCATAACAATAGCTCACTTTGAGTTGATGTCTCCACATGGCATGGGTGACTAACTCCAACTTAAGTTTACTAGCTAAGGGTGGACAAGTTCACTTGCCACCTCCAGC
Organism: Pinus albicaulis; assembly: GCA_034641835.2. Lineage (NCBI taxonomy): Eukaryota > Viridiplantae > Streptophyta > Pinopsida > Pinales > Pinaceae > Pinus > Pinus albicaulis. The sequence continues at coordinate 759,124,151 of CM076576.1, read as the reverse complement.
TTATTAAAACTCCTTTCTCCACTATTACACATTTAAGTAATTTTATGCATAGGGAAGATGTGAAGGTTTCCATATATGAGCATACCTATGGATCGGATTGTTGGAGATTATTGAATGTTTTTTTTTTCTAAGTGAGACTAATTCTATTAATTTATAAAAATACTGATACAAAACTGCCACAGCTGCTGCTGTGAAAGCCAGACAGCTGGGGTTGATCAACAGAACTGTTCTTGAGAATTCTGGGTCGCCCATAGCGGGAAACCGACCCATTAAGCATAAGTATCTGGGCCGCCCATGATAGGGAAACCGGCCATGAGTTTATACAAAACATGTAAACAACAACAAAAAAACTAGAAACATCTTTCTGCCCAACAGGTGGGCAACTAGAACAGTAAAACTCGAAAATGCCAGCAGTAATTGAGCCGGGGGGTTCAACCCTCATGCTCAGAAGACATTGTCTCCTCTTCAACTCTGCATGCATATTCATTCTCGTCGCTGCTGTCCACCTTTCCTGCTTGAATGTCAATCTTCATGTCCTGGTCCTCAGCTTCAGAACGCAGCCCAGTTTGAAGAGTGGGATTGGGGCGATGGTCAATAGGAGGGGCGGGGGCAGCGGAGTGAGGGATTTCTTCACGCAGGGAGACTGTGATGAAAGCGGTGATGATGGAGTCGAAGGAGTTGCAGTGGAAACGGAGCTCAGCGTTCTGGGTGGTTTGCCTGGCGGTGGACCCCAGAAGCCTTCTGCCCGGAGGGTTGAGCTGACTGGGAGGGGCAGAAGCGTCAGGAGGGAAGGGCTGACTGGGATGAACGGGAGGGTCGGGAGGGGTGGACTGACAGGGAGGCTCAGAAGGAGCTGCTGGAGTGGGCTGACTAGGAACGCCACCAGAAACACGCGCACGCCCACGTCCACTGCCAACAAAACTCGAATTCTCAGCGCGACGCCCTCTGCCTCCGCCTCTGCTCGAGGCTGGCGGGGGGGTGTGTTCGTCGCTCTCAGAGGAGGAGCTCAACTCAAAAAAGGGCGAAGGAGGAAGGACAGAGGCTTGGCCTCGACTAACTCCCCGCCGACAACACATTCGCTGCCTGAGGCATGGCATGGCAAGCAGAAGGTGGCGCAGGCGAGGTCGGCCTAAGAAGGGGTCGGGAGCTTGGAAAGTAGTGGGGAGACTACCAGGGTGACACAGGCCAGTCAAATGAGCAGAAGAGCTGGAGGTCCAGTTAGCAGAGGGGCAACTACCCTGTGAATGCAAATTGAAGCTGAAAGGAAGCAAAGTACCTGTGATGAACACATCCAGGACGCCAGACGTAGTAGAGGCGCTGCAGAGAGGGCTGTTGGAGAAGTGGACACCCGGTATCGTCTCTAGGCAGGCCAGAATGCAGCAACGACGCCCAGTCTGCGTTTTGTAGCTCGAATTGGCGAAACCAGGTGGGCAAACACTGCGCAAGGGAATCAGAGTTCTGGCATGGCTTCCTCCATGCTGCTCATCCTCCATAGTGAAAGCAATCAACAACACAAGGAGATTATTGAATGTTGGATCTGAGACACATAATATGATTATCTCAGAAGGAGTTGACTATTTTTCTTGTTCCTCGCGCTTTTCTTCAGAACTTGATTATAGTTTGACTAATAATTTTACTTTGTGTGCGAAATTGTATGTATAATGTCTAGGATGTTGTTGCTGGTGGAATAATTTCCTAAGGGTGATGTGTCCCTTCCTAGTTGCAGGCATTCCTCCCTCATGCTCTCTGTTGGTGGGAAAAGAATCCAAGATATTTCTTTATGATCGCACAGGTTGCTACAGGAGGAGTTTCTTCATGTAGCATTCTTTTAATATTTAGTTTTCATGATGGTGTTGAGGAAAATTATGACAAGCCATGTGGACAGGGTTGGAGTCATGAGGAAGTAGTGTAGAGATTAGAGAAATAGAGAACTGTTAAAATTGGACAAATAGGTCCAAACTCTGTTAGGTCCCTATATTACTAGTATAGTCCCTTATTGTTATTAGTGTAACCCCCTTATTGTTATTATTGTACCCTTGTAACCCCCATTTTGTTATTATTGTGCCCTTAAATTATTATTGTTAAGTCGGGGCAGTTACATTGTGCGCGAGTCGGATTACATTATGGCCACATGGACTCCTATATATAGAAATGAGGTTTTGTAAATTGTATCATCCAAGAATTGTTCATTTATGTAATGTATTGGAGGTTTCCCCCTTGAAGTGGCTTATTTATAAGGTGTTGATATCTCTTTTCTTCTATTTTTGGAGTTGGTTACACAACATTTGGTATCAAAGCTTTGGATTCTAGGGTTTCGCTGCTCCAAACAGGTCATCGTGGAATTTTCGCTATAAATTTTTTTCTACGAAGTCTCAGAAGCTAAAATTGTTAGTGTGCAAAGCTTAAATCCTAAGGAAGATCGTCTAAAAATTTCAGAGCTTGGTTCGTAATATTTTCGGAGATATGATCTGTGGAAGTTAGGTCTTTTTTCAAGCTCCTAAACAGGTCATTGTGGAATTTGCGCTATAAATTTTTTTCTAAGAAGGTTCAAAATCTAAAATTGCTAGGGTGTGAAGCCGAAATCGTGAGGAAAATTTTCAACAAATTTCAAACCTTGGTTCGCAATATTTTCATAGATATGATCTGTGGAAGGTAGTGCTTTTTCAGGCTCCCGAATTTCATCTCAAAGAGGTGATCGTGGGAAAATATACATAACTCTCTCTCTGAGCATCAGATTGGAGTGCCGTAAAAATTGGCTACAAGTACATGGATTGTAGTTGCTTTGCTATCAATTTCAGAGCCTAAGGACCAAACAGTGACACGTGGCAAGTCATACAATTTCACTCTACTGAACCAGTCCATAATTAGGTCATTGTGGGAGATTGGACACAACTTTGCCTTGGAGAATCCAAGTCAGGTCAGACTTGTGGCATTCGAAAGAGAACTTAGAGGGCTATGTCGGTACCGAAATTAAAATATTTAAGTGCTACAATCACAGAGATAATCCAATTTCAATATAGACCTCCTCAAAAGCAAGAAAAAGGTGTGTATTTTTGTTTCCGAATTGCATAAGTCTTGTTTGAAGGATTATCCCAATGGTGATGACAATTAAAGGATAAAAAGGTTCAAGGGAAAGAGGAAGGCTCCCTTCGGAAGAAATGATCAACCTTTTAAAAGGTCAAGAAATTCTAGGTATGAGGAATCAAATGTTGTTGATAAAATATATGAATTCATTCTTGTATCTTCCCTCTCTGCTGCATCTCCACTCGACACTATGGATGTCTGGTTCATAGATAGTGGTGCCTTAAGGAACATCACTGTCTTCAAGGAAGCTCTCTATGATATGGTTGATAGGGATACCAATCTGTACATTATCCTTGGAGATAATGCCACATATCCCATGAAAGGGACAGGGACTGTGACCCTCCACTTGTCTCAAGGTAAAGTCCTCCACTTGCAGGATGTACTTTATTTACCTAATTTGAAGAAGAAACTTGTGTATATATCAGCCATGGAAGACAAAGGTTTCAATGTGGCATTCACTGATGGAAAGGTGCACATGTGGAAGAAGAGCTTCAAGGAAGCTATCATGTTTGGGTCTAGAATTGATACACTTTACTAGGTTGGAGGATGTCCACTAGGAGCAATGACATGAGATGCTATCCGAAAGACTGATAATGGCACTAAATATGAGATGAACGAGTTCAAGAACTTTTGAAAAGGAGCCAACATCAAGAGGGAGACCACAATGTTTTTGGGCTACAACGAAACTTCGAAGGCCTATAAATTATATGTGCCTAGTCAAAGGGAAGTGGAGATATGCCACGATATTCACCTTTGACGAAGATACTTCCCTGAGGAAAGTAGTCAATCTTCTGAGATCTGAGGAAGATCATGAAGCAATGCCTGGAAATCAAGAAGAACCGAAGGATGAAACAATGCCTGATGTTGAAGGACCGATGAACCTGATTGATCCACCTCCTTCACTAGGAAAGAGACTATCATGGCTCAGGGACACTATCGAGGATGTTGAGGGACATGCAACCCAAAAAAGGGGGACATTCCTTGAAAGCAAGAAGTCGAGTAGATACCAAGTGTTAGTATGAATCTTTCGTCGGAAAAAAACCATTTTAGCTACGCATAAAAAATAGCCCTAACATTAATTATGGCTACAAATATCTTTAAATCTGCAGTTAGGTGATCCAAATAAAGCTGCACAAATCCAGATCTAAGCATAAAAGACATTAAGCAGTGAAAATAAAATGTCACTCCATGCATCCAATAGACAAGACAAGAACGATGTATTTGAAAGAATATTTTATATTAAAAGGGGGCACCTGAGAGGAAAACAAGAAAGGTGTTTCCGGTTCTCCTCAATGGGATGGGTTCTTGAAAGTCCTCAGCATTTCAGATCTAAAATTTCTCTCTCTTGTTGGTGTATAAAACCCAGACAAACATAGAACTCAAAGGGAGTTCACAAGGCAAAAATGGAGAATGTGACCAAAAGTTTAGATCTAGAGTGATCTAATGCAATGAAAGGTGACCAATGAATGGGGAAAACCCTTCTATTTATAACAAAATATTAGGGCGATCTAAAACTTGGTGCAAGAATAAAATATTATTAATCAAATTCTAGAACCACCTTTTAGGAATATTTTATTATATTTGTTGGAGGGAAAACGATTTTTGACTTGGGTCAATTCCTTTATTTATAAATAATAAATAAATAAATGATTTATTTATTATTTTAAGGAAATGGTGGGAATATAATTAAATAAATAATGATTTATTTAATTATTTATAAATGATTTAGTCAAATTTAACTAGGAATATTATTTAAATAAGGATTTAAATAACTTATTCCTAGGAAATAATTAGAAAAATAAGGATTTATTTAATTTATTTCCTTGTTTTGGGTTAAATATGACCAGGAAATATAAACAAATATAGATTTTTTTATTATTTCCTTTTGGGGTTTCTTGTTTAGACCATAAACAACTTAATAAAGGTGTTTTACTAAGTTATTTCACATAGTGAAAGCAATTTTACTTAGGGTAAAATTGGTCTTACATGGTGTACTTGGGTTCATTTAATGATAATAGGTTAGATGACCAAAAAATGGTGTAACAGATTTCCCCCCAACGTACAAGCGTTAGGAGCAAATCGTATGACCGAAGTATGTTGTAAGAACTCAATCACTAGACATCAAGAGGGAAGTCAGAGAGAGAAATGTAAGGTAGTCTAATGTGCTAAAGGACTAGACCCTGAGGAGACGAGACTTACAGGTGCAACAAGTCTCTAGTTTATGAATTGGTACCTGTGCTAAAGGCGGCAGGGGAGGCATACCTATGCCCGCTGAGACAAAGTACAAAAGAATAGTATGTCTAGTAAACAAGGAACCAAACTAGAAAGTATATGCTAGCATAAATACGAGCCAGAAATATAGAATGATGAATCCCACATACATGTTGTGCCTGGAATATCAGTCAGGACTTATACAATAATATTGTAGTACATGAGATACAAATACAACCCAAATGCCCCCTATACACGGGGAAGGGCTCGCAAAATCTGACTAATACATGCAACTCGAAAAGGCGCTACAAGCATCTCAGGCCGACATCATCAAATGGAAGGGGTTGCATCAAAGGCTGAAATGAAGAAGTCATCCGGGCATGTGGGGGGCTACCTGCAGGGCCACCCCCTCATGAGGGTTGAGACATCTCACGCACACCCGGGAATCACCAATAGCTGCTGCTGGATCACTGGACCATCAAGTATACGGATCGTGATCATGCTGGAAGGAGCTCAAACCAAGGTACACCGCCCTCTAGACCTGGCTTCTGGAGTAAATGAGCTGATGTCGACAGAAGAAGGTCCGCCATAGGTGAGGCAATAAGGGATCCCCAACTAAGGCACGAGAGAAAATAGTAGAGTGACTAACAGACGGACACTAATGATGATGGTGAAATGAGGGATACTGAGTAGCGGATGGACGACTTCCCTTGTTAGAGAATAAAGGGCATGAATGGCTTGGCAGCGACTGACACAATATCATGAGGGATAGGGGACAATGGTAATGAAGGCCATAATGTGCAACACGAGAGAGGGACCAAGTAATGAAGGATGGAGGACTATAGTGGGATACAAAGGGACTCGAGATAGACTCCATGATTGATGATGACTTAACTCAGATGCTCTAAAAAAGGGCAACTCGATGGTGCTGCCACACAGTAAAGGTCCAATGGGGGACCATAAAAACATGATTACAATAGGGTATCTCATGACAAAAATCAACACGAACAAAGACAAGTAAGGAGGCAAAGTGGTGCCCCAAGTACAAGTGTTGTAAGTGAAGAAATTCGATTTGGAGGAGAGGTGAATAGACCCTTCGTGGACAAAATGTGTCCTAGTGAAGTATCAAAACATGAAAAAATAACAGATACCCATTTGAGTGCTCGGTGAGAGCTTTCCAACGGTGTAGACGGTGTGTCAAACGGGGCTACGGTTTGGTCGCAGTAGGCGAAAGAAAAAATAGGGGTTTTTCTTCTAATAAGGCATTTTCCCTCCAAAGACATTCATTTTCTTGTGTAGCTATGGTGAATGTGGGGAGGAGAGAAGGCCCTAAATCTTGCGGCGATTGTAGCGGACAAACCGACCATTGGAATCGAGAACCGTTAGTTTCAGGTAAGAGGCCTAATCCTACTCTTTGTTTTTTATGGATTAAAAGTTCAGATTAGGATCCCAAATCTCAGTAACAACCCCTACCTCATCATTACGGCCGGTTCGCACTTTTTGGGGCAAAAACTGCGACCTGGGATGCAGGTTTGGGCCTGAAAAGTGCGACCTGTCCCAGGATTTGGCCAAAAAGTGCGACCTATCAAATGGAGGTGGTTTTAGTGCTGTTGTGGGCTGAGATTCAGTTTTTGTGTAATTGAATGCAGTTTTACCTATCTGTAGACTGACAAAGATGACGGTTTTGTGCATATATGGCAGATATATGGATCAAGTGGAGAGAGAGAGACCTAGGTACATTACGGATGAAAATCCAAGCAGATCAAGGTGTCCATCATGCATTGGCCAGGTTTGGGGTTCTGAAATTTGTGGAGAACCCTTTAATGAGAGCTGGGGAGCCCTTGTTGGCCCAGATTGTCAGTTATTGGGATCCAGACCATGAGGTTTTTATAGTGCAAGGGCACAGGATTGAGCTGAAAGTCTAGGATCTGTATTTCTTGACTAGTCTCCCACCATTAGGGATGGTGGGAAATACACAGCCAGTGTTACCGCGAGGGCGTAACATCATGGAGTTCGTAGAGCGACATTTTCGACCAAGTTTCCGAGCCAAAGGGACTCGGATATCGATTGGGGATCTAGAGAGGTTGGAGACCTGGGTAGTGGCGGTAATAGTGTTGCAGATCTTGGGCAGCCAGGCGCTCCATCACATCACTGGAGGGCAGATGATGATTATATAAAGTGTGTTGAGTGGGACCTACTATGGGTGGGCCCAGATGATGTTGGTGTCGGTGAAACGACAACTGTCGCTGTGTAAGCGGCAAGTGAACCATGATTGTGCTTATGGGACTGTATTGTGCTCCTTCTTTTTTGAGAAGATCCCGACCTTGCGACCTCGTGTACATCTACCTGATGGGGGTCCGAGAGAATCCAGGATGCGTCGGTGGGGACGACTACTGTGTAGAGGAGGGGGAGAGGTGATCAGATGGGTGTTCTGACCAGAGTTATTCGGCCATTGGGATCAGATGCCATTGTACATAGACGACTATCCCTATAGTGGGATGAGTTATTGGGGAGATCCGGAACTGCCACTTCCGCCTGGTCGAGTATGGGGGCCTGATGGTAAGTGACAAGTAACTAATCTATTATGTGCATTTTAAAGTTTGGGAATAGTATTTATGGTATTGATCCTTATACTTTTTGGAATGCAGATATAGCTCTGGTGATACCGGTCGGATATATGGGACGACCTGCAGCAGCCGGAACTACAGGTGCTAGTGGATCAAGGATGGCACAGAACGAGGATATGGCCACTCTTTTGGAGGAAATTCGTCGTAGATGTGAGGGGCTGCTAACCGGTGTGTCGGAGCGGGGTTGGCAGGATTTAGACGACCAGTACATAGATCTATGTATTGGGCTACCCTCAGAATGGCGAGGTATCATGCGATGCATGGCGATGGCTGGTCAGGCTGTGCGTGATCTACGAGCTGCGAGAGCGGAGCCATTGGCTCGGGATCCTTCAAAGAGTGATTATATGTAAGGGAAGGTGGTTCCCCCCAGTGTGTATGTAGGGGCAAGTGGTGCCCCCCAGTTTTTGAGTTTTGTGTTTTGTAACATGCTATGGGCATGTCATATGTTTCAGAGTAGATGGACTCTAAAAACATGTTATATGATATATATATTATGTATATGCATTACGTTGATGGTTTGAAATGTTATTGTCTTGTGTGTGATAAATGCCAGTCTAGAACATGATTTGCAATTCTATCTACGTAGTGATTTTGACTTCTAGGTACATGGTTGAAAGAAATGAATCTAAAGTCACGTATCAAAAGTTTCACTCGTAAATATTGTCTAAACAGGATAGGGTTATGTACATGATAGACACCATTGAGTTGTAAGACAAGAAGCAAGGAATCTAAACGAATGTGCAGATGGAGGATGCGATGAGAGAGGGCATCAGCTAAGAGACCACGTACTGCATCATATTCGGCCTAATTATTGGTGGCATTACCAATGCAGACCCCATTCGAAAGAATGAGGGTATGAAAGGGGGTAAAGATGGCCCATGCAGCCGAGGCGAGATTCCGGGAATAACAACTTGCCCTATCGGCATAGCCAATATAATGTGTCGACGAGAGGTCCGACGGAATAGTGTCACAAGACAAGAAATGGGAGGAAGGAGAATAATGAGGGCAGCGTGAGTATAGGGTAGACATCAAACGAAAACTGTGGGAGGGAGTAGTCTGGGTAGGATGGCTAGGAATCATAGATCGACTATATGGTGATGAATGAGAACTATGGGAGGAAAAGCGTGAGCTCATGCTGCAAAGGACATCATAGATACAGATGGTATCATCCTGGTTATGGGAGGAAAGGGAAAGGTTGAGCCACATGACGCTGCAAAGCTACCTAAATCATCAGCATGGGAAGAAAGGTGCACAAACGGATCATCACAGGGGATGACAGAAGAACAAGTAAAAATATGGTCAAAGCATGTAGAGCCCAAGAATGTTGCTGAAGGGGAATCAAGCAAAACAGATGCAGTGGATTCAAAGAGAATGTAGTCCGAGGGTCGTGCGGATGATGATAGGTATAGGAGGGGGGCAGCAGGTTCCGAAATCTCAACATCAGGGGGAGGAATGTCAATGGTAGCGGGGGGATCCTCAAGTAAGCCTGACACATACTGAGCAAGGATGGGAGAGGCGAATTGATTTTGTTCAACCTCGTACTTGCAAATGACCTCTAAAGAGGCTCAGTAATGTGTGAGGTGAGGAAAATGGTGATAATAATGGCCATGGACACCACACAAAGCACAGGGTTTGTTGGTGTGAAGAGTCTTTGGGTTCTTGGCTACGGACGAGGAAGAAACAGAGGTTTCAGGGACCATAGATTCAGGGAACGCGACCTTAACCATGGGTTGGATATGGGGCAACTCAGGACAAGTATGGGTGGCATGACCGACACCATCACATAGGGCACAAGGCTTGGCGGGTGGAGGAGGGGTAGGGTCTGGTGCGGTGGCCTTGTCTTTGGATGCCCCCTTGTGAGCTTTTTTTTTCTTGCCCGTAGTTGTCATAGCATGAGGATGGTCTTGCGGAGGGGCTAGGGGCACCATAGCGATGGAAGGAGCGAAGGGAATCAGTTGAACTAGTGTCACAGCAAGGTATGGTTTGGGGTGGCCAGGTGGGGTCTCGTCTGGAGGAGTAAGATACCATACAGGTATTCCCAAGGTTAAATTAGGGAGAGAAAGGGTGGCCATGATGGGAAACGAATAGACTCCGGGAGGGGGAGCAAGGAAAGGTATCTGACCGGTGGGGTAATGGCCAGGAGGGACAGCTCCCATATGGTGGAGACCTGGGGGAACTGACTCAGGAGGGTAGGGAGGTTCCTGAGTGCGAGGTGGATGGGAAGGTCCAGGAGGAAGAGGTTCGGTCAGCTGAGGCGAAGGGCTAGGAGCAGGTTGCGGCGGGAAAGATTGAGGTTGCTGACTAGCCGAAGTAGGTTGTGGAAGGTCAGCCTGAGATGATTACATCATGCAAACATTCGCTAAGCTAGGATCAGAGACAGGAGGAGGGGGAGGACCCAGGAAGGTTCCAAGAAAGGAGGAGTCTTTGTAGACGCCAAGGGAAACGCTGGTCAAATAATCAATAGTTTGCTTATTGGTGACAGCAGAGATGGTGGACTCAGGGGAGGTCTGAGATTTTGGTTCATGATATGTCAACTGGTCGATGGTGAAAATATTTCCATTATGAGGGAAAAACATCTTGCGGTGGACTGTGGATGGGACGGCATACATGGCATAGGTGTAACTATGCCCCAAAAGAATGTTATAGTCAAGAGGGGTGTTAATAACTTCAACGTCGACACAAACAGTCTTGCCTGCAAGGGTGATAGGATAGTTACGGAAGAGGCCAATGGGCTGGGAGGCATGGCCATCCCACGCACGAAGGGTGATTGTGGAAGGGGCCAGCTTAGGAGATCCGAGTTGTTTCCAAACCGAAGCAAACATCACACAGGTAGATGCCCCCTCATCAATAATACACCAAGCGATGTTGGCATTTCGGATCTTGACTAGGATTTGGAAAGCAACAGAAGCAGGAAGGGGGGGATGGTCTGACTGATAGGCATCAAAAATAATCAATTGGTCATCAGCAGGATTGACAGCACCCATGGCAGATAGTAGAGCCTTATTTTGAGAAGGACACGACTGGAGCAGTTCCAGTGTTGAAATGGCAGTAGGAGATTGTGCCAGATCATCTACTATGCTATATGAATGGGCATCCCGACCAGAGGCAACATTTCGGCATAATGGGCCCTTAGGAATCTTGGTATGAAACTCAGCTTTGGGCGGAGGGATTTGCAAGGGACCATTGGGTGTCAACAGAGGCTCTATAGGACCTAAAGATGGGGACTCGGGGATAGACGGAGCGGAAGGTGTGGAGTACTGACGAGATCGAGTTTGAAGGTTAAGATCGACAGTGAGAGGTTGGTCGGAGGCCATAATGAGAATTTGGTAATCAGATGAACCAGAAGGGGAAGGTTGAGTGGTTACTGAGGCATGAGGTGGTTGAGTGGCCACAAATCCTTGTTGAGGGAAAGGACCGGTAAACACAACGGGTTGAGAAGTATCCATATGGGGAGGGACAGTAGGGGAGGAATTTTGTCCCCGCACTGTGGCCTAAGACTCCCACATCTACCGCATCTGTGGTAATAGGGGACAATCGTGAGTGTAATGACCATAAACACCGCAACACGAACAAGGGTTATTGGTGAAAAGAGGCCTGTCTGGCTTGGGCTGAGAGCCCTGTGGCTAGTTAGCAGTGTTAGAATCAATACTTGGAGGATTGGGTCCATGATTACTAGAGACAGATTGATTGCCTTTCCTCTTTCTTTGAGAAGGAAGAGAATTAGTCGCGCCCTGCTGCGCAAAGACTTGCCCTAGAGGGGGTAGTAAGTGCAGTTGCGGGGGTTGAGAAGGAAAGCGAGGGAGAGGTCCAAATGCTGGAGGAGATAGGACACCAGGATGTGCGTTAGGATAAGGGTTAGGATGGGCAACATTGAGGTAAGCAGGAGGGTGGGCAAAAGGAGGAGGCATGCCGTATCCTGGATACATGGTACCTGGAGGGGGAAAAGTGCTGGATGTGCTGGCCCCTCCTAGAGGGAAACCATAGCCCATAAGAGGTTGAGCAGAGGTATGTGAAAGAGCTCCAAAGATACCATCGGCAGAGTGAGATGCCCCCAAGGTGTTAGTGCCACTGGGCTTGGGGAGGTCAGGAAGGACAGTATAAACATAACCAGATTGAGCATAGATAAGGTCATATTTCAAGGCCGTTTGGAGGTCGGCTTCTTCGGTTTGAGGGAACTGGGATGTGACATATTTGTCGATGGGAGGTAAGAGAGAGTGAAGGAACCAGTCCATATAAAATCGATCTTCAAAGGTGGGGGCGCGACATAGGCTCCTTCTTCTCTGCCATTCCTGGACATGAGCGGAAAGGCGGGTCGAAGAGGATTGACATAAAGAAGTCAAGAGTTATGTACCAGTGTCATATTGGAGAGGGAGCTGGAAATAAGACAAAAAGGCTTGGGCAATGGTCACAAAGGTGGTATGGGAAGAGGCAGATTGGTCAACATACCATTTAGAAGCTTCGCTAGTAAGCGTGCGTTGGAACAATCTAAGACAGATGGAGTCATCAGTAATGGAATTGGATGAACACCACATATGGAAAGATCAGATATGGTTGGAGGGATCTTCACTAGCAAGGCCTTCGAACTTGGGAATGTTGGAGGGGAGCTTGGTTGGCATAGCAAGCCAACTAACATCATGGCGGATAGGATCATTGATCAACTGATTGAAATCGGGGAGACTGAGTCTGGCCATATAAGGGAGCAAAGGGACAGTCGAGGTAGTTCCCGTAGTGGTTCCACTAGAAACGGACCTAGCAGTAGAACTGGGGTTGGTGCTAGCGCTAGGCCCTGAACTAGACATGGTGAAGGTAACAGGGGGAGAACCAGGAGTACGGGGAGAACCTGAACAATCATAAGAAGAGTCGGAGTGCGAACTCGGGGGAGGAAATACTCGATGACGACGGGAAGGAGGAAGTCGACCAACCGAAAACTAAAGGTGAAGGCCAAGAAGTCTCCGGGATAAACGCCTTGGAGGCGCAATGGTGATGGGAAGAAGAAAAACCGACAAGGGAAGGGAGGTGAAAAATCAAGTGAGGTCAATGTCGAAACAAGGGCAGAGTGGTGCAGTGTCAATTGATTTTAAATTCTTTGCCAGGTGTTGTTAACCAGACTCTTCTTCACTTAGGGTCAGTGTATGGCATGTGTTATTTTTAATTTTTAAACCCAGAAGTTTTGAGAGTAAAAGAAAAAGTGTGTTGCGTAACTGAAAATAAATCTGCAGAGAACAGTAAATAAGACTGAAATAAAAGAAAATTAACATCTAACAATGCATCTATCTAACCCAAGAAGGTGGGTCTCTCAAAAATAGTTTAGAAGGGGGAAAAAATAAAATCAAAACACACTAAAAAGAGGGAAATAGATCTAAGGTCGGGAGGGACAGGGATCTCAAGGGGAAATATGCTAAAAAGAGGTGCAGAAAACAACAAAGAGGCAGAGGCAAGGTTGTTGTAACAAAAGGGGGAAATCAGCTAAAGGCGGGAGGGACAAGGAGGTGAACCTAGAGGTAAACCCAAACAAAACTATATGAGGTGATTTGAAAGGGATAAGAGCTGATGTAGAGGGATCTGAAAATGAGGTATCAGATCTGAAAAGAAGAAGGCTGAAATTCTGAAAATTCAAACGTCTGAAACAGCTAAAACTCGCCCACAAAAGTGGAGGGTACTAAAGCCCTAAGGAGCAATATTCCCACTTATTTGAGTGAAAAAAATCAAAAATAGGTCTAAACGGGCAGAGACAGAGGCTGAAAAACCCTGACACAAGCTTCAGACAAACCCAAAAAAATTGCTAAAAAAGTGCATAAAAAAGGGTAGGTCACAGGTTCTGACCTGATTTCAGTCCAAGTCGCAGTTTTGGGGCAGAAAAGTGCGCCCTCCAGTCCAGGTTGTAGTTTTTGGGCCGATAAGTGCGACCTGCAGATCCGGGTCTCTCGGCGGCAGATTTTAGAAAAATTTGTCGTCTCAGCTGCGACTGATGTCTGTCACCTGCGCAATAGGGCCAGAAACACACGGAAGTTAAAAAATTGAATGTTTGAGGGTTTTAGAGGTGAAAAACACCATAAAAATAGGAAAAACAAAAAACTGAAGAGAAACCCTAGGGTCTGAAATAGCTGGATATGCAAGAATATATAAAACGACAACGGTCGCAAAAGAAAACCTGTGTGGAATCGCCAATTGTTAGTATGAATCTTTCGTCGGAAAAAGACCACTTTAGCTACGCATAATAAATAGCCCTAACATCGATTATGGCTGCCAATATCTTTAAATCTATAGTTAGGTGATCCAAATAAAGCTACACAAATCCAGATCTAAGCATAAAAGACATTAAGCAGTGAAAATAAAATGTCACTCCATGCATCCAATAGACAAGACAAGAACGATGTATTTGAAAGAATATTTTATATTAAAAGGGGGCACCTGAGAGGAAAACAAGAAAGGTGTTTCTGATTCTCCTCAATGGGATGGGTTCTTGAAAGTCCTCAGCATTTCAGATCTAAAATTTCTCTCTCTTGTTGGTGTAGAAAACCCAGACAAACATAGAACTCAAAGGGAGTTCACAAGGAAAAAATGGAGAATGTGACCAAAAGTTTAGATCTAGAGTGATCTAATGCAATGAAAGGTGACCAATGAATGGGGAAAACCCTTCTATTTATAACAAAATATTAGGGCGATCTAGAACTTGGTGCATGAATAAAATATTATTAATCAAATTCTAGAACCACCCTTTAGGAATATTTTATTATATTTGTTGGAGGGAAAAGGATTTTTGACTTGGGTCAATTCCTTTATTCATAAATAATAAATAAATAGATGATTTATTTACTATTTTAAGGAAATGGTGGGAATATAATTAAATAAATAATGATTTATTTAATTATTTCTAAATGATTTAGTCAAATTTAACTAGGAATATTATTTAAATAGGATTTAAATAACTTATTCCTAGGAAATAATCAAATAAATAAGGATTTATTTAATTGATTTCCTTGTTTTGGGTTAAATATGACCAGGAAATATAAACAAATATAGATTTGTTTATTATTTCCTTTTGGGGTTTCCTGTTTAGACCATTAACAACTTAATAAAGGTGTTTTACTAAGTTATTTCACATAGTGAAAGCAATTTTACTTAGGGTAAAATTGGTCTTACATGGTGTACTTGGGTTCATCTAATGATAATAGTTTAGATGACCAAAAAATGGTGTAACACCAAGGGTATCTAGCAGCCATGAGTACTATTGTACAATTTGAGCCTGGATCCTTTGAAGAAGTCGTAAAGCATCAAGTATGGAAGGATGTTATGCATAAAAAGTATGAGTCCATTATGAAGAATGATGTCTGGGATGTGGTTCCAAGACTGAAGGACAAAGCAGTTGTCACCTCGAAATGGCTCTACAAGATCAAGCATGGATTTGATGGAAGTGTTGAAAAATTCAAGGCAAGATTCATTGCCCGTGGCTTCTCTAAAAAGGAAGGCATAGATTATGATGAAATATTTGCACCTGTGGCCTGATACACCACCATTCGATCTATTATAGCCCTTGCTGCTACGCAAGGATGGAGTCTTCATCAGATGGATGTGAAGACCGCATTTCTACATGGTGCGATAAAGGAAGAGGTATATGTGGAGCAACCTTTGGGGTTCGAAGTCCAGGATCGGGACACACATGTTTGCAGGTTGAAGACAGCCCTATATGGGTTGAAGGAAGCACCCAGAGCTTGGTACAAGAGGATAGATAGCTACTTGATGAAGCTGGGCTTCACTCGAAGTAATGTTGATCTGAACCTTTACTTCTAGGTTGTCAAAGGGAAGCCTCTCATTCTGGTGTTGTATGTGGATGACCTCTTCCTGACAGGTGCTGACCCTCTCATTCATCAGTGCAAGATGGAGATCGTTGCTGAGTTCGAGATGAAGGACCTAGGACTGATGCACTATTTCCTAGGCCTGGAGGTCTAGCAGAGACCTGGCAAGATTTTCCTTTCTCAAGGAAAATACATTGTGAAGCTTCTGGAAAGATTTAGTATGGTGGACTGTAAGTCTGGGTTGACACCAATGGAGCTAAAATTTAATAAGTTAAGTGGCAGAACTGTTGGGCTTGTGCCAGCAAATCCTACTGAGTATCTTCAACTTGTAGGGGCCCTGATGTTCTTAGTGAACACCCGTCCGGACGTATGTTATGCAGTGAACACTTTGAGTCAACACATGGTTGATCATAACATTCACTGGGTTGGTGCCAACAAACTCTTGAGATATCTCTGGGGCATGATAGACCATGGGTTGAGATACACTGCCAGGAGAATGACACTCCTTGGATATACTGATGTCGATTGGGCTGGTAATGTGGTGGATCGCAAGGGCACATATGGATGCTGCTTCGCACATAGATCTGCTTCGGGCATGAAATGAAAGTCGGTAGCCTTGAACACCACTGAGGCCGAATACATTGCAGCATGTATGGCCTGTTGTGAAGTCACTTGGTTGTGAAAGCTCTTCAGTGAGGTGTTTGAGCATGTGTTAGATGCCACCGTTATCCTTTGTGATAACCTAATGGGGATTCATATGTCATAGAATCCCGTGTTTCACGAAAGATACAAGCATGTTGATGGCTGGTACCACTTTATCTGGGATATGGTACAACGAGGCGTCGTAAGGCTTGATCATACAGGAACTGATGAGCAGGTCGCAGATATTCTCACAATGCCCTTGGGGGAAGGTCATGTTCCTAACCTTCCGTGAGAATCTTGGAATCATGGAACGACCCTATTCTGAGGGTCCTGTTGGATGATGAGCTCTGGGAGCTCTGGGGGGCCTTGGGGATAGTTCCTCGGAGCTATAAGCACACACAGGGCTAGGCTTACCGAACCTTGTGGTGCTTATGCCCCACCTTTATGATATTTGAGTAGGTTCACCTCTCATGATCTGTGCCCTGTATGCATCCTACCCACTGAGTTCCGGACTCATGGAAAGTACCTCTCATTTGGCCAATGAGGTGGGAAAAGCTAGAGACTAGTAGCAAATAATGATGGACACATCAGAGATTTCCGTACTCTCTATCTAGGATGGCACGTGTCCAACCACTTGATATGGGATCAATTCTAGTGAGGTTTCAGACCTCCTACTGACTTCGGGTCAGATGAACCAGCTTCGAGTTGGTATGTGACTCTTTGAGTCCATGTGAGGTTTCGGACCTCCAACTAACTTCGGGGCAGTGAAACTAACTTCAGGTTAGTGTATATGACTCTCTTGAGTCCAAGTGAGGTTTCAAACCTCCTATTGACTTCGAGTCAGATAAACCAAGTTCGGGTTGGTATGCGACTCATTGTGAGTCCTATAGAGGTTTCAGACCTCTGGGCTGAATCTGTCAGTCGGGAATGATGTCTTTGTGACTGACCCATTACTGTTTTGAAACAAAGATGCTAGCAAAGCAAGTTACAACAGGATGACGCACGATGTTTGATTGCACAAGTGGATGGAGTTCTACCTAGTTGAGAGGGAGTGTTAAAATTGGAAAAATAGGTCCAAACTCCATGTTGTGATGCTCAGATGAAGATACCAATATTTTTATTGGGTTCCTCTTTCGGAGGGGTGTAAGATCGATCTAAAATTGATCTTAATCCGATGAGCAGCACATTTATTTTGAATTTATTTTTAATAATTTTAAATATGTGCAAGTCGGCCTTAAGGTTTTACACCCCCAGCAAATGTGTCACACACCTCAGTGATTGATATAAATAGAGTCAACGTTGGAGGAAATTTCACTCATCTCATCCTCACACATCATCTCTCCTCTTTTGATTGGTTCAAGCTCCTTGGAGGAAATTTCAGTTCACACGTGGGAAAGAAGGACAAAGACGTTGTTGCTGCCGTTGTTGTTGATGTTGCTGCCGTTGTTGCTGTTGCTGTCGTTGCTACCGTTTTTGTTGTCGTTGCTACCGTTGTTGTTGTCGTTGCTGTCGTTTTTGCTGTCATTGCTACCATTTGGGCAGCGTTGAATTTTCTGGGGTTGAATTTGTGTTGACCGTGTGCCTTTTTTGAGGGCTGCTGTGACACATGTTGGGTTGGATGACCAAGGAGACTTTGTTGGTTGAAGCATCATGTTGACCGCCGTAATGCACCACCACATTTTTCTGTTTCTGGTTTGTCTTCTATAGATCCACTGGTATGTTCTATCAGCATTTTACTTGATTTTTTGATTTCTATGGTGAAAATTAAAGTTGCATCAAGCATAGAACATCTACATAAATTTATAGGAACAATGGCCTCTCTAGTTTTCTTAGAGGTAGGACATACTGAAAAATTTGAGAAAATATTGGTGAAATGGAATGGATGGGTGATGAGTAAATTATTGTAGTACCCCCTTTATCATTTCCTAGAGGCATCATGGCCTTTTTGGGCTATTCTTATCATTGGATCCACCTCCTGTATTTGGACAGACTCTTCCTATAACATTATAGGACCTCCCGTATCATTACAGGACCTTCCTGTAGCATCACAGTGAGGATGTGAAATTCGAATTTCTGGTTGATTGGAGGGTGGAGATCGGATAGTTATATGAATGAAGATTATGGAGATGAGGTGTATGGATGGGAGGATAGATGAGATATTTTAGGCTTTTTCTTGTAGCCATAAAATCTTCTCACTGTATATAGATTTATACTATAATAATTTACAAGTAGGGGAATATCTTCCTCATCAATAGTTCTGATATATACATATCCATATTAATGACACTTCTCCACTAGATATGGCCCCAACCATCTTGTCGTTAGTTTTCCTTTGAAATATTTGAATCTAGAATCATATAACAAGGCCCAATCTCCTTCTTGAAAAGTATTTTCTTTGATATGCTTTTCATGCCAGACCTTTTTTTTCAATTGTATGATAGCTTGCATCTTGAACTCATATAAGCCATTAAGTTGGAGTAGACTTTCTTGTTATGTTGTAGTGAATTCTAAGTCCAACTGAGTTGTCATCCTCAAAGTGTTATATTCAAACTCAATAGAAAGAAAAGCCTACTCCCCATAAACCAAATCATATGGAGTGAACCGAGTGGTGGTTCTCTAAGTGGTGTTATAGGCCCAAGTGCCCTTCACTAGTCTATCTGCCCAATATTTCCTGTTGTTGCTAACAAACTTTGTGAGGATGCTCTCCAAAGCTCTATTTGTTACCTATACTTGCTCATTTTCCTGATGATGATAGAAAGTGAATGTCTTGCATTTGATATGGTGCTATCTCATGAGATACTCAATCATATTTGAAGTGAATTGTGCTCCTTGATCAGTGACTACCTCTCTCGAATACCAAAATTTTTAGAATATCTTTTCTCTTAAAAAATCAACCACTTTCTGCTCATTTTTTACTTTGACATCCTTTGTATTAGCCCACTTCATCAAGTAATAAATGTACACAATGATGTATATATTTTGTCTTGGTGGTGGATAAATGGGCCTAATGAAATCCATGCCCCACTTATCAAATGGTTCTAAGGACACTTGAGGTTGTAGGGGCATCTCATCCTTGGGTGTGGGTTTTCCCATCCTTTCGCGCTGATCGCATATGGTGGTGTATCTCCTTGCATCTTGATGTAAAGTGGGCCAATAGTAACCAACTGGTAAAACTTTAAAGGTTGTCCACTTAACATCAAAATGACACCCACATATTCCATCATGACATGCTTAGGGGATTGCAAAGAATTATTCTTCCCTTACACATATCCTCAAAACTTGATCTGGTCCCAATCTAAAAAATATTGCCCCCAATCCAAGTGAAATGAGTGCTTTTCCTTACAATCTTTCTTTTCTCTCTGGATGATATATTAGGAGGGAACCTCCCAACAACTAAGTAGTTGGATATTTCAAAAAACCTAGGAGAAAGCACCGATATGGAAAAGAGATGTTAATATGGAAGTTGATCATCCACCATCTCTTCATTACTTGTAGGCAATGCTAGTCTAGACTGCAACCATGTTTTCTTTCCCTAGTTTGTCAATAATAGTCAAATAAAATTTTTGTAACAATAACAACCATCTAATTATACTAGCATTCACATTGAGCTTATTTATCAAATATTTAATGGTTGCATGATTAGTATGATCAAAATTTTGATATCTAGTGATATAGTGCCTAAATTTGTTCAAATAATGTACTACAACTAATAGTTCTTTTTCAGTGACAGTGTAATTCAACTCAGCTTTAGATATATTCTTACTAATGAATTAGATAGCATAAGGAAATTTATCCTCTACTTGTCCCAAGTTTTACACCATAGCTTTGTCCAATGCATTAGTATGGATATGGAAAGGAAATACCTAGTTGGGACCCTTAAGGATGGGTGTAGTGGTCAACTTTTCTTTCAACACTTAAAGTGCCTCTTGAAATTTACTTTTCCAACAAAAATATGAATCCTTTTCCAGTAATCCAAACAAAATTGAAGCCACTTTACTAAAGTATTTGATGAACCTTTTATAATACTCATCGAATCCTATGAAAATCCTAACATATCTTTTCTTCTGAGAGGTAGGGACCCTTTTGATGATGGAAATCTTGTTTGGGTCAACCTGTATCCCTTCCTTGAATATGGAATGGCCAAGGGTAGTCTCTGCATTCATAAATAATTCACATTTCTCAGGGCTAAATTAAAGATGCATTTCAATAATTTACACAAATTAGAGAGAGATTCCTGGGAGTCACCCCCATAAGGATTCAAATCATCCATGTATATCTCAACAGAGTCATGAAATTTTTTGGCAAATATACTTAAAGCTTCCCTCTGAAAAGTAGCAAGGGCATTGCACAAATCGAATGGGAGAAATATATAGGAAAAATATCCCTAGGGCTATGTAAATGTGGTATTTTTTTGGTCTTGAGGGTTATTTTGGATCTGATTATAACCACTAAATCCATCCAAGAATGAAAATAATTTCTCTCCTGCAAGACCATCTAGGACTTGGTCAATGAAGGGAAATGGAAAATGATATTTCTTTGTGGCCTTGTTAATCTCTCTATAATCAACACAGATCATTCACTTTCCATTCTTCTTTGGGAATAAAACGAAAGGGGACACCCACTCACTATCTAAGATAGGGTATATGAACCCTGCATCCAACATATTTTGTAATTCATCCTTCATAGTGTCCTTAAGAGTTTGGTTCATCTTCCTCTGAGGTTGGTGCATAGGTTTTCATCCCTCTTTGATGTAAATATGGTGAGTACAAACCAGGAGATGGAACCGTTTCATTTCCTTATAATCCCAAGAAAAATAATCTAAGTGTTCCCTCAGTATATTTCACAATTGTTATTCTTTTTTGGTCGAGAGAGAGGGGTTGATCTTTAAATTTATTGATGGTACAAACAATACAACGTTTACATGTTTAGGACTTGAGTCAACCGAGCATAATTTAGTCCAAACACGACTCCCATATTCTTTCACCAACTCATCAATTGTTATGACAGTGGGAGGTTGGTTCTAAGGGATAATTTAAATGAGGTCATCTTCATCAGGTTGCCCCCATCCCGTAAAAATATCTAGAGTGAATATTGGGTAGGGGTTGTGCGATACAATTCATATTCTTCCTCATTTTCTAACGATAAGGGAAAGTCATGTTCAATAGAAGGTTGAGAAGGAGGATTAAATACCATTTTTTTTTATAAAGGTCCATTTTTAAAGTCATGTTCTCAGTTGTACAACTAATGTAGGCATCAACAGTAGCCAACCAAGGTATTCCTAAGATAATATGGTAGCCATTAAAGTTATTTTTGGGATGGAGAACCAGGAAATCAGTAGGATACTCCCAAGAGTCAATGCAAACCATAACATCTTCAAAAATTCCCTTGCAAGCTACTGTGGATTTGCCTGCAAGCTACAACATTGTGGTGGTCTTCCTCAAAGCCCCTTGGAGATTTAGCTTTAGCATGGTATCCTTAGTAATAGCATTGATTGCAGCCCCAAGATCAATCAGGTTATTAGGGACTATAATTTCATTAATGTGCACATCCACTATTGGGCTTCCAAGGTCTAGTATTTAGGGAAGATCACCCTTCCCATCATAATATCATATAGTTTCCCAACAACATTTATGGTGGGGGTATCTCTTTTTATTCTCCCAGAATTTTTGAAACATTTTTATTTGATAATATTATTATATATGGGAAAATTTTGATTGCCTAGAGAAGGGGTATCTTAGCACACAAATTCTTCAATTCTTCGAGAAGTTCAATCTCTTATGGGGTACTGTGTTGACTAGGGTGGATCAACCTTTCAGGAAAGGGAGGTGGACTGACTTGAGGAGCACTCTCCTCCTTCTCTTCTACAAGCTCTTCATGTAGAGAAGGAGGGTGATTATCTGGGAGCACTCCCCAGAAAGAAGGTTGATATCTTGGGCTTCCATAGCATAAGCAGGATAGGATGTCTCTCCACTGTGGACCTATTGTGCTTTCTTGTTGTTTGGGTTTGAATTGGGTTGAGCAGGAATTTGAGGCTTCTTAGTTGGAGTAGCATGAGTGATTTGTGGTTGAGGTTGGGGTGGAGGCAGTAAAGTAGGAGGCTGGTTGACTTGAGGCCTCCACCTTTGTGATGGGTTACCCCATTAATAGGATTGGGTAGAATATGGTTGAAAAGGATGGTTGACAGGATGAGGAGGATATGGAGGAGCATAAGGCCAAGAAGGACGTGTGGACCATGATGGACGAGTATAAGGGTACCAAGGCTGGGAAGGTGCATTCTTATTTGGATTTTAATAAGAGTAATGTGCACCTTTCATTCCCTGTTGATATGGTTGAGGTCCTTGAGGCTTCCTTTGATTAATGAAGAAAAGTTTCTCTAACCCAAATTTTTATCCTTGGTATACAACTTTGAGGCCTGGAAAAAAAGGGAAATTTTTTTGTCCATGTATTTATCATAGACTATGTAGACTTCTATGACAACCAATGGGAATTCATTCCTAGGATGTATTTTAGTGAATCTAGGGCAGAAAATAGCTAGAGACATCTCTGCTTCCTCTTTCTTTCTCTTGATTTGCATGGTATACATTTGCAATGCAAAGGTATGTGACATTTCACTCTTGAAATCCCCCAACATGGTCCCTATCTCATTCTTTATGGATGTTGTGGAGGAAGAGGAACTCACCAAGCCTTGACGTGGCCTACCCTTTTTATTGGCAGCCCTAGACTGATTCTTGAACATAGTTTTAATGTCATCATAGGGTAATTGAT
The DNA here is from genome assembly GCA_034641835.2 of Pinus albicaulis. Classification (NCBI taxonomy): domain Eukaryota; kingdom Viridiplantae; phylum Streptophyta; class Pinopsida; order Pinales; family Pinaceae; genus Pinus; species Pinus albicaulis. The sequence continues at coordinate 759,101,026 of CM076576.1, read as the reverse complement.
ATATATATCCTTCAAAAATCATGTTGAGGGTTTCAAACACTTCCTCTCTAATCCCTTGGGGAAGAACTAGCTTGAGTGACTTAGGATCAAAAATAGTCCCTCCTATAGTTAAGTTAAAACATGTCCTCATAGTCCTCTAGGGATTCATCAGGTCCAAGAGACATCCTAAATATTTCTTCCTTGCATTTTTTGTAGCTACAGTAGTCCATTTACTTGATATTGAAGTTTTATTTCATTTGGGCCCAGGTAGTGATGTTGCCCCCAGGTAGACCCATATACCAGCGCAATGTTGCATCTTTAAGGTTAGAGGGGAACAACTTCAACTTATGTTGATCAGAGGCATAGTCATAGGTCCTACAAACAAAAATGAAAATCAAACATGAAGGTTTCATGATCCTCATAGGTTATGATATGGAAGTGTGGAAGGGAAATAGGGCTTATGTTCTTCATCCTAGCCTCTCCATTAGTTTCTTTGATGGGGAAAATCTCATTGTTTATGTTTTCAACCATAGTTTGGGTAGGTGAAGTGGGTTCTTCTTCTTCCCACATAGGTTCTTAAAATTTTTTAGGTTACTCACCTACAGGGTCTTCCAACTCCTCTACAGTCAGAGAGGGAATTCTGTAGTCACTGAAGAAGAGTGAAGGTTGATTGTTTGATGGTGTGGGGGTTTTTGGTAATAATTTTCCTCGGTTATCCCTACTCCTACAAGGCATGAAAGAAATATTTTTTTGAATTTTTCACTGTTTCAAAACTGAAGAAAGCATAAAATAATGCTTAAGAAGAAAGAATCAACTACTTAGACACCTCTCTGATAATGGATCCAAAAAGTGGTGAGCCCTAGTATTGCAGCAAGAGTGTTGCAACTCCTAAGGGCTCCTAAACTCAAATTATCAACCCAGTTTTCGTACAAACTTAGAGGTGATAATTCTATATGCACAATAGATTGTATTCCAATAATTCCCCCCTCAACTATGAAATTATATCATATTGTTCAAATACGATTCCTCCTACTTGTCTATAGTGAAAACTTGATGATGAAAGTACAATTGAACACTGAATCTAACTAGGAAAGAAAAACTGCCATTTGTTCAATTTTGAGATGTTAACTACCATTTCATGAAGGGGAAAGCATGATAATATACTTGCAAAATGAAAGCTACTCTACGTTGCATCATTAATCAAATTAGTAACATAATTGCATGTATCATCTATCTACTTCACACTTGCTGGAAAATTAGAAATTTAACTTGAAACTTGCTTGTAATTGGAAGACTAATGCTACTATGTTTTTGCAGTGAGGAAAGGGAATGATTGGAGTGGTATAAGAGCTTTTCTTTATCATAAAAACATATCTAGGGGTCATTATTCATCCTAATTTAGCTAATTTTGAAGTGGGGAGAAAAACAGGTGAAGGAAATTAGTGCTACAGGCATGCTAGAGTGCAGCTACTACAAGAGGTCTTGTAATGCTACATGAGGGTTTCCGAGGATATTTTTAGGGTGTAGATAAAGTCTTGAAGGAATTAAGAGGTGGATCAAGGTTAGAGAGAGTGGAGGGAGGTTGGGGAATCCTCCTAGCCAAGCCTAGGACCTATCAGAGGTTTGTCTTTCACTAGGATGAATTCCCATGGTGTCCTAAATTTTCTAGGTAGAGTAATTGTGGAAAAAAAGTTTTAGAGATATGATTCAGAGATGGAGAGAGAATATGGAGAAGTCCAAGATGGGGGTGAAATATTTTCCCTTCCTTGTAGCTTAACGCAACCCTACAATTATCCACATACATACATTCATTGATCATTAACATAGTGATAAGAAATAAGATGGAAAATGTGAGTTGAATTTAAATATCTATTTTCCCACAAGAGATGCAAAGCGGAAGCTTCCAATCACAAATTTCTATAGCTTAACCTCTACTAAAATGAAAGAAAGCTATGAAATTCTTGAAGTTAAGAACAAACCACAAGTACACAAGAGGGACCTAAGCCACTAGGTTGGGCCCAATCCCAACGGTCTCATCCCTCTGAAACTAACTCAAATGCAGCTTAATAGCTAACTTCTCATTATGATAAAGTAAAAGTATTATAAATCATATAAAAGTTCAAAATTTGAGTGTCAAGCTCTGAGCTCAATAGCTACACCTAGTTGAATAAAATCTTCAAATCCTAATGAGATTTTCATATTTTATATTTATACATAATGGTAGATGATAGGTGTTAGTATGAATCTTAATTGCAAGTGTACGAAAAAATACCACTTTAGCTGTGCATAACAAAAAACGCTAATAGCAAAGATGGCTGCCAATATCCTTAGATCTGCAATTAGGTGATCAAGATAAATGTTGCAAAAATCTAGATCTATGCATCAAAAGACATTAAGCAGTAAATAAAATGAGATTTACTCCATGCATCCAATAGACAAGACAAGAATATGTTGAATGAATTTTGTATTAAGGGCACCTGGGAGGAAAACATAGAAGGATGTTACCAGTTCTCCTCAATGGGATGGGTTCTTGTAAGTCCTCATCACTTCAGATCTAAAATCCCTCTCTCATGATGGTGTAGGAAACCCATACAAAAAATGGAACTCAAAGGAAGCTCACAAGAAAATGGTAGCAAAATATGACTATGATTGTGGATCAAAGTCAGACCAAAGGTATAGATCCAGAGTGATCTTTAGGCAACAAAAGGTAGTGAATAAATGGAAAAACCCTTCTATTTATAACAAAATATTGAGTTAGTCTAGATATTGGTGCATAGTTAAAATATATTAACCAAATCAAGATCCAACTTTTATGGAATATTTTGTTATATTTGTTGGAGGGAAAAAGAATTTGACTTGTTTCAAATCCCTTTATTTGTAAATAATAAATAAATAAATGACTTATTTATTATTTTAAAGATGTGGTTGAGTAATAATCAAATAAATAATGATTTATTTAATTATTTATGAGTGATTTAGTCATATTTAACAGGGAATATTATTTAAATAAGGTTTAAATAATTATTCCTAGAAAAATAATATGATAAATAATGATTTATCTAATTAATTTCCCTGTTTTGGGTTAAATATAACTAGGAATATTAATTAAATTGTTGTTTATATAATTATTCCTTGAGGAAGATCAAACAAATGTAGATTTATTTAATATTTCATCATGGGGTTTCTTGTTTAGACCATAAACAACTTAATAAAGGTGGTTTACTAAGTTATTTTTCATAGTGAAAGCAATTTTACTTAGGGTAAAATTAGTCTTAAATAATGTACTTATGTCCATCTAATAATAATAGGTTAGATGACCAAAAAATGGTGTAATAGATTTCCCCCCAGCGTGTGAGCGTTAGGAGCTAATCGTATGACTGAAGTATGTTGTAAGAACTCAATCACTAGACACCAAAGGGGAAGTCAGAGAGAGAGAAATATAAGGTAGACCAAAGCACCGAGAGGACTAGACCCTGAGGAGGCAAGACTTATAGGCGCTACAAGTCTCTTTTATGAGTGATTACCTGTGCTATAGGCGGCGGGGTAGGCATACCTATGCCCGCCGAGACAAAGTACAAAGAATAATCCGTCCAGTAAACAAAGGACTGAAAAATATAGTACATGCTGGCATAAACATGAGCTAGATAAAAAACATGATAATGAATCCCACATACATACTATGCCTGGGATAACAGCCAAGACTTGTACAATAATATCTGAGTACATGAGATACAAATACAACCCAGATGCCCTTGTAAACAATAAAGGGCTCTAAAAATCTGACTGATACATGCAATCAAAAAGGTGCTGCAAGCGGCTGAGGCCGACATCATCAAATCTATGGAGCTGCCTCCAAGGCTGAAATGAAGAGGTCATCCAGGCATGTGGGGGGCTACCTGTAGGGCCACCCCCTCATGAGGGCTGAAACATCTCACACACACCCAAGAATCACTGGTCCAATCTGCTGCATCATTGGACCATCAAGTATATAGATATCGATCATGCTGTAAGGAGTTGGAGTTGAGAAACAATCAATTCAAAGGGATATAAGGGGTCCCTTTGCCTAATCCAGGGCACCGAACAAGAGTGGAAGCTGGAACCAAGGTACAACGCCCTCTACACCTATCTTCTGGAATAAATGATCTGATGTCGACAAAAGGAGGTCCACCATAGGTGAGGCAATAAGCGTTCCTCAACTAAGGCACGAGAGAAAATAGTAGAGTGACTGATAGACGAACACCAGGGGTGATGATGAAATGGGGGGGTACTAAGTAGTGGACGAACGACTTCCCTTGTTAGAGCATAAAGGGCATGGATTACCTAGCAGTGACTGACACGATATCATGAGGGATAGGGGACAGTGGGACTGGAGGCCATATTGTGCGACATGAGAGAGAGACCAAGAAATGAAGGATGGAGGACTTTAGTGGGATACAAAGGGACTCAGGATAGACTCCATGAATGCGATGATGACTCAACTCGGATGCTCTAAACAAGGGCGACGTGATGATGCTACCACATAGTAAAGTTCCAATGGGGACCTTAAAAACATGAGTACAAGATGGTAACTCACGACGAAAATTGACATGAGCATGGACACGTGTAGAGGCACAGTGGTGCCCCAAGTAAAAGTGTTGCAAGTGAAGGAATTTGATTTTGAGGAGTGGTGAAGTGACCCTTCTTGGATAAAATATTACCTGGTGAAGCGTCAAATCACAAAACGTTATGAGATGGCTACCTACAAGAAATAAAACATGCATTTCGGGAGGGAAATGCTAAGGGTAATATTTCTTAAGATAGAGTGCATTGTGAGGGTTAGGAAGGGGGCTTCCTTCGAAATCCTCTAAGAGGTATGCCCCCTTTCCTAAATCCTTACTGATGATGTAAGGGCCTAGCCATAATGAGTCAAAATTCCCATGACCAAGGACATCGTGGGCCTGGTCATACACTAGAACAAGGTCACCTTTGTGAAAAGTACGAGGGTGGAATTTTCGGTCATACTGAGCTTTGGTGCGTTTCTTAGCCACTTCGATGGTTTGCAATGCAACATGAAAGTCTTCAAAAGTGCGCTCAAGTATGATAAGTCATTGTTCTAAAAGATGAGTGTCAGGGAGAAGTTCAACGGCTAGATGAAGGGAAGGGATTTCACACTCGATTGGTAAAACTGCCTCCTCTTCGAAAACAAGGTGGAAAGGAGTAAACACGGTGGCGATTTTAACATAAATTATATAGGCCCAAAAAGCAGGGAAGAGCATAAAGTACCAGTTGGTTTTGTGCTTATCCACCATTCATTGAAGCATGGTTTTAAGGATTTTATTGACTGCTTCAACTTGGTCATTACCTTGGGGGTAATAGGAGGAGGAATATTGGAGCTCAAAACCAAACAGTGAGGATATATCACGCCATATCTCATCTTCAAAATGTCAGCCATGGTCAGAGACCAATTGTTTTAGAACTCTGAATCAAGAAATAACATGGTTAAAGAAAAACAGGGTTGCGGTAGATGCCGTGTTGTTAAACGTTGGCATGGCGTCAGCCCATTTTGTGAAATATTCAACTGCCATGATGATATACTTGTGGTTACCATCAGATGAAGGTCGACACTCCATAAAGTTGATGGTCCATTTACAAAAGGGACCAGCTGAGACAACAGGATGGAGGGGAGCTGGAGGAGCTCGTGCCTTAGGGGCGAAATGTTGGCAATTGGAAGTGTTTGACTACTTCAATGCAATCACTGAAGAGAGAAGGCCAAAAATACCTAGCGTGCATGATTTTCTGGACAGTGGCAAGACCGGAGAGGTGGGAACCACAAGCGCCGCTATGGCAGGCATTGAGGACTTGCTCAGCTTCAGCGTGCATGAGACAACGACAAAGGACAATATCTACACCGTGACGATAGAGATCATCGCCGATAAGAAGGTAGCGGGGGGCTTGGTGTCGGATATGTCGTCAAGCATCATGATCAAGATGGAGGACGAAATTTTGCGTTCGCAAGTAAGTGAGGATGTCACCATACCAAGGATCATCTGTGGTAATGGCGAACAAGTGTTCATCGGGAAAATCATCATTAAATAGAGGATCTTGTGTACCGGTAGGTAATTCGGAAATGATTTCAGCAAGGGCTAAGCCTTTCTTAATTTTAGGTGTGACAAATTCAAGATTGAATTCTTGGAGAATAACGATCCAACGGGCATACTTCCCATTGATGATTTGGCAACTCAAAAGGAAGGCCATAGGGTTGGAATTAGTCACGACCTTGTTGGAACGCATGATGATGTAATGACGAAGTTTTTGGACCGAGAACACAACAACCAATGCTAATTTCTCTTTATGCGAGTAGGACACAAGAGGACCTACAAGGTTCTTACTGACATAATAGATAACATTCTCGATTCCGTTGTCATCTTCCTGTATAAGGACTCTAGCGACCGAATAGGTGGAAGCGGAGATGTATAGGATGAAATCCCTATCGAATTCAGGAGGACGGATCAAGGGAGTAGATGTGAGAGAATTTTTCAGGGCATCAAAATACTCTTGAGCATAGGTATCCCACACAAATGGAATGTTAGATCAGAGGAGTCTAAGGAACCCACGCGCGGTGGTGGCATAGTCAGGTACAAACCGGCGAAGGAAATTAGCTTTGCCTTGGAGGCTTTGTAACTGGCGTAAGGTACGAGGTATAGGGAGCTCAAGGATGGTTTTAACTTTCAATGGGTCAAGTGTTATACCATCTTTAGACACAATGAAGCCTAAAAGATGGCTGGCAGGAACACAAAAGGCACATTTCAGTGGGCTGAGCCAGATATTATACTTGTGACATTGGAGAAAGACGGTACGCAGATCGTGGAGGTGTTGCACCTGATGTTTAGAACGTGCAGTGAGGTCATCTAAATAATCAAGAATAATATGGGCTAGGTCATGGAAATAGTAAGACATGGCCTGCTGAAAAGTGGATTCGATGTTTTTAAGGCCGAACAACATGACCCGATAGGCAAAGGTTCCCCACAGACTAATAAATGCAGTCTTAAGCTGATCAACACGACAGATAAAAATTTGGTTGTATTCGTAGAAACCATCCATGAAGTACAGAACCTCGCACCCCGCACACTCATCAATGATTTGGTCAATGAATGGCATGGGGAAGTTGTCTTTGGAACAAGCTTTGTTCAAGTCACGAAATTCGGTGCAGACATGGATGGTGCCTTGTTTCTTGAGAATGGGAACCGGGTTGGATACCTAAGTGGTGCATTCAATAGGATGGATAAAACCAGCCTACTTGAGCTTATCGATTTCAGCTTTTACAGCCTCTCGTCGGGAAGGATTAATGGGTCTCAACTTTTGACGGACAAGATTGGCATCGAGCCATGTATCGATATAGTGTTTGACAATGGCGGGATCAAGTTTGGGCATTTATGAATAGGACCAGGCGAAAGTATCGCAGAATTCCTTGAATAGCTTGGTGTAAGCCTCAATTTTTTCCGGGGTGCATTGGGCGCCCAAGGTGATATTTTCTTCTACCCCTGGTTTGTCAGAAATGTCAATTTTAATGGTAGGAGAGATATTGGCCATATTTCCTTCTTCGAAAGCATCTGGTGCAGGGATGGGATTTCTAAACTAATCAACTTCATCAGGAATGAAGTCTTTAGTTTCCATAGCATATTGGTCATGGGACTGCTGCGGGAGGAAGTACGCATGGTGGTGCATATTATCCCACAGAAAGTCAAGGTCGGTCATGGCTTCCATAATGTATTCATCAGAATGAAATATGGGGTAACTGGAGGAAGGGAGACCACCTGATGAGGTAGAGCTATCTGACTCATCATCATGTGAAGAAAGTCTCACATGCACAACGTCATGGGGAATGACCGAAGAGTAAGCAGATAAAGGATCTACCGATGTTGAGCCCAGGGTGATCGCTGAAGGGAGGTCAGGTGAAACATCAGGGGAAGTCTCCATGGGGGATTCCATCGAGGGTCTCATGGATGATGATAGGTAGAAAATGGTGGCCTAAGGCTCCATCATTTAGACATCGGGAGGGGGAATGTCAATGGGAGCAGGAAAATCCTCTGGTTCTACCGAAGCAGAACTTGCAAATAAGGGGGAGGTGAGCATGTTATGCTTGGCCTCGAATTGGCGGAACGCTCCCAAAAAGGAACAATACTCTTCAAGGCGGGGACAGAGGTGAGTGTAATGGCCATGGAAATCACACAAATCACAAGGGTGATTTGTGTGCAAGGATTTGAGTTTCGGGACTGAATCGGGTATAGTGACGTAGACCTCAGGGATATCAGACTCTGGAAACGTCTCATTGACTATGGGATTGATGTCAGGAAACTCCGAACAAGTATGGGTGGCATCACCGACAACATCACACAAATCACACTGGATAGTATGCTTTGGCGGCCGAGGAGGGGCGGGGTTCGTCGGGGTAGTCTTGTCTTTAGTTTCCTTCTTTCTAGCTTTGCCCCCATTACCCAAAGCTATCGCAATAGGAGGAGGTTCCTGTTGAGGTGGTTGAGGCACTGTAGCAGCGGGAGAATTCATAGGGATCGGTTGAACAGGGGTCAAGCTAAGATAAGGTTTTGGTTGACCAGGCGGGGTAGCAGCTGGAGGATAAAAGTACCAAATGGGAATCCCTAGGGTCAAGTTGGGAAGAGAGAGGGTAGCCATGACAGGTGCCGTGTACACTCTGGGAGGGGGAGCTAAGAACGGTATCTGACCAGAGGGGTAATGGCCAGGCGGGATGACTCCAATATGGTTAAGGCCTGGAGGACCTGTTCCAAGAGGATATAGAAGCTCATGAATACTAGCTGTAGGTGAAGGGCTAGGAGGAGGGAGTCCAGAAGGCTGAATCGAAGGGCTAGGAGCAGGCTGCAGAGAGTGAGGAGGCTGCTGACTAGCCGAGGCGGGCTGTTTGAGAGTAGACTGAGACGATTGCATCATGCAAACATTCGATGAGCTGGGATCAGAGACAGGAGGAGGGAGACCAGGGAATGTACTAAGCAGAGAGGAATATTTGTAGACTTCGGGTGAGACACTGGTCAAAGGATCGATGGTTTTCTTATTGGCCACCGAAAAGATGATGGACTCAGGGGAGGTTTGAGACTTCGGTTCGTAATATGTCAACTGGTCAATGGTGACTATATTTCCGTTATGAGGGCAGGACATCTTGCGGTGAACTGCAGATGGGACAACATACATCGCATAGGTGTCGCTACGACCCAATAGAATGTTGTAATCTAAGGGGGCATCAATGAATTCTACGTCAACGCAAACAGTCTTTCCTGCAAGAGTAATATCACAATTGCGGAACATGCCAATGGGCTGGGAGGCGTGGCCATCCCACGCTTAGAGAGTGATCATGGAAGGAGCCAACTCAGGTGATCCAAGTTGCTTCAAAACCGAGGTAGAAATCACACAGGCGGATGCCCCCTCATCAATGATACACCAGGAAATGTTGGCGTTCTAGATTTTGGCTGCGATTTGGAAGGCGATGGAAGCAAGAAGAGGAGGATGTTTTGACTGGTCAGCATCGAATACAATAAATTGGTCATCGCCAGGATCTACAGTGCCCATGGTATATAGTAGAGCTTTTTTTTGTGAAGGGAATGACTGGAGGAGTTCTAGCGTTGATATGGCGGCAGGAGATTGTGCCAAATCATCTACTATACTATACGAATGGGAAGCTTTGCCAGAAGCAGCATTTCAGCGTAGTGGTCCCTTAGGGGTCTTGGTATGAACCTCTGCCTTAGGCTGAGGGATCTGTAAAGGACCATTAGGTGTCGAAAGAGGCTCTATAGAACCTAAAGAAGGTGCCTCGGGGACAGACGTAGCGGGAGGCTTGTTGTACTGACGGGACCGAGTCTGAAGGTTGAGGTCAACGATAACAGGTTGGTCAGATTTCATCATGAGAATCTGGTAATCAGAGGTACCAGATGGAAGAGGTTGAGTGGCCTCCTAACCTTTAGGTGGTTGGGTAGCCACAAATCCTTTCTGAGGGAAAGGATTAGTAAACATAGCCGGTTGACTAGGCATATGATTGGGAGGGACAGAAGGGGAGGATTGTTGTCCTCGAAAAACTGCTTGAGACTCCCACATCTGCTTCATCTGTGGTAAAAGAGGACAATCGTGTGTGTAATGACCATAAACACCACAACAAGAATAAGGCTTATTCGTACGAACATGCTTGTCCTGCTTGGGTTGAGTTCCATGTTGTTGGTTAGCAATGTTAGGAGCATTCTTTTGCAGATTAGGTCCAAAATTACCAGAGGCAGATTGAATTTTAGTTCCTTCCCTCTTCTTTTTGGAAGGAGGAGGATTATTCGTGCCCTACTGTGCATTCACCTACCCCTGAGGGGGCGGTGGATGCTGTTGCGGGGGTTGAGAAGGCAAGAGAGGCGAAGATGCTAATGTTGGAGGAGCTAGAGCACCAGGCTGCAGATATGGATAATAATGAGGTTAGGTAACAGTATGGTAAACAGTGTGGTAAACATGAGGTTGGGCAAAATGAGGAGGCATTCCGTATCCTGGATACATGCTACCGGGAGGGGGAAAGGTGTTGGAGGTGCTGGCCCCTCCTTGAGGAAAACCATAGCCCATATGAGGTTGAGCATATAGATGAGAGAGAGCTCCAACGATACTGTTGGCGGTATGAGGTGCCCCCGGTGCATTGGCACCACCAGGTCTAGGAAGATCAGGTAGAACGGTATAAACATAACTTGACTGAGCGTAGATCATGTCATATTTTAACACAATTTGGAGAGAGGATTCTTCGGTTTGAGGGAAATGCGATGCAAGATCTTTGCCAATAGTAGGCAAGAGTGATCTAAGGAACCATTCCATGTAGACACGGTCTTCGAAGGTAGGGGCTTGACATAGGCTCTTTCTTCTCCACCATTCCTGGACATGATCGGATAAGCAGGTCGCAGACAATTGATGGAAAGAAGTCAAAAGTTCGGTACCAGTGTCATAACGGAGGGGAAGCTGGAAGTAAGACAGAAAAGCTTGGGCAAGGGTCACAAAGGTGGTATGAGAGGAAGGGGCCTGATCAACATACCACTTAGAAGCTTCACGAGTAAGCGTACGTTGGACCAACCGAAGATGGACAGAGTCATCGGTAATGGAGTTAGATGAACACCGCATGTGGAAAGATCGAACATGATTTGTAGGATCTTCTCCAACAAGACCTTCGAACTTGGGATGTCAGAAGGGAGCTTGGTTAGAATTGCAGGCCAACCAAAATTATGGTGTACAGGGTCATTTATCAACTAGTCAAAATCGGGAAGACTTAGGCCTGCCATATAGGGGAGCAAAGTAGCAGCCGGGGTAGTTTCCGTTGCGGTCCCACTAGTAGTATCCCTAGCATTAGGGTTGGGGTTACCACCAGCATTAGGTCCTAAACAAGACATAGTGAAGTTGACAGGGGGAGAACCGGGGGTGGAACAAGAAGGAGAACCCGATGAACCAAAAGAAGAGTCGGAGTGCAGACTCGGTGGAGGACTAACTCGAATCCTACACGAAGGATTAAGTCTTCCTACCAGAAACTAAGGATGAAGGCCAAGAAGTCTTCTGGATAAATGCCTTGGTGGCGCAATGATGATGACACAAACACGACACAAAGGAAAAATATACCAACAAGGGCAAGGAGGTGCGGGATCAACTGATTACAATGTTGAAACAAGGGCAGAGAGGTGCAGGATAAATTGATTTCAATGTTTTAGAGTCTTTGCTTGGCGGTGTTAACCAAGCTCTTTTCGCTTAGGGTGTGCATGTAAAGTGTGTAAATTTTTATTTTTAAACACAGACATTTGTAGAGAAAAAATAAAAAGTGTGTTGTATAACTATAAATAAACATGTAGATAATAGTATATGAAACTGAAATAACAAAAAATAAATAGCTAATTATGAAATAATCTAAACCCAAGGAGGCGGGCCTCTCAACAACTATTTTGTAGGTGGAAAAAACTAATCAAAACACACTAAAATAGCCAATAGATATAAGGTCAGGAGGGACAGGGATCTAAATGTCAAATATGTTGGAAAGTGGTGCAGAAAACAACAAAAAATCAAAGGAAAGATTGTTGTAAATGAGGTGTCTAAAGGCTATATCTTGGAGGGAAGCGGAGGTGACCCTAGAGTAAAATCCAAACAAAACTAAATGAGGTGTTGTGGATGGATAAATAGCCAATCTAAAGTGGATTTGAAGGTGAGGTATCAGATCTGAAAAATGGCTGAACGCTCTGAAAATTTCAGACAACCTGCAGCAGCTAAGACTCTTTCACTGAAAGTGGAGGGTATTGAAGCTCTAGGGGGCTAGGTTCCCACTTAGTTGAGTAAAACAGAAAAATTACAAGTCCAAAATAGGCGGAGATGGAGGTCATACAACCCTGAACAGAGGCTCAGACAAACCCAGAAAACTTTCAAAAAAACTCCGGGAAAAATTCCAAGTCGCAATTTCTGACCTGTTTTCTGTAGAGGTCGCAGTTTTCAGCTTGTTTCCTGTGCCCTGGAGGTTTAGGTCACAGGTTTTGGCCCAAAAAGTGTGACCTGCACTTTTGGCACTCTCGGCGGTAGATTTAAGAATAATGTGTCATCTCAACTGTGGCTAATTCCAATCACCTGCGCAATAAGTACGAAAACAAATGGAAGTTAGAATTTTTAATGTTTTATGGTTTTATAGGTTAAAAAAAACATCAAGAAAAGAAAAACAAGAGGTTGAATATAAATCCTAGGGTTTGAGGTATCTGGATATGCAGGGATTTGAAAAATGATAGCGGTCGTAATCGTAAACCCGTGCGGAGTCACCGGTTGTTAGTATGAATCTTAATTGCAAGTGTATGAAAAAAGACCACTTTAGCTACGCATAACAAAAAACCCTAACAACAAAGATGGCTACCAATATCCTCAGATCTGTAATTAGGTGATCAAGATAAATTCTACAAAAATCTAGATCTATGCATCAAAAGACATTAAGCAGTAAATAAAACGAGATTTACTCCATGCATCCAATAGACAAGACAAGAATATGTTGAATGAATTTTGTATTAAGGGCACCTGGGAGGAAAACATAGAAGGATGTTACCAGTTCTCCTCAATGGGATGGGTTCTTCTAAGTCCTCAGCACTTCAGATCTAACTCTCTCTTGATGGTGTAGAAAACCTAGATAAAAAGTGGAACTCAAAGGGAGCTCACAAGAAAATGGTAGCAAAATATGACTATGATGGTGGATCAAAGTCAGACCAAAAGTATATATCCAGGGTGATCCTTAGGCAACAAAAGGCAGTGAATAAATGGAAAAACCTTTCTATTTATAACAAAATATTGAGTTAGTCTAGATATTGGTGCATAGTTAAAATATTATTAACTTAAGATCCAACTTTTATGGAATATTTTGTTATTTTTGTTGGAGGGAAAAAGAATTTGACTTGGGTCAAATCCCTTTATTTGTAAATAATAAATAAATAAATTATTTATTTATTATTTTAAGGATGTGGTTGAGTAATAATCAAATAAATAATGATTTATTTAATTATTTATGAGTGATTTAGTCATATTTAACAAGGAATATTATTTAAATAAGGTTTAAATAATTATTCCTATAAAATAATAAGATAAATAATGATTTGTATAATTAAATTCCTTGTTTTGGGTTAAATATAACCAGGAATATTAATTAAACTATTGTTTAACTAATTATTCCTTGAGGAAAATCAAACAAATATAGATTTATTTAATATTTCCTCATGGGGTTTCCTGTTTAGATCATAAACAACTTAATAAAGGTGGTTTACTAAGTTATCTTTCATAGTGAAAGCAATTTTACTTAGGGTAAAATTAGTCTTACATGGTGTACTTAGGTCCATCTAATAATAATAGGTTAGATGACCAAAAAATGGTGTAACAATAGGAACGCCCTTGAAAATAGGATTGATTTCCTCCTTGATCTTGAAAAGTGGATCGTGTCCTTCTTGAGCTTCAATTGCACTAGGAGTGACTCGGATGCCAATGAATTTGAACTAATGAGAGAGGACGTTGTGATCCAAATCCAAATCAGGGAGTTAAGGAGGTGGACAAACCCTCTAGATTCTCTCATGGTTATCTCCATCAAGCCCCTACATATTAAATGCCTCAAATATACTTCATTTTCCTGAAATTAAACCACATTATGCTACAGACTATGAAACACACCTTTTACTCTTCATACTAAGCATAATATAACTAAAAAATTTAATTAATCTGGGGAAAGGGTAGTTTTAAGGTTGGAGGGTGGCATAATGATCTTCAAAATATACTTATTGATGGGACTTATCAACAGGAATCCATGTACTTTGCTTCTGCTGAGTTGAGTGCCACAAATATATGCTTCATGTTGTACCAATAAACTGTTGTGGACCCAACACTGAAAATTCCTCATGATGTTATCTTCTGGTCTGATGGAATCCCTGCCCAATCTGCATCTGTGAAGCCACATAGCTTCATTTCCTCTATCCATCTGTACCATATTCAAAACTGAGTAGTGCCTCTGAGGTACCATAAAACATGTTTAGCTCCCCTCCAAAATAATTTCATTGGTCTAACGATGGCTTCGCTCAATTGGTTGACTGCATACACATTTATGGTCATGTGTTCACCAGATACATGATTGAACCCACCAACTTCTTGTACATGGTAGCATCCACTTCCTCACCTACAGTGGAATCCTCTTTCATTAGTTGGTTTCTAGAGGAGTCTCCATGGGTTTTCTTTTGTCCATGCAGATCTTCTGAAGTATATTTTTGGTATACTTGTCCTGCAAGATAAACAGTTCCCCTTCTCCTTTCCATACTTCCAAATTGAGTAAATAGTGCATGACACCCATGTCCTTCATTTAAAACTCTCTTGAAATGTTCTCAAATAAATATCTGATATTTTTTTCATCACCAGTCAAAATAAATTCATCAACATATAAGGAAATGATCAACAATTTACCTTCTACCAAAATGTGGTAAAGTTTTGCATCTTCTTCACTTTTGGTGAAGCCCAAACTGGTCAGATAGCTATCGATCCCGGTGTACGAAGAACAAGGTGCTTGCTTTAGCCCATACAATTATCACTTGAGTCTGCACACATGCGACCCTCTCTCAAAAGTCTCAAAACCTTCAATTTGTTCGATGTACACCTCCTCCTCAATAAATCCATTTAGGAATGTTTTCTTCACATCCATCTGGTGGATCTTCCACCCCATATGTTCATCTAGAGAAAGAATTGAACTGGTGGAAGAGTACCTTGCTACATGAGGAAAGGTATACTCATAGTCAATCCCTTCAACCCGAGAGTACCCCTTGGCCTTGTGCTTCTCTATGCTTCTATCTACTACATGCTTTACCTTGTAAAGCCAACTTGAAACTACCACTAATTTTTCCACTGGTCTTGGGACCACTTCCCAAACACTATTTCTAGTAATGGAATAATCTTCCTCTACTATAGCATCAACCCATATAGGCTTCTCTATTTTTTCCTCGAATGGGGTTGGTTATGTCTCTACTAGCTCAGTCATCACAACCATGTATCCAGTGTACTGATCTGGTGACCTCCTCTACCTACGTTGTGATATGGGTGCTCCCACATTCTCTCTAGCATCCTGAAATAATATGTCAGCTTCCCTAGATTGTTTCCTCCATTCTCTAGATGCCTCTACTTGAGTGGTTGTATCCAATCTCTTCTCCTCTACCTATGGCTTCTCCACAACTTCCTAAGTTTCTTCCTTTAGAGTCAAAATTTCCTGATATGAATGCAACTGAAGCTCCCTCTCAAGGGAACACTTCAATTTGTTCTCCTCGTTGAAATTCACATCCCTTCAAACAAATTTCATTATGAGGGATGGTGGGTACACATGATAGTTGTGAGGTGTATCAATGTACCCCACAAATATTCCCAACTATATTGTCGGCTCTATATTTTTCCTTGCTTCCTTGGAGACATGAAAATATGTTGATGCTCCAAAGATCCTGAAGTGTGACACATGGTTTCTTCCCTAAAAAAACTTCTTATTGTGTACTCATCCCAAGAATCCAATGAGGACTCCTATTATGAAAAAACACCACTATGTTGCATGCTTCGACCACAAGTGCAGAGGTAGGCCTCATTCATGCAACATCTCCCTTGCTGCTCCCATAATAATTTTGTTCTTCCTCTCATCCAACCCATTTTTTTGTTGGTTTTTGGGTGTTTTCAACTCTCGTCGAATGTCTCCCTTTGCATAGAAATTTTTAAACTCATTCGACACGTACTCACCTTGTTATTTCTCCCGAGCACCTTCACTTTCTTGTCATATTATTTCCAAAAAGTGCTTTAAATTCAACAAACTTGGAGAATTCCTAGTATTTATTTTGCATGAATAAAATCCATCACTTCCATGAGAAATCATCTACAAATATAACATAATACTTGTGCTTGGAAGTGGAGGCCATCGAGAAATATCCACCAAAATCGGAGTGGATCCTTTCAATGATTACATGAGCCCTGTTGTCCCAATCATTAAAGGTGGCTTTTGTGTAATTTCCCAAGGTACACTCTTTTCATGTATCTTGTTGCTCTAGTTCTCCTTTGGGGAGTCATGTGGTGAGATGATGCATGATATTAAAATCTCAGTGATGCAAATGGCCAAGTCTTCTATGCAATAATTCACGAAAACCTAGGCTCTACATCTTCTCTATCCTTTTGCTCAAATCAGCACAATCTTCCACATCCATCTTGTAGAGGTTCTTCACTCGAACCCTGATCTACTTCACT
Source organism: Pinus albicaulis (assembly GCA_034641835.2). Classification (NCBI taxonomy): domain Eukaryota; kingdom Viridiplantae; phylum Streptophyta; class Pinopsida; order Pinales; family Pinaceae; genus Pinus; species Pinus albicaulis. The sequence goes on along the minus strand of CM076576.1, from coordinate 759,084,277 downwards.
TTTCCCTTGGTGATGTTTCTCAGGAATGCCTTTCCTTTTTTGAATATCAGATCGTAGCCATAGTCTTCCAACACAACGAACGAAACTAGATTATTCTTTAGACCTGGTATGAACATCACATCCTTTAGCCTAAGATGGTAGCCTGACTCCCTCTTAAAGGTGATTCTGTCAATCTTGGTCGCATTGTGCCTCATCATCTCCCATCTTGATATGCATCTGGATATATTTAACCTCCAAGTCAATGAAAGTTTTGTTATGTTATGTAATGTGGAACCATGGCACCATTATCTAGATACCACGCGCTTCCCATCACTGTGCTTGTCATGCATGCAATGATAGTGAATTCAAGCTCAAATTGTGAAGCCAAAGCTTCACCTGCAACTCCTCCTGAGGTATTCTTTCTTGTATTCTTGTTTGGAAACTTTGTGACATATTGTCCAAATTCATGATAGTGAAAGAATTTGATTTTGGACAAGTATTTCTTATTTCCCCCTTGACTGGATTCTGATTTGGATTGGGATTTCTTCCATTTCCCTTTCTTTTCCTTTCCAACCAAGGCACAGTTCTCCTCATCCTCACCCTTCAATGAAGTCTTGTCTTTGGTATTCTGCTTTATTTCCTCCTGTACCAGGTGAGACCATAAGCACTCCCAACTTGGTAGCTATGCCAGCTCTTGGGAAAGACCAAAAGGGCTAGAGCTACCAAATATTCTTCAAGGACATAAACACTGATCCCACTAAGTTCATCATGACATTTTGTAAAATTGCTCAGATATTATGTGATTGTGTCATTCTTATGCATCTTGATACTTTGAAGCTTGTCCTTGAGTGCCATTTTCCTGTGGTCACTATTATTCTCGAAAAATTCTATCAATATTTTACATAGTGTGAATGAAGACTCTTTTCGGTGGATATTTGAGACAATATGATCTCATATTCCATCCAATATTATTCTCCTTGCTTTGGCCACATATTTATTCCATTAAGAAAGATTTAGGGCATAAGATGCTTGGGGTTTTGCTACATCTATATTGATATACTCTAGCATCCCATTTTCATCCAATACTGCCTCCATGCGGTCCTTCCATGCAACAAATTTTGAGGTGCCTTCCAAGGCATACTCAAGCCTGAGTCCATTGAAAGCCATATTCTTAGTCCCAAAGAAAACCTCCAAAATTATTCTTCAAATTCGAACCTCTTGCAATGACAACTTTGAAATCTCTTCTCTAATGTAAATATGGCTCTGTTACCATGTAGAAATTAGTGTGTATATTCTAAAATTCTCATGAAATTTACTAAATCACAAGGCTAGAAGATACTCTACTGATATGTGGAAGAAAATTCATGATCAAGAACAAAAATCATTAACCTGAAAAAGGAAACATCACACATGCACATAGATTTTATTTAGGGGAAAGTAACTTCTCAAAACCCCTTACTATTTGTATTGCATTAATCAAAGAATCTGGATGAATACAATATGCTTGCTTAAGCTTGAGAAAAACATGTACCTATATCTTCTATGCTATGCCTGACTAACTAAAAGTGACCAATATTTAGCCAAATTTTCAAGCCTCCAAGCTCCCATTTCCTTGCATTTTTCATTGAGGAATTAACCCCTATTTTTTAGGGAAATAGCTCAATTAGATTGTATAATTCCTATAGTACATCATTTGACTCCATGAACCACCTGTACAACTCGGATTAGTTTACAAATGATAGTACACTACCCTTGAAATCCATTCTCAAATGGGTAACTCAAATTATCTGCATGCACAAGTTATTTTGGGTTGATTTATCAGTTAACTAGATAACCAATGAGTGTGATTGAAGTTATACTGCACAACTTGATCTTCCACTAGTTTCTCCAATAGTTGGAACTACTTTAACTGATAATAACTCAAATTAACTGAAATAGATTGCTAGAAATTATAAATAAATCATCTTGAATTTAACTCAAGTGTCTACAACTTGAATTAACTGAGTTAAATGAGTCACGAGAGCCATGTCACCTCAGTTAACTACCTCCAAGTATTCTGCTAAAATTTAAATTTGAATTTTAATCTAGTTTGACCAAGGCAAAGTAAAAACTAGATTTTCTTGTTGCATTTTCAAAAAATACCCCAGATACACATAATATTATTGTGCAACTACACACTTCTTGAGATTTTCTAGCAACTAGTGCTTCTTTAATGCCTCAAGCACATGAATCAAATGTTAGATGTGCTCCTCCTAGGTAGCATTATGATACTAGTATATCATCTAAATATAGAATGTAAATGAATCTATAAAAGGGCACAATACATCATTCATTAATATCGTAAACATAACTGGTGTATTATATAGGCCAAATGGCATGACTAAGCACTCATACACACCTTGCCTGGTTTTGAAGGTGTTCTTATAGGTATCTTCTTCTTTAACTCAAACTTGGTGATATCCAAACTTTAGGTCTATCTTAGTGAGGTATTTTTCTTGCTTTGATTGATCTAGTAGATCATTTATCCCGGGAAGGGGGAACCTACTCTTGAGCATGATATTTTTCAATGCCCTGTAATCTCGATACGTATCCTCCAAGTCCCGTCCTTTTTTGGCACAATGATGATGGGTGACCCACATGGGGATGTACTCATCTTAATGAAACCCTATTCTAGTAGTTGATGCATATGTTTATTCACCTCACTTGCTTCTATAATAGACCATCTATACAACTTAATGTTGGCAATGGCAAGTCGAGCAATAGATGGATCTCATGCTCCACTTACCCCATATGTGGTAACATGTTAGGCTCTTGGAGCACAACCCTATATAATTGTAGCAACTATTCTAGATGTTTTTTTTTGTTTCTTAGTACATCCCTCTAGGGATGCATTGTCTCTTATTGAATCTTATACAGACTTATTTTCTCTTCAAAATAATAAAACGTAATTCTTTCCATAACTGATCAATTTCTTGGTTTGGTTAGAACTTACCAACAATTTTTTTTACTTTCATTTGTGCACAATTATTGTGAATTATTTTCCAACCTTGACCAGCTGATATTGTCTACCTTTTCCGCGTGAATATTGTATCTCACATGTACATGTAGGGACTCCCAAACATGACTCAATATACATAAAGGGGAACCACATCTAGTTCTACTTCATCAATAAAATCAACACTGGTGGAAAATCTAATTTTGCACTATTTTTTTACGTTCAACTTTGAATCCTTATTTACCCATCTCAATGGATATGGGCTTGGATGATCACGAAATTCCAACCCCAACTTCTTGACCAATTTTGTTGCAATGAAATTTTCCTACAATGTCGAGTCAAATAGAGTATCAATCTTGGTCTTCTTGACTTGTATATTTATATGGAATATTTTGGTCATTTATTTCTCTTCCTATTGTTGAAGGCTACTAAAATTCACCTCCTTCTACATTGATGTAAAAACAATCTTCTCATCCATGTTCGAGCTAATTTCAACTTGGTTGCTCGAATCGGTGGCCATGACATTCTTCTTCTTATTGTCTTTCTTTTTGTTCTTCGAGTTAAGCTCTAGAGGCAACTTTGAACACTTCTCCTTTGTACAGTCCGAAATGTTGTAGTGGTTTCTAGGATATTTGCATTGATGTGTCATGGTTTCCATATTTTTATCTTTTTCCCCTTTCTACTTCTTCCTCCCCTCCTTAGAAGCATTTTTTTGCTCCTTCTTCTTTTATCGACTTGATTTCCATTCTTCATGCCTATGTTTTCCAATTATTGTGCATGTACACAAGCCTTGTCCATGAATCTAGGCTTGAAAAACAACACTTGCTCCCATAGATGGTAGTTTAGACCCCCAAATATTTTAAGAGTACATATGGGTTCTTTGGGGAGATACCTAGCATTATGGCCATCATTTTGAACTTTTTGGGGTACTCCTACATGTGTTTCCCTACTTTTTCCCGAATTTGTGCCATGGGATCTAGTGGTCCTATTCATACCTGATAGGGTGAAACTGTGATTTTATGAGGGTTTTTTTTCCTCCCACTTAGTCACTGGAGGCTCTCCCTCCAACCTCAAGGTCTCTATGTGACTTTCCCACTAAGTTAGGGCATGACCCTCTAATTTCATCCACGCAAATTAAATCTTATGGTCTTCCTCAATTTGATTGACACTGAAATACACTTCCAGTTGTTGCAAACAATTATTTAGATTTAGAGCATCTATCTCACCATTTTGAACAGGGATTATGAATGATTCATGACATGCAGACTAGGTTGATCTTTTCCAAGTCCTTTCTTTGATTGACTCTCTATTTCTTCATGATATCTTGATCTCCCCTCATATTTATCCTTTGCATTAGAACCCCCATCTTATTTAATATCCTAAGCTTATCCCTTAGGTCCATAATGAGGAGATTTACAGTACGATATATATCTATGACTTGTTGTTTCATCCATAAAACCTCTCCTCTACAAGGTCACAGGGGTTATTCACAGATTTATCGGCCATGATTTATGACCTTTGGCCCAACCGATATAGATCCCTCAAAAACATCCACAATAAATATAAACAAACCTACTTTGATACCAATATGATCGATAAGCTATCATGGATATTCCACTAGGAAATTCGTAAAAACAAATAAAATAAAATTATATTCAAAATATGAAATTCTACAATATTATAATTTTATTTCTTAATAGATTATTGGATTTGTATATTATTTTTAATCATGTATGCATGTGAATTAAAATTATGCAAAAAATAGATAAAAACGAAATAATGTCTCACACACATTTGACACAAGGTATGACTTGGGAAACCCCTTTTGGAGAAAACCCCAACTGGAAGTTGAGGCCATTCTGCTCCGTTTCTCTGAATGAAAATATTGATGGGAGTACAAAGAAGTATGGCATGTGGCCCGTGGGCTACTACACTGCAAAAATACTCTCTGAGTGCTATATCTCCTATCCTTCTTTGTTGTTTTTTCTTAGCTATGGAACAAATGCACTTGAAAAAATCGAACCCCTTTTCCTCCTAATGGCTCAGTTATAACATAGTACGATAGCCTACTAGTGATTATGTTTGACCACCTCAAATCTTAACCATAGCTACGTGGACTCTTCTAGAGTATTCTTCATTATAATCACGTGGTTATCTATTTTTTCATGAGTGATGGGGGTTTACATAGCATCCTCCTGAATTATGGTGGTGAAAGTAGGAAGGTCAACTTCTAAGTGGCATAAATTTCGCATATAAACTCCAATTGATGTGATTCTTGTGCCATTGGAAAGGTTTGTGTGTGTACAAAGGGAAAATAAGGTGTGGCACTAAATAATCAAATTTTTACCCCAAAAAAATGCCTTTTGATGCCTTAAAATGATCCCAAAAGGTTTCATACCCCAATTTCCCAAATCGGGTCTTACTGGTAAAAAGGGTCCTGTGAGATGATTCCTCCACTTTTTCCACTCTAAAAGCATCATGGATGAAAAATCATATAATGATCTAATCCATATAATTGAATCAAAGAATATTGGTAGTACACATTAAATAGGGACTCTAGGTTGTAGATATCATTGCAGGTCTCAGGGGGGACAACATAATAAAAAGTATCAACAAATTCTTGTGCTTATTATTGGTCTCAGTTCCTACTTTTAGGGGCCTCAAAACCTCTTCCCATATGGTTGCGCATACATTGCCTCAACATGATGTGTAGGGGTGTCACTCTCCCAAGATTCTTACAACTATATGAAAATTTAAGGTAATATAGGAGAAAATAGTCTAATTTAAACTCGTTGACAAAATAATGCAAACCAAATCCAAGGCTGCTATAACACTATTTTCCACTCCATTATAGTGAGAGGAACCCAATATATTTTACTTATGTCAGATTTATCCCATGATTAAAAGGGTGAAATTACATTATTAAGCAATTTCTCATAATTATTTTTCCAAAATATTATAATTATGAGATAATAATGATTTCATAAGTGAGATAATTGAGAAAAAATTCATAATTGTGAAAAATCTTTCTAGAGTTTCCCATTCCCAAGGAGATAAAATTGACCCACTTGTGTATGAGTTGGCTAGGGGTCTATTATTGTATAAGTTTCTTACTTCTCAAACCCCTAGGTGTCTAGATACATTCTCCCAAAGGATGGAATGAGCTTATATAATCTCACCAAGAGGAAAGGTTGTGAAGGGAAAGTACCAAAAAAACTGAGGTAAGTTGATATTGGGTTTCTGTCACTATAATGGAGTGGAAAATATGATTATCACAAAGTCACAAATGTAAACCCCAATAATATACAAGCTGAGGAATGCCACTCTCACTATAGGTCTGAATAGTGGTCGAATTATGGATTACAATCCACCACCAGGGAGCCAACACCACACCCAACCAAATAGAACCAAATAGCCAAGGTTAATTAACTCACTATCATGCTAATTAACCAAGTATAAAGGAGAAAATAAAACTAGCCTTAATAGGGTGGCCTTGAAAATAATAGAATTTTCAAATAGATAAATTACCACGACAAGTGAGCAACTAAAACAATGAATACCACTACCATACAAGGGCACAAGAACCCCTCCCTTGCTAGCAACTTACCACTGCAACACCACCTCTTTGTTGAATTTGACTCCACCACTGCAGATCCATTGAAATTCATTGCCACCTCACCAGTCTTACACCTACACTACCTATTAATACCCAAAAACCACAAGTCATCTTGCTCACAATCCCATTGGCTGAAACTCGAGTAATTTCTCCAATTCTAGCTCAATATATATTGTAATGGAAAAATACTCATTCCTTCCCTCTTACAGTGAGGGCTTAGGATTCCCCCCTCGACTTAGGCACTAGTTCTGACTCTATGTTTACATGCACAACTATAATACACCCCACAGTGTAGTTAAGAGAACTGCGTCTAGAAAAAAAATCTTTTGTTGTTTTTTTTATTGATATTAACAACAAAATTTTGATACAACACATATACAAATGAGCACCGTTATCTAAAAGGCCAAAATAAAGGTATATAGGTACATTAGACATTGATTTTAACTTTGAATAACATAAATTGATCCTTAAGCAAACATTATAACTAAATGATGTATGACACCACATCTCCAATAGAATGTTCAAGCTAACACATGACTGTTTATAATGAAAAGGCCCAATGAAGTCAACATCACCTAGAAGGGTTTATTTCTAATGGATCCTACAGAAGAAAATTTCTCATGAGAACTAAATGAAAATCTTGTAGGTTTTAACTCTCTATAGAAATTACCTGCAAACGAATTATTAAAAACATAAAATAAACAATGGCAAGAAAATAAACATGAAACACATATACAAAGAGATTTACCCATGGATCCCAAAATTGGGACTACCAGATTGTTTTTTTCATTATGTTCCTTTCAATGTTATAATACATATATATACATGTCGAAGCATTCATAAACCCCATTACATTAACCCTAGATTATAACATAAATGTAGTTCCCTTGACCGGATCTACAAAATACCATGGAAAAAAAACCATTATGCCCAAAACCATGTGTAAAACCCATGCACAAAGCCATAGGTATGTTCGCCCACCTAATATAGGGTCCAAAAAAAATTTCTTGGGGCACTGCCCCAAACCCCATGTAGGGGGGTTGTCGCCCCCCCTGTGACCGCCCTGCTACACCCAACACAACGAACAGGGTGGCCTACTGCCCCCACTGTGACCCCCCCTACATGTGTGACTAGTCGTGGAAATAATATAACACACACCCAACATTATCCCACTTGTTATTTTATTTTTCACACAGGGGTTCACAGGAGAGCTTATTCATTCGTCCATCCATACAACACCCATTGATTCTCTATACCAAAAAAAATTCTCAGTGCTCATAAAATTTGTCAATGCATCTGCAACATTCTTCAAAGTGTCCACCTTTACCAGCATCAAATTTTTTTCCTCAACCATATCCCTCACAAAGTGATGTTGAACATCAATTTTTTTTGTATTTGAATGATAAGCAGGGTTCTTTTCCAATAAAATTTCACTTTTTTTGTCATAGTCTGTCCTTATAGCTCGTTGTATCAACCCCATACTTGCACAAAATCTCTACAACCAAACTTCTTCCTTGTTCGCATGAGTGACTGCCATGTATTCAACCTCTGTAGTTGAACGAGCCACTACAAACTATATTTTTCTCATCCAAATGACTGCTCCTCCAAATAATTTAAACACATACCCACGTGTAGATATTCTCTGATCTAGATCTCCAACCCAGTCTGCATCAACAAAGACACGGATTTCAAAAACTATGTCCAATCCTAGTCTTCCTTGGTAGCATATACCATAATCACTAGTGTCACGCAAATATTTGAAAATCTGCTTCATTATTTTCCAATGATCCTTCCCTAGTTTTGACATAAAACTCTCCAATACTCCCACTTCATGTGAAATTTCTGGTCTAGTGCAGACCATTTCATACATCGGGCTACCCACTGCACTTGCATATGGAACACTGGACATGTCCTCTTCCTCTTCTTGTGTCTTGGGACACTGTTCAACAGATAAATTTACACGTACAAGAATAAGAATCTTCACCATCTTACTATCTTGCATATTAAACCTCTACACTATTGTCTCTACATAATTCCTTTGGTTTAACCAAAGCTTCCTCTTTTCCCAATCTCATTTAATTTCCATGCCCAAAATATTATTAGCAACACCAAGATCCTTCATGTTGAATTTGGAGGAAAATTGGGTCTTCAAATCATGGATAATTTCTTTGTCATTTCCAATAAAAAACATATCATCCACATAAAATACCAGAAAAATAACATGGTCACCAATTAATTTAAAATACACAAAGTGATTATCTTTTCTTTTGGTGAAGCCAAGTCCCTGTATATATGTATCAAATTTCTGATACCACATCCTTGGTGATTGTATTAAGCCATACAGAGACTTTTTTAATCTGCATACCAATTATTTCTTACCCTACACTGCAAAGACTTCAATTTGTTTCATGTATATCTCTTCTTTCAGATCCCTGTGAAGAAACGTTGTCTTCACGTCCATCTGTTCTACCTCAAAATCAAATGCAAAAACAACTGATAAAAGTAATATAATAGAATCTACCTTGGCAACAGGAGAAGAAATATCACCAAAATAAATTCTTGACACCTATGAATAACCTTTTGCTACCAACCGAGCTTTGTATTTCTCCACCTTTCCTTCTGCATTAATTTTCTTCTTAAATACCCATTTGCTTCCAATGGGTTTCCTTCCAACCAACAACTCCACCAAATCCCAAGCCTCATTCTTCACAAGGATGCCATTTCATCAACCATGGCCTCCTTCTAGAGTTTTCCATCCTCTGAATCGACTTCCTCCCTGACAGTTCTGGGATCATCTTTAGTGATAAATAAAGAAAAATTTGAATAGAAAGAAAATGTACTATACCTTTCTGGTTACTTTATTTCTTGAACAGACCTTCTCAAAGCTAGAGTTTGTGGCTCTTCCTCTTCTGAATCTTGTTCCATTATAGAGTTAGATTCTTCCTCCTTGAGCTCAAACTTTATCTTTGCAGGTTCCTTTGGTAGGTATTCATGTTTAATAACATTTTCACCTCTCTAAAACACCAGATATTGGTTGTACAAAACCTTCCCTATTTCTGGGTTCCAAAGCTTATAACCTTTTAAAACATCCTTATACCCAATAAAGATGCACCTTTCATATTTAATATCCAACTCGGTTCTTTTCTCCTTTGGAACATGTACATATGCATCGCAACTAAATACCCTTAGCTGTGAAAGAGAGGGTTTATTACCATTCCATACCTCTTGTAAATTCTTATCCTCCAACATTGATGAAGGTGATTTTTTAACCAAGTAACATGTAGTCTCCCCTCCCTCTGCCCAGGATTCTTGTCCTAACCTGGCACCATTGAGCATGCTTCTTTCCTTTTCCATCAACATCATGTTCATTCTTTCTGCAACTCCATTTTTCTGAGGTGTGTATATATTAATCTAATATTGTTCTATACCAAACTTCTTGCAGAACTCTTCAAATTGTTTCTTAAAAAACTCTCCACCATTATCTATCCTCATCACCTTTATCTTCTTCTATGTCTAGCTTTCCACTAGATCCTTAAGTTTTTTAAATTTGTCAAAGACTTCAAAATTATTCCTGAGGAAATATATCGATCTATTCCTTGGGAATTCATCTATAAATGACACACAGTACACATACTTACCCAGTGATGGAACTGACACAAGTCCAAACAAAACATTATGAACAAGCTCTAATATCCCTTTCTCCCTCTTAGCACCAGAGAGGAAACTCACTCGATTATGTTTCCCATAAGCACAGTGTTCATAGAAATCGAAATCTAGAGAGAAATTAGACATACCTTATAAGATACCATTACCATGAAGTATTTTAAGACCCTTCTCTCTAATATGTCCAAGCCTTTGATGCCACAATATGGTATTTTCTCTAGAGACCACAAGGTTTTCAACTCCACTTTTAGGAACCATATAACAGTTGCACCCATCAATAACAATGCTACCCAAAAGCTTGTGTAAAGTTCTAGTCCAAATTCTTTGCATCAATACCAGTGCTCCCTTAACCATCTTATAATTATCATTATCGAACATTATTTTTACACCTCCATCATCCATATTGCTTACATAAATCAGATTTATGGAAAATGTAGGAATATGAAAAACACCAGGAAGTATTCTAATCCTTCCACCTTGCAACTTAAGCTTGAATTTTCCAAGTCTGACGATTCCGGCGTTCCTATCATCCCCTAGGAAGAGATCACCACCATAATATTTCTCATACTTGCAGAACCACTCCCTATGGGGAATGAAGTGAAAGGATGCACCTGATTCAATCAACCATGCCTCATGATCTACATGTGTACTTGAAGAAGAATCCAAGTACACATCCCCACCTTCATCTGGGTGGTTTTCACCTCTACAGAAGGAGAATCATCAAATCGCTTTCCTGTCTCTGGAGATTTAGATCTACAGTCATTTTTGAAGTGCCCTTCCTTTCTGCATTTCTAGCACACCTTTACATGTTTTCCTGGAGATTTGATCTCCCTCTATATTTAGATCTCCCACTCGTGGAATTATTTATATTTCTACTTTGGGACCGTCCTTGTACATACAAGGAAGCTCCATTCCATCCCTCCATATTTTTCCATATCATTTCCTTCGACACCAAGGATGAGATATTTCATCAAAATTCAAGGTAGTTGTATTGCTACCTATTGCAACAATCATACTATCCCACAAATCTGGTAGAGAACACAACAAACTGATGCACTTATCTTCATCTGAAATTTTAATATCAATAAATAACAACTAGATTACCACAGTATTAAATGTGTTCAAATGCTCTATCATCGAGTCTCCATCCTTCATCATCAGGTTATACAACTTTTTCCGTAGGAAAAATTTGTTCACCAGAGACTTATATTGGTACAAAGTCCCTAACTTGTCCCGCAAAGCCTTCATTGTATATTCCCTAAATGCTTTCAAAAATACCAAATCTTAGATACACAATTGTATTGTGTTCTTTTCTTTCTGATCCAACTTCACCCAGTATTCATCTAACATTGTCATTGGTTTAGTACCTTGATCTATTTTGATCCATTGATCTTTATCCACTAACAGATCCTCCATCTTAAGCTTCCACAACTCAAAACTCTGACCATTAAATTTATATATCTATATCTTTCCACTCCTCCCCATATTCTTTCACCGCAATAATCAATTCCACAAATATCCCACTGTACAGGGTTGACCACAGGCCCAAGCTAAAAGCCCCTCAGTTGTAAAGGCGTTCCCTTGAAGCCGAAACAAATCCAATACCAAATGTATATTTTAACCCAATACATAAATTACTTGCAAATGAATTCTTAAAAATAGCAAATAAACAATGGCGAGAACATAAACACACACACATACACACATAGATTTTCCCTTGGATCCCAAATCTGACACTACCAGATTGATTTTTTCATTATATTCCTTTCAATGTTACAATACATATATATACATGTTGAAGAATTCATAAACCTCAATCCATTAACCCTAGATTAGAACATAATTTCAGTTCCCTTGACCGGATCTAAGAGATACCATGGACAGAAAACCATCATGCCCAAAACCGTAGGTAGGTCCACCCACCTGATATAGGATCCAAAAAAAATTCAAAGAGCATTGCCCTAAACCCCATGTATGGGGTCTACCTCCCCCCTACAAGCCCGCCAATAGGGGGTTGTTTCCCCCCCTGTGACCCCCCTGTTTCATGTGGCACAATGAACAGGGCGGTCTACCACCCCCCTCTGTGACCCACCTTGTGCATGTGACTAGTCATGGAAAGAATATAACACACACCCAACAAATCCATTGTTGATAAACAACCTTGCAATTTTAAAGTAGGTGGATTGTGTAAACTTTTCCACAACGTGGACAAGTATCATTGATGAATCTTGATCAATATAGGGTTCGTTAAGGAGAAGCACTCATATAACTACCAATGACATAAAGATTGAAATTATGAGTAGTTTCTAAGGATGAAATTATACATAAGCAGTTCACCTTTTTTTCTTTCACATTTTAGAGGCTCCAATATCTATTCCACTTATCATAAGAGCAATGTGGCCCTGGGTTCCTTGGTCGAGATGGAAACTACCTAAGAATCTATGGTGTTTCTCTCCATTGACTTGCTTCTTGTGACTGAGAAAAAATATTCTATCTAGGGAATGACTGTATAAATCCCAATATATATGAGTCAGTTAGTTAAAGGAGCATCAACGTTTTTGATACAGATTCCAAAGAAACATGGAGCATATGGAAGGTTTTACTAAACCATCCATTGACACATATATATGATATATAGTTTCTTGGTCTTAGGAGTGACTTTACAAGCACAGATGATAGATTCTACAAATGATTCCATTAGGAATTCTTTTGTACACCATTATTTGGAAGTAAAAAACATAACAACTTTAAGGGATCACCAATTTTTCACAACCTAATTCTCAAAGAGCCTATCAACTTTATATGCTTCATGAAAATTATCCATAAGATGCATTTTTCTTAATCTTAATATATTATTTCGACATAGTAATACCTTGAGTTTATTGAAAATTCATATCTATTGCACGCTACCAAAAAAATGCATTTATTTTTTCTTCTATGTAATTTTGAAGTGGCGGGACAAAAATAATGCACACTATTGAGTCTCCTAAATCCCTATAAGGTACATGCTCTATAAGCAATATATTTATGTCAATGCAAAAATAATGGCTTGAACCTCCAACTTGGTGGTTAAAATCCACACGTTCTAACTCAGTGATTTCAACAAATATGAAATTATTTGCAAGACAAACATCCCTAAGAATCTGTGCATCGTCTTGATAGAAAGATGGATATAAAAAAAGCCTTTTGATTGACAAGTTAATGACCACATGAAATGTGCGGAAGTATTCAATATTATCTACAGAGAATCATAAAAATCCTATAGTATGTACCATGTTCCAACATCCTAGTTTAGATAAATAATACCATTCTGTGAAAGGAAATTTGTTTTAAGAGAATAAAGAAGAGGATACTCATCGTTCATACTTCACATATTACATAAAGGTCTCAGATAGAACATAAGGAATGTCCAGTTCCCAATGTCCTTGCTCCAAATCATCCCCACCAGTAATACCTTGTTTTATTATCCAAAATGCAATTAAAAATTTATGCAGTCAACAATTATGTAAATGATATTATCTACTAAGCATCCATCTTATTACTGCATCTATTAAACACTAAGAGGGATCAAGAAAAACTGGTTGAAAACCTTTTAGTGCGCCTCTACAATGAGCAAAGAAACCCCCTATAAACTAGAAAAAAAATCTAGATCCAAACCAAGGAGATGGTGGTGGAAGTAAATTCCATAACATATACAAGTTTTCCTACCCCTATAAGAAGGGTACAAATGTTCCCTTCCATCCTGCCATTACCGAAACAAGAGAAGATAGGGTGAATTAGGAAGGGTGGTTGGACCAAAGAATAGATGCATCCAAGGATGACATCATTCATTATAACTATCTATGGGGGCTCACAATCATAGGAATCCCACCAAAACTAGTTTTTATGGTAGCTAATGGTTCATGTTATGTTTTCACAACCTTATGTTGTAAAACTGTAATATTTTGGCTCCATTTCAATTTTAGGTGCATAAAAACTATGTACTACTTTCACCATTAAAATTCTTAGTATATTTCAAGAAAGATAAAAAATGAGGATATCCTTATATTACTATTGAGAGGAAGAGCGTGACCTAGCCTCTCCCTCTGAGCTACTGTATCCTTGTCTCTATTTCTTCCATCTCCCTTGATGGCCCCTCCAAAGTCTTATTCAGAGGGGGTTCACTCTACTCTTTCAGAACCTCTAGAAGCTGATATTTTGGCATTCTCTAGTCTCATTTCTTCTCTGGTGGGGGGAGCCCCTATGTATCCAAGTTCTTCAAAATGATGGAGGAAATCGCTGAAATCAATTTTCCTTCATCTATACCTCATAAAGCTTCTCTTTATCTAGATTAGAAAGGTCCAGTTGGTCATTTCACTTACCTCTATCCCTCCCAAAAGGTAGTTCAGAAATGGGTGGAAACAAATTGGGCTACCATAACCCAAGGACAAATCTCTATTTTTCTTTTGTGGAAGGGGATACTTCACATTCTATTTTGAATCCAAGGCAGATCATGAATTGATCTTTAAAAATGGGCCATATTTCTCGGATACTATAGGTCTTTATCTAAAAATATGGACCCCTGATTTTTATCCCAAACTTGATGTTCCTAATGCATTTCCGGTCTGGGTTCATCTTCCTCATCTTCCCCTTCACTATTGGGGACATTATTTAGTTTGTGCTATTGGAAATGCATTTGGGAAATACATTGATAGAAGTGAGTCAAAATAAAATTTGCATTCTTGTGCTCAAATATGCGTGGAATTTGACCTAGGAAAAGGACTTCCTAAATCTGTGAAGATTAAGGTTGACAACTGGGATCAAATTCAACAACTGGACTATGATAAACTCCCATTAAAATGTAGGGTATTTCATTAATATGGTAATTTTTCAAATAGATGTTCAAAGCGATAAGTAGACAAGCCAGATGAAATACAAGAAACCCAATGGGAAATAGTGAAATACAAAAAATCGGGGAACAAATCCTCAAAAATAGCATCTCCTCCTCTCTTGGGTCCCCCTCCTTTGGTTGCTCCCCCTCCCCCCTCATCTATAAGCCAGAATTTAGGATCCAACCGTTTTTCTTCCTTGGTCGATCCTTCTTTGGATCCCCCCTGATTTTGATGATGGTTTTTTAGAATAGCTCATCCCAGATCCTTCTCCTAGTTCCCCCTCCCACTATCCTCCCACCTTTTCTCTCCCCTCTCCCCCTACCCCTTTCTAAGCTTCTACATGCCCCCCTTCAAGCCCCATATCCACCTCTTTTGAAAGGATTCTTAATAGAAATAAATATAAATAATTTATTTCCCCGCCTGAGAATCGTAAAAAATCAAATAAGGAAATCCTATATGAAGCAGCAAAAAAAGACATGGAAATGGGAACTCAACAAAAAATTTACACCCATATTGACAAAGGAGTAGGATTCAAGGACAAGACAAGTTAGGCATTCATATGAAAGGGATCCTCTGCCCCTCTTATAGTAAATAATGAATCTAGTCTCCTGGAACTGTATAGGTATTTGCCACTCTTTGTTGGCTTCAGGGGATCTAGACCCAGGTTCAGAGTAGTTGTGTTACCAAAAAAACCATCTATTACTGGCCCTTTTGGCATTGATCTACTGCGTAGACATAATTATCCCCCGAGGCAATATTGGGGGATGCTAGAACCAGGTTTATTCTTCCAGAGGGACTATGGAGTATGGATTTAAGGCTTATCTCTCTTAGGGCTCAATCTGAGCTTCGTTGAACCATTAACTTTCTATGACAAACGTTATTCAATTACTCACTTAATCACGTTGCGCACTTCATCTTTCTACTCTTAACACACAATACTCATCATATAAAACAACATTTGAGCCTTTGTGATCCATTCAGAGAGTAAATATATAGAAAACCCTAATCCAACGTAGATAACTCACATAAATAGATAATTTAAAGATACATAACAAATACACAGAAATTACTTCAAATCTTTCTTTTATTAATTAAGGTACTTCATTTACAACCCTTCTTGCATTGCACACTCAGCTACAGGGGTCTATGCACACAACCGCATAATTTCTAAGGCCTCCGGGCACACAACTGTAGAGCCTTCATTTTACCCAAAACATAGAAAGATAGAAACAATTCAGACTTATTTCATTCTCATCACATCATACAACATATATCCTCTTTGACTTGACTCCCTAATACATCTCCTTATATAACATTCTTTCTAAAAATACCATGGTCTGAAAACCATGGGCGAGGCTCAAAATATCAAAAGCAACCCAATCCCTTCACAAAAATAGGGGATTTGACCTTCCCTAAAGCCCCTAAGACTCCTACAACTCTGCAAAAATATCTTAAACTCCACGTGATTGACTTCTTCTTGCTAGATGACACACTTTATTTCCTCAAAATATGGAGTTTTTTACTCAAAACTAGACCAAGTTGGGCCCTACCCAACAGGCCCCTGACACTCACATGT
Source organism: Pinus albicaulis (assembly GCA_034641835.2). Taxonomy (NCBI): domain Eukaryota; kingdom Viridiplantae; phylum Streptophyta; class Pinopsida; order Pinales; family Pinaceae; genus Pinus; species Pinus albicaulis. The sequence continues at coordinate 759,067,577 of CM076576.1, read as the reverse complement.
GACTCATTCTGAGTCACTTAGATGGTGTGCCCTGCATCTTTGTTGCGATGCTAATGTATGCATCCTGCAACGACTGAATAATTGCTACCAACTACGTCTGTGTCTGCGTCTGGCTCACCTCTTCCAACAACTTCTCTTTAGTCAGCCCTGTGGTATGTTGAAGCACATATTTCTGCTTCTTCCTTATTTCCTTAAGATTGATGTCTACAGTATGAAATAACTACATGGCCTCATCCTTCCATGTCTTGGTTTGTGCTGTGATGATCTGTTCCTTTCTCCGTAGCTCATTGATTTGATTTTGGAGAAATTTCCCTTCTTGGAGATGAAAATCGTTGTGCAATTGCTAAGGTCCACCTCATGACTTTGATCTCATCAAATTGTTTATGATTTTATAGAATCTCATCTTCTATATGTTGTACATTGGGATCCTCCTGCAATGAGGTTAAAATATCGACAGTGTCCTCGCATATCTGGCCACATGCTTTAAATGTGGTTGCAATGTCTTCTAATGCAAACTTCATCTCTTCTTTGCATTGTTCCCACACCTTTGGTGGTGTAGCTGGTTGCATCTTGATCTGTAACTCATGAATGTGTAGAAATTTATTAATATTGATGTATTACCGGATTCTCCTGATCTAACAAATTCATCTTATGTTAAATACAGAATCCTTCCACTGTTAATCTTGCGGAAATCAAATCGTCAATTACAAAACTCATCAAGAAAATCAATCACACATAAACATAGTTGTTTAACGGGAAAGCTTAAAGCTAAAAACCCCAAATATCATATATTATGCATATCAATGGAATCATGTAATAATATCATACAAATATTAGTACATCAAGTTCTCAGTACAATCAACAATCATTACACACTGTCATGCAGAAATTTGCATATCTATGCACCAATTTCTTGCCTCCTGATAGCCTGCCTCCACTGCACAATCCCTACTGAAGAATACCCCTGAATGAATTCGAATTGGCCTTTCCTTGACTACACAATCATCATTGGCATCTCCAATGTGTGTCAGATGCATTGAATGCATCACTATAGTCACAACAAATAGTCCATCTCACCCTTTCACCTATCTCTCTACTGAGTCTCCACTGGAACTGACATGCAAGTAGTTAAATGTTGTATTTTCTCAGTTGAAAGTGAGTCTCTAGTTATGAATTAATTAAATAATTAATTCACTAAACTCTCACTAGTGTATCTTTCAGTTAGACTAGATACAACTAGCTCAACTGAGTTTAACTCACTTAACTGAGTTTAACTAAATAACAACTCCTGTAACTACTCTCCCAACTCTGTCATAACTTTGCCACTTCAGTTCTAACTGATTCCTCCATGCATGAACCACCAATAACCCTAGGAATTGCGTAATTCCTTCAGCCCACTGATTTTCCAAATCTGTTCACTGAAATAAAGTGCTCTAAGAGAACAAGTTGATATTTATTGTCGGATTATTATTAAGGGCTAATAATAATCGACATGCAACTATTTTTAGATTGACGATATATAAATAGACTTCGCCCAATATTCTAAAAATAGAATTTCATATATTTGTCACATTTGATTAACCATTTACAAATAGCATTCTGCAACTTATAGAATATGCTCACCATGTCTGAAAATAGACATACACCTAAAAATAGCCTGCGGGCCCCACTTAGTGAAGGTGCTTACTTTTCACTAAGCTCATCATCTTGTTGAATCTCAACACTCCCTCTCAACAAGATAGGGATTATCCTTCACCCTAATCCTGCCTCTATGGTATTCAAATTTTCTCCTGTTGAGCACCTTCGTAAGAATATCTGCATCCTGATCTTCCATATGAATGTATTGAAGAAACATGATCTTCTATTGCACACAATCTCTGATATGATGATACCGAATATCAATATGTTTAGATCTATCATGAAACACAGGATTAATAGAGATTTTAATGCAACTCTGATTATCAAAATGTATCACTGTAGGATCTAAATGAGAACCGAACAAACTGACCAGGATCTTCCTCGTCCAGATAGCCTCACTTGTAGCTTGACTTGCTGCCATGTATTCTGCTTCCGCTAAACTGAGTGCCACGTATCTTTGTTTCCTTCTATACCAAGAAACTATTTTAGATCCAACACTGAAAACCCCTCTTGATGTTCTCTTCCTGTCTGTTGGGCTACCTGCCCAATCTGCATTTGTGAAGCCATGCAACTTCACCTCATCCGTCTATTTGTACCATAAACCATACTCAGATGTGCCCCTCAGATATCTCAGGACATGCTTTCCTGCCTTCCAAAAGAGCTTGGTAGGCTTGACCATTTCTTGTGAAAGCTATTTCTCCGCATAGCATATGTCTGGTCTTGTATTAACTAAATACATAAGCGAACCCACCAACTGTCGATAAATAGTGGCATCCACTACCTTTGCCGATGTAGCATCCTCTTTCCTCTAATTTTCTGGAAGAGGAGTATCCATGGGCTTGCAGTCCTCCATGTGAAACTTACCAAGTATCTCCCGAGCATAATTTCCTTGAGACACAAACAGTTCACCTTCTCGCTGCCATATTTCCAATCTAAGGAAATAATGAAGGAGGCCCAAATCCTTCATCTCAAACTCCTTTGCAAGATCTGCCTTGCATGAGTGTATCAACTGCTCATCATCCATTAGTATTAAATCATAAAAATAAAGAAAAATGATTAAAATCTTACCCTCCACCACAATTTGGTACAGGTTTTCATCCGCCTCACTCTTGGTGAAGCCAAGTCCAGTGAAATAGTTGCCGATCCATGTGTACCAAGCATGTGGTGCTTGCTTCAGCCCATACAACGCTCTTTTGAGTCTGCACACATGCGACTCGCTGCTGAAGATCTCAAATCCTTCAGGCTGCTCAATGTAAACCTCTTCCTCAATGATCCCATTAAGGAACGTAGTCTTCACATCCATCTGATGAATGTGCCAACCCATCTGCGCTGAGAGAGAAAGGATGGTCCTTGTGGAAGAATACCATGCGACAAGTGAAAAGGTTTCTTCATAATCAATCCCCTCGATTTGTGAAAAGCCTCGGGCAACAAATCTTGCCTTATACTTCTCGACGCTCCCATCAGAAGCTTGCTTTACCTTGTAGATCCATCTTGATCCTATAATTGATTTACCCACCAGCCTTGGAACAATCTCACAAGCACTGTTTCTGAAAATGGAGTCATACTCCTCCACCATGGCATCTAGCCATGTATGCTCCTGCACTACTTCTTCAAAAGAAGATGGCTCTGTCATGATACACTTGCTCATAAGAGCCATGTATCCAGTAAATCGTTCAGGTGACTATCTCTGTCTGCACTGTGATGTAGGGACTCCTACATTCTGTGCTGCATCAAGCTTCAATCTCTCAGCTTCTGTGGTATGCTTTCTGCCTATTCTGATGTTTGGTTCTACATGAGTGGACTCATCCACTCCATGAATATCCTCCTGTGGCCGATCCACATCTAGAGGCTCATCTTTGGGAACAAGTAGCTCCTCCTATGCATGCAAGTGTAGCTCCCTCTCAAGCGACAACTTCATGGCTTTCACCTCATTGAATTTTATATCCCGTCACACCACAAACATTCGATTGTTTGGAAAATACACACGATAATTATGGGGTGTTTCTGTGTACCCCACAAATATCCCAACTTCTGCAGTTGGCTATAGCTTCTTCCTGGCATCCTTTGTCACATGAATGTAAATATATGAGCCTAAAATATTCAAATGAGAAATATCAGGCTTCTTACCAGTAAAATATTCTTCAAGTGTACTCATGCCAAGTACTCTATGAGGACAACGGTTTTGCACATAAACCGCAATGTTGCATGCTTCCGCTTATAAGTGCATCGGTAGGCCCTGGTCATGCAGCATAACTCGTGCAACACCCATGATCGTTATGTTCTTCCTCTCTGCGACCCCATTCTGCTATGGGTTATGAGGTGATATAATTTCTCTTCGAATTCCTTCTTTGCTACAAAAGTCTTTGAATTCATTAGAGATATATTCACCACCATTATCACTCCGCAGAGCCTTCACTTGCTTCCCCGACTCCTTCTCCACCAATGCTTTAAACTCATATAACTTTGAGAATGTTTCACTCTTCTTCTACATGAGGAAGATCCAACATCTACGAGAATATTCTTCAACAAAAATAACATAATACCTGTGTTTTGTTGTTGAAACAACCGAGAAAGTTCCACATACGTCTGTGTGAATTCTCTCCAGGATCATCGAAGCACGGTTCTCCTTCTCATGAAAGGCGATCTTCACAAACTTATCCATAGTACATCCCTTGCACTGATCTGACCGTGCAAGAGTACCCTTGGGAAATCCAGTAGAAATCTGTTGCAAAATATTCAAGGCGCCATGGTGAATATGGCCCAATATCCTGTGCCATAATTCACCCTCATCCTGGCTCACCACTTCTTCTGCTTTGCCCATCATTGTAGCGCAGCCATCTACCTCTAGCTTGTAGATATTCTTAACTCGAATCCCTATCCTCTTGTCTTGAACAATTGTTTTATGTCACCAAAAATATTTTCCCTCATTGAAAACAACGTCATAATCTCTGTCCTCCAACATAGAGACCAAGACCAAGTTCTTCTTCAGACCTGGAACATGCATAACATCTTTCAACAAAAATGGTTTACCTGAATCCCTCTCAAAGGTAATGGTTCCAATGCCGGTCGCATTTTATCTACCATCGTTGCCCATCTCTATATGCATTTGGAGATCCTTCTCCTCCAAGTCACTAAACAACTCCTTGTCTCCCGTCATATGGAAGGAAGAAGCACTATCAAGATAACACACTGATCCCATTACGCTTGAAACCAAGCATTCGATAAAAGAGAAATCAAGTTCAAATTGTGAGGCTAAGGCCTCACCGGCTACAACTCCAGCATCCTTCTTGTTCTTCTTTTTCTGTGGGAAGTTAGTGGCGAGATGTCCATGTTCATGACAGTGAAAACACTTCACTTTGGAAAAATCCAGCTTCTTGCCTTTAGCCTCAGATTTTGGATGGGATTTCTTCCCTTTCCCTTTCCTTGCTTTGGCAGCCAAAGCGCAATTATCTTCATCATCATTCTTTGATGAAGATCCATCCCTAGCATTCCACCTTATCTCCTCCTGTACAAGATCTGACCAAAGTTGCTCCCAATCCAGCAATTTCTCCCATCCATTGGCAGAGTCTTCCTAGCTATGCCAACCCTTCGGAAGCCCAAGGAGAGCCAAGCTCACCAAGTCATCATCCAAAACTATAATTCCCACACTCCATAGCTCATCCCTGCATTGGACAAACTTCGTGAGATATTTTGGAATAATGTCGCCCTTCTCCATTTTGATTTTTATAAGCTTATCTTTCAGCGCCAACTTCATATGGTCACTGCTGCTTTCGAAAGGATCTGTCAAAGCCTTCCAAATTGCAAATGGAGTGGCTTTCCCATGAAGGCTTGACACAATATGGTCTTTCACACCTTCCAACATAATTCTTCTTGTCTTCACTACCTTCTTTTGCCATGCGTCAAGTCCTACAACATCGCTAGAAGTAGGCTTAGGAACATCGCTATCGATGAACTCCTTCAGTCAAGCATTGCCTCCAACCTGTACTTCTAGGCTATGTAATTCGAGCTACCCTCAAGGGCATACTCCAATTGCAACCCATTGAAATAAATTTCAATGAATACTCAATTGTCGCACCAAGAAATTTATGCAGCAATTTCGAATTGTCCACCAGCACAAAACTCAACACCTCTTCACAATTGCAATCTCCAGTGATTAACACTACTCTGATACCATGTAGGAATTTATTAATACTGATGTATTACTGGATTCTCCTGATCTAACAAATTAATATTATGTTAAATACAGAATCCTTCCACTGTTAATCTTGCGGAAATTAAATCTTCAATTGCAAAACTCATGAAGAAAATCAATTGCACATAAACACAATTTTTTAACGGGAAATCTTAAAGGTAAAAACCCCAACTATCATATATTATGTATATCAATGGAATCATGTAATAATATCATACAAATCTTAGTACATCAATCTCTCAGTACAATCAATAATCATTACACACTGTCATGCATAAATTTTCATATCTATGCACCAATTTCTTGCCTGCTAATAGTCTACCTCCACTGCACAATCCCTGCTGAAGAAGACCCCTGAATGAATTCGAATTGGCCTTTCTTTGACTGCGCAATCCTCATTAGCATCTCCAATGTGTGTCAGATGCATTGAATGCATCACTATAGTCACAACATATAGTCCATCTCACCCTTTCACCTATCTCTCCACTGGGTCTCCACTGGAACTGACATGCAAGTAGTTAACTGTTGTATTTGTTCAGTTGCAAGTGAGTCTCTACTTATGAGTTAATTAAATAATTAAATCACTAAACTCTCACTAGTGTATCTTTCAGTTAAACTAGATACAACTAGCTCAACTGAGTTTAAATCACTTAACTGAGTTAAACTAAATAACAACTCCTGTAACTACTATTCCAACTCTATCATAACTTTTCCACTTCAGTTCTAACTGATTCTGTTAGCCCCCCTATGAAATTTTTGACAAGAAAATAGGGGGCTAAATCATTGTTGAGTCTTCAAGGAATGCCTTTCCCCTGAAAATCCATCCTCCTTGAAGTCTCTCAATTGCTGTGCCTAATACAAATCCCCCTCTGCTAGTGAATTGCTAAAAAGGGCCTATTATTCCCTCCTTTTCCCCTGCAACATACATCATTTCCCCTTCTTTCCCTTTGTCCGAATTCCCTTTCTTTTACCCTCATTTAGCCTCTTTTTTATCCCCCCTTGTCTCCCCTTCTATTTCCCCGTTTACCCCTCAAAATCCCCTTAAGTCCTTCCCTTACTCTTTATTTCCCATTTCTCCCCTTATCGTTTCCCTTTAAACCCCTTAAAATCCATTAAAAGGAGTAAAAAACCCACTTTCTGACCATGTAATAGGGCTTAGCCCCTTTCCCACCAGCCCCATTACCACTTCCCACACATGCCCGTGCGCTGGGACCAAGCGTTTAAGTCCCAAGCGCTAATCGCAATCGGAGCTATCAGCGGGAGGCAAAATCTCTTGTAAGCGAATACCCCCGATGCGATTGTTTTAACACACAAGTCCCGCGACCGTTTCTACTGCTGATTTGTCGATCCAATCAACTACCGAGTGCTAAATCGCAACCTCCCTCCCGATCGCAATCACAACCCCCATTGGTGTCGCCCCGAATTGATACCCCCGATCGCATTCGACCGTCCGTTTCCCGCGATCCGACGCCATGCTGGATCGCAACCCCGTCTCCTTCTCTCCTTTTTCGATCCCCCCCCTATCGCATCGCCCTCCGACGGTGGGTGAACCGCCGATCAAGCGGACGAACGGCCGCAAGGACCGCACCACCGCTCTCCGATCACTGATCGTAAGTCCTTCTGTCTCACCTCCGATTACATCTCCACCGTTGATCTCCCCGCCAGATCGGACGGCCAGCATCCAATCGCAAATCTTTTTCTCCGCCTCCTGATTGCATCCCCACCGTCCGTTTCCTCCCAGATCGATGGTCAGTGCTCAATCGCGTCTCCGACCCCAATCGCAATCAGAACATTTGTGTTGCGCATTGCGATTACTTCCCGCTCCGACTTGCGATTGTGATTGGACCCTGGGCCCACCGTACTTCTTCTTCCGCCTAGTCACGTGTTACGTGGCCTTTCCTTGTGTTATTCAAAATGTGTATGATTGGGGTTTTACAAAGGTTTTGCCCTGTCGCATCGCAAACTCTGTAATGTGTCATTCCACACCTCGGGTCCCACTTCATTCCGCTGTTTCATTGTATTTCATTACATTGTCATGCATATCCACCCAGGTCTTAAGTTTCATATGTTTCGTTTAAATTGCATGTTTCATATGAATGCCACCGTGTCCATGAGTCCTCCCACGGATCAATCTCCACCGTTGATCTCCGTTTCCAGGCCTGAATCCAACGGTCAGTGCTGCATATTCATACCAAACCCTATTATCCGCGCATTCCACCACTCCACTGCATTTTCATCGTTCTTTTACACAAAAGCATTTTTTCCACCACCGCCGCACTACCATTTCGTCCACCCTGCACCCATCGCTCCGTCTACCATTTTCTTCATAAAGTTTTGTTGTGTTGCAGAGTTTCTAGAGGAAGAGGACCGCCGCTGTGTACTACCTCAATGGCGAGCGGCGCAGTCAAGATCAAATCTATGAGCCAGTACCATCAGGAAAGTCAAGGAATGGGGCCATCTGGACTCACATTAATGGAAAACAGAGTTCGAACGCCGAAAATCCTTCCGGCGCCATTTAAAGCTCGAGCTAACTCGACAGAGGCAGTAATGAAGCAGCAAGGAGTTTCAGTACAAAGCAGAGGGATTAGTGCACGTCAACGAAGATCTTGAGCTCTGAAACAGAGGTTTAAAGAGGCAAAGCATCATTTTGAAGACCCCGAGGATCGATCTGGAGATCCTGAACATCAATAAGAGGTAATATCAAGGTTTTATTATCAGCAGAATGTTTTTCCATAAAGGACAGGTCTCCCATACAGTCTTTATTATGCGTCGTGTCCTTGAAGGAGTTTCTCGTCCCAGCTATAGTTCAAAACAATCTAACATCTATGCGGCAGACCTCTCAGCAAGTTCTTTCATTTTGTTCAAATCACCTGGAGTACTACAGCCAAAAGGTCAAATCATATCCGGAGCAGATCTTTCTTTCACGAGGAAGGTGACAAAGATTAAATATACAGTGCATCAAGCAGAATGGGTCTCGGCCCTGCATTCATTGTTGTGTTTAAATGTAACATTTAAAATTCACCTGCCTCCTCAGTCGGTCCTCTGTGTCTCTTCTGCTATAAAGCACCGAGGGATATCATTGTAATGGTTGTTGTTGGATTATCAGTGAATTGCAAGCATTTTTGTCCCGAGCCAAGTTTCCTGTGTAATAGTTGTATGACAGGCTGAGAAATATGATGTATTCAGGCTGAATGTAAAAGCTTTGGGTAGTGATGTACCTGATTGGTGTTGTGTTTAACATGATAAGCAGTTTTCATTGGATCCTGATCTACAGCAGTTGGTGATGTTTTTCTTATCTCTATTTATTTCCATTTCATTTCATGTTCTTCTGACTGACATCTGAACGCATGACATAAGATTTACCCTTGTTAGGTACCTTATGTCCCAGCTCTCTCAGTCTTTAATGTTTTCTGCTCATATGTGTATCTGAATATTGTTTTTAATTGACTAAACTAGTGTAGTGGATGATTATTGCCTGCTCTCTGATGTGCAAGTTAATAGAATCAATTTTCAGATGTTTTTGTTAAGATTTAATTGAAAGAGGTTAGGAACATTGGGAGGTGTAAAGCCTGTCGCTGCCTTTTCATAACCTACCCCTTCCATATAAACCTTTTCAAGATCCCTTGTGTTGCCTATGGTTTTTTCCAAGCAGGCCTGGAGTTAAATGACCTCTGGCCTGATCTATAGACGGAATCAGATGGTTCTCCATCCTTCATTCTCATTCCTTAATGTTCCATCCCACCAATCAGTCTTTGAGATCCAAATGCTCTAGATGACTAGCCCAACTGAAGCTTACACATTGAACATAAGTAAATCCTTTCTTAACTCCATTTCCCAATGGCCTTAATGTTCTCTGAGTTATCTATCCTTGCCTAGCTTCCTTCCTTACCTATCCTTGTGTTATGGTGAAACCTTCCTTCCTGATTCTCAACAACCAAACTCAAACAATCAAACAAACAACCTTGAGCCTATAACTAGCCTAAAATAACAATTGAGAACTTCAAAGACATTTATCCTTTGACTTCATAGAGAGATCCCTCTCTGGACCTAGGAGGGCTAGATCCTAAGGTCTGAAAGTGGTTCTATGTTGTCTCATCTTTTGGTCTCTGTCAACCTGGCCAAAACATGGGAACCCCAACATAATGGCGACTCCAGTGGGGAATCTGAGTGCTTTTCATTTCAAACATCCTTAGAAGCTTAGAGCTCTGGTTAGGTTGACAGCAAGTCACACCTTTCTCGAATCAGCCTCCATTATTGAATATCCACCATACTCTTAGACAGAGCCTGGAAAGGGCCAGGTAGCCTCCAGATCTCATCCTCTCTTCAGGGGTGACATATCTGGTAAACGCCCTCCCATTCAATCTCTGGTTGGAGCCTGTTGCCTTAGAGGGGATTCTTGAAAGGTGATAGTGCCTGAGCACTGTGGTGGATAGTGTACCCTAGAATCATCCTAAACCCTCCACCTGGCGACTCCATTGTTCCTAAACGTCAAAAGACTCCACTGGGAGACCAGTCCCGAAGCATAATGAAGACTCCACAGGGAGGCCAGTTCCCAAGACAACATTAACCACAGTAGAAGTAACAAGTAGGGTTAAGCTGCTTAGCTTGCAAACAACATTTTGGCTTTCAGAACTGTTCATACAAGAGCTTATCCCAACCCTGACCCACCTGAGATAGTTGATAATCCAGAGAGTATCCTTAGGGGAGCTCCTACACTCAACAGACCAACTATTTCTAGTCACATTCATAGAGCTAATTCTGCCCCAGAAGACCTTGCATCTCTATTAGACCCTTTCTTCGACCTAGACTTTTCAAACAGGTTACCTAGAACTAGGTCATTCAGTGTTTCAGAATAGCCAGACACTAGGGACAGTGAAACCCCTTCTTCCACACCTCCTCACCTTCATTTCCTTCAAAACTTGGGGCTTTCTCACCCTAGATCTGCTCAACAGACTTCTGCTGGTCCAAACATCCCTGTCATCCAAATACCAGCCGCTCAAGCCAACCCTATACCCCACCAGAACATCATCATGGCAGCCTGGTATGCACCTCTAGTCCTACCTCAGCCTCTACTGCCCTTACCAGATGATTATCAATCAAAGATCCCACACTTCCCTGCTAAAGAGCCTACAACAGCACAACAACATGTAGATAAAATCGAAGACTCTTTTGACTATATGGAAATTGATGATGAAACAATCAAAATGAGAATTTTTGCGCAAAGCTTGGGAGGTGAAGTAAAGAAATGGTTTAAAAACCTGCCTGCTGGTAGTATCAATGATCTCCCTGCTTTATACCAGACTTTCATTAACAAATGGGAAACTAGGGCGAACCCTCGCCAGCTCCTAGCAGAATACATGTCCCTTAAGAGGAACGCAGGAGAGAGTGTCCACGATTACACCACTAGATTCAACAGCATTTATAATGCTCTCCCTCCGCAAATGAAACCTCCACAAGGTATGGCCCTGGCCAAATACCCTGATGGATTTGATGCTAACATGTCCTATGAGCTTAGAGATAAAGAGTACACCACTTTGGAAGACATGCAGAAAGGGGCAGTAAACATAGAGGCAAATTTGATTGAAAAAATGGCCAAACTGAGAGCTGAGAAGAGAGTAACATACAAGGATGACACTATAGCCTCCACTTCAGACCCGAATATTGACAGATTGTCTAAGAATGTGGATAAGCTATGCCAAGTGGTCGAAAATATGGCTGTCACTCAGAACAGGAACCAAAATCAAAACCAAAACCAAAACTTTAGAAGAAACAATAACACTCCCAACAGACAGAAAGAGTCGGATCAGCAAGTCATTCCCCCGTTCCAAAACTTTCTTGATGAGGATGAGGGAATCATAGAAGACTCTGAAGGAAATGCGATAAACATGTTCGAAACAGAAGATTCGATCCTAAACTGTGATTCAGAAGAGGACCAACCCTCAACCTCGTGTGGGGAGGAGGAATGGTTTGAATCCGAGGATTATAGGTTGGGATTCGAAAATGCCATGTTACAGGTCAGAGAACAACGCGAACTTAGGAGTAAAAAGAACCAAGACATTTCCAAACCTAAAACTCTTGAAGTGACCATCAAAAAGAGGCTTGAAAAATATTCTAAAGTAACTGTTGTAAACAATAAATCAACAGCTGAGAGTTCTGAGAAAAACAAACAGAAAGGCAACCAAGACAATGAAAAACAAAGTCAACAAACCAGTAGCACTAGCACCTCAGTTAGTGCTCCTGATAAAAATGTTTCTACACATGCACATAATGAGAAAACACAAACTGATTCAGCCACTAAAACAGTGGCGAATAAAACAGAGTTGAACACTTCCAAGAGTCAATCCACCTTCAGTTTAGAGAGTGAAATTGCAAAAATCAAAATCTCTGTACCATTATCTGAGTTGGCCACTCAGGATGTATATAAAGGCCAAATTCTGAAAGCATTGAATTTAGGGGAAAACACTGATTCTGTAAACTTGAATGATGATCAGCCTGCCCTCTTGTTTGGTCTTAAGATTGAAGGTAAGTTTCAGGAAGGGGTAGTACCACCTTTCTATATTAGTCTCAACATTCATGACAAAATACTCCACAACGCAATGCATGATTTTGGAGCCTCACACAACCTGATGCCTAAGGTAGTTATGGAAAGGTTAGGCCTAGAAATCACCAGACCCTATAAAGACTTATATTCTTTTGACTCGAGTAGAGTAAAATGTCTTGGCCTGATCAAAGACTTGTGTGTGAGTTTGACTCAGATTCCTGCGAAATGTATGGTCATGGATGTAGTGGTGGTAGACGTGCCACCCAAGTATGGCATGTTATTATCTAGATCATGGGGAGCCAAGCTGCAAGGCACCATGCAGATGGATGGCTCATATGCCACTATTCCTATATTTGGCCAATTAAGAAGACTATATAGAGAATCCCAAATGAAATTCTTATTCAGCAGCCCCGAGAAACCTGAAAATTCACCATTATATTCTGTACATACCGACCTTGACTCCTTCATCTTTTGTAATGATGAATCCTTAGAAGAGCCAGAGTCCCAGAATAGGCATACAAATGAGAACACCGAGCCTATGGACCTCCACATAATGGCCACTCTAGAAGAATATGATCAGGAAGACCATGGGCAGCACACTGAAAATGAAGAGGAAATCAGCAATGAAGCCTGTAGGATCTGTGGTGGACCTCTCACTCCAAGTGAAACAGAAACAGAACAAGAACAACAAGCTAACCACCTCCCTGACATCCATGGCCTCTATGAACAACAAGATAGTTTACAACCTAGTACAGACCTCCCAACTCAACCTAATGGCGAACCCAGCTGTAAGGGAGAAAGTGAAGTGGAAGTGAACAAAGAACCCCTGTGGGAAATGAACTTTGATGGGTCCTGTACTAGACAAAGCGCTGGAGTAGGAGTGTGGCTGCGTAACACCGAAAATGACCACGCAGAGAGCCACGCTGTCAATCTGCATTTCAAATGCACGAATAACATTGCAGAATATGAGGCTCTAATCTTGGGCTTAAATCTGTTGAAAAAATTAGGAGCTCGTAGGATAGTCGTGAGAGGAGACTCTGAGTTAGTGATCAAACAGATGAATGGTGAGTATTCGGCGAAACACCCCAGGCTTAGGGCATATAGGAATGATACTCTAGATTTGCTGAAAAAGTTCATTGAATATGATTTAGTATCCATTCCTAGGGGTCAAAACGCTATTGCAAATGGACTAGCCTGCCTAGCTAGCGCTTATCCTAAAGCCCTAGTTGACCAACGAATCATCATTTAGACTAAATTCAGGCCTGCAGTGCCAGACAATGAAAAATACTGGCAGGTCTTTGAAGGAGACAAACAGATTGAAGATTTCCTGATGGGCAGGAATGAGTTTGAATTTTCTGATTCAGACTCAAAATCTGATGACAACTGCCCAAGTGAGGATTCCCCAGATGAACTAGAAACACCTTGTAGTATAGAAATAAATTCTTTTTCTGAAGAAACTGGAGATTCAGCCATAAAGCGTGAAAACGCAGATATAGAAGAAATGGAGGTGCTACAAGCCAAAGACAAGAACATACCAAGAGGCTTAGCACCCTTAGAGGACCTCTTTGATTTCGATGATGTTGCAAAGAAGCCCACGATAGAACATGCAGAATCAGATGTAGAAGAATGCAACATAGGCACTGAAAACAAACCCAAAATGATAAAACTGGCTAAGTCTATACCTGCAGACATGAAGAAAAGATACATTGACTTGTTTAAGGAATTCATTGATGTGTTTGCATGGAGCTATGAAGACTTAAAGGCCTATGACACCAACATTATACAACATAAGATACCACTGAAGGAAAATCAGAAGCCTTTCAGACAAAAACTTCGAAGAATCAACCCTGAGCAATTGCCTGCAGTAGAGAAGGAAATTAAAAAGATGTATAAGGCGGGCATAATTGTCCCTGTAAGGTTTTCTGATTGGGTTTCAAACTTAGTGGCTGTAAGGAAGAAGACAGGGGAGATCAGACTATGCATAGATTTCAGAAACCTGAATAGAGCCTCCCTGAAAGACAACTACCCCTTGCCTAGAATGGAACATATCTTACAGAAGGTAGTAGGCTCTAAAATAATCTCCCTGCTTGATGGTTTTTCAGGATACAACCAAGTTCTGGTACTCCCAGAAGATCAACTCAAAACAGCTTTCACCACTCCGTGGGGCACCTTCATGTATGTGAAAATGCCTTTTGGATTGATGAATGCTGGAGCTACCTTCCAGAGAGCAATGGATATCGCTTTCTCAGATGAGATTGGACACTTCATAGTTATCTACTTGGATGACTTAACTGTCTTTTCTAGAACAAAAGAAGAACACTTAAAACATCTGAGGAAAGTTTTTGAAAAATGTAGAAGGTATGGTCTGTCCCTAAATCCTAAGAAGACTGTTTTCAGGCTGCAAGAAGGTAAACTTCTTGGCCACATTATATCTGAGAAAGGGATTAGGATAGACCCCCAGAGAGTTGAGGGAATACTTCAAATTACACATCCAAGAAACATCAAGGAGCTGCAGTCCTTCATTGGGAAGATCAATTTCCTTAGAAGATTTATCCCCAACCTCGCCGAGCATCTTAGGAAAATGACTGAAATGCTGAAGAGAGATGCTGGAATTAAGTGGACTGTCGAAGCCAAGAAATATTTTGAGTCAGTAAAGCTCGCACTTACCCAGGCCCCTGTCCTTATCAGCCCTGACTTTTCAAAATATTTTCTGATCTTTTCATTTGCTTCCCCACACACAATAGCTGCAGTTTTGCTGCAGAAAAATTCAGAAGGTAATGAACAGCCTGTAGCCTTCTTCATTAAAGCATTAAGAGATGCACCCTTAAAGTACAACATCATGGAAAAGCAGGCCTATGCCCTGATTAAGGCCTTAAAAGACTTTAGGGTGTACATTCTGCATTCTCACACCATTGCCTATGTACCAAATATAGTGGTCAAAGATATCTTGTCCCAAGACCCAGATGGGAAAAGGGGCAAATGGATTGCTACAATTTTAGAATATGACATTGAAATCAAACCCACCAAGCTGATCAAAGGTCAAGGCCTGGCCCAATTGATGGCTGAATCTAATCTACAGGCTCTTGATATTAACATGATGAATGCCCTGGATGAGCAGGAAGGATTGCCCCATCCAACTGTTGAGGAGTAGTTTCAGAACTCTCCTTGGTACAATGATATCCTTTACATGCTCACACACCTCAATGCCCCTCCAGAACTGTCCAAAACAAAGGCCAGATTCATAAAAATCAAAGCTAGAAATTACTGCATTATGAATGAGAGTCTATATTGGAAAAATCCAAATGGTCTATTGCTGAAATGTTTGCCTGAAACTGAAGCTGAAAGAATCAAACAAGAATTCCATGCTGGGGAGTGTGGAGGCCACCTGAGTTGGAAGGCCACTGCAAATAAGGTACTCAGGGCTGGGTACTATTGGCCTACACTCTTTAGTGATGTTCATAAAATGGTCATTACCTGCCACAAATGCCAAATTTTTGAGGGCAAAAGAAAGCTCCTTCCCCTCCCTCTGCAACCTATCACCATAGAAGGTCCCTTCATGCAATGGGGCTTAGAATTCATTGGAGAAATCCACCCCTCTTCTTCTGGGCAACACAAATGGATCCTGACTGCTACTGATTACTTCACTAAGTGGATTGAAGCCATACCCACTAGGAATGCCACTGATTCTATCATCATTAGGTTCCTAGAAGACTTTATCTTATCTCGGTTTGGCTGCCCAAAGAAAATAATCACTAACAATGCTGCTGCTTTCGGATCCAAAAGAATGATTTATTTCTGTCACAGGTACGGAATTGCACTTGGAAATTCAACTGCCTATTACCCCCAGGGTAATGGCCTAGCTGAATCATCAAATAAAAGCCTGGTTACAATCATTAAGAAGCTGTTGGAAGAGAACAAAAGGTCATGGCATAAAAAGTTGATACAAGCCTTGTGGGCAGACAGGCTCACTACAAAGAAACTTATTGGCATGTCACCCTTCCAGCTGTTTTATGGGGCAGAAGCAGTTTTTCCTACTAGCCTTGGGATACCAGTGGTAAAGCTTATCCAAGAAATCCAGTCAGAAGAGGACATCATGATAAGGAGAATTAATGAAACAATCCATCTTCAGCAAACAAGGGAGCAGGTTTATAACAGAGCTGTCAAAGTGCAGGAAAACATGAAGAGACAGTTTGACAAAAGAACCAAAGCAACAAATTTCAAAGTTGGGGACAAGGTCCTGAAGTGGGATTCAAGAAGAGAGGATAAAGGAAAACATGGAAAATTCGACAGCTTGTGGCAAGGTCCCTTCATCATTCAAGCCACTGTGGGTCCTAATGCATTTTTCTTGCAAGAACTTGATGGTTCCGAGTTGTTTGGGGGTCCTGTCAATGGCAGGATGCTCAAACACTATTTCTGTTAATTCTCCATTTCCAGTTTCATTTCCATTATATATATCGTTGCAAATTTTCATTTTCAGCAAAAAGAGAAGAAATTGTTCCAAAAAACAGAATAAAAAGAGAGGTTCAGACATGCTCAAAACATGAACCTCCGAGGCAAAAAGATTGGCTCTAATAAACTCAAAATCTGAGCCAAAGGGAAGCAGAATAGCTGATCCTAACAAGCTCAAAATCTGGATCAGCAGTGAAGGAAGATCCAGCTCTAATGTGCCCAAAATCAGAGCTGAAACAAGGAAAGAAGTGACTCAAATATGCTCAAAACCTGAGTCACAAGAAAGAAAGGAGGATGTTTCACAGTTGCAGAATTCCATGCCTTCTCAGTTTTGTTTTCTTCAAGTTTCTGCCCAACAAGTCAGACAGTATAATCCTGGCTTGGCTGTGTTTAAATTTCCTGTCTTAGAATGTAGGTGAAGAAACCTGTTGGACAGTTTAATCCCAACAGGTAGTAGTTTAGGTAGAGAATTAGATGAGGCCAACAGTCTAATCTGGCCTCATGGAGCAGTAAGGGTAGAATTAGAATAGGTTTGTTTTTGTTTTGCAAAATAAAATGTAAAGGGTCTGCTAGTTCAAATGCACCCAAGGGAAAATTGTTAGAGCTCTAGTTTGGGTAGGTAGATTGGTTGGGAAAATGTTTCTACTGATTTGTGTATCTAAGATATTGTGGCAGCTAATCTAAAGAAAGAAGAAAGATGGCTTATAGCAGCAGGCATCTGGCCTACACCAAGAGATCAATTTCTGAATTCTTGACTCCTTCAAGAAGAAGCCATCCCCATGTGGAGCCACTGTTAGCCCCCCTATGAAATTTTTGACAAGAAAATAGGGGGCTAAATCATTGTTGAGTCTTCAAGGAATTCCTTTCCCCTAAAAATCCATCCTCCTTGAAGTCTCTCAATTGCTGTGCCTAATACAAATCCCCCTCTGCTAGTGAATTGCTAAAAAGGGCCTATTATTCCCTCCTTTTCCCCTGCAACATACATCATTTCCCCTTCTTTCCCTTTGTCCGAATTCCCTTTCTTTTACCCTCATTTAGCCTCTTTTTTATCCCCCCTTGTCTCCCCTTCTATTTCCCCGTTTACCCCTCAAAATCCCCTTAAGTCCTTCCCTTACTCTTTATTTCCCATTTCTCCCCTTATCGTTTCCCTATAAACCCCTTAAAATCCATTAAAAGGGGTAAAAAACCCACTTTCCGACCATGTAATAGGGCTTAGCCCCTTTCCCGCCAGCCCCTTTACCACTTCCCACACATGCCCGTGCGCTGGGACCAAGCGTTTAAGTCCCAAGCGCTAATCGCAATCGGAGCTATCAGCGGGAGGCAAAATCCTTTGTAAAGCGAATACCCCCGATGCGATTGTTTTAACACATAAGTCCCGCGACCTATTTTCGGCCGTTGATTTGTCGATCCAATCAACGGCTGAGCGCTAATCGCAACTCCCTCCCGATCGCAATCGCAACCCCCATTGGTGCCGCCCCGATTGAGACCCCCCGATCGCATCTTGACCGTCCGTTCTCCCCGCGATCCGACGATCCTCCGCCAATCGCAACCCTGTCTTCCGATCCCCCGATCGCACTGCCCCTCCGATTTAACGTGAATCGTTGATCTGGCTTCGGATCTAACGGCCAGCGTTTAATCGCACCACCACTCCAATCGCTGATCGCAAGTCCTTCTGTCTCACCTCCGATTACATCTCCACCGTTGATCTCCCCGCCAGATTGGACGGCCAGCATCCAATCGCAAATCTTTTTCTCCGCCTCCCGATTGCATCCCCACCGTCCGTTTCCTCCTAGATCGACGGTCAGCGCTCAATCGCGTCTCCGACCCCAATCGCAATCGGAACATTTGTGTTGCGCATTACGATTACTTCCCGCTCCGACTTGCGATTGCGATTGGACCCCGGGCCCACCGTACTTCTTCTTCCGCCTAGTCACGTGTTACGTGGCCTTTCCCTGTGTTATTCAAAATGTGTATGATTGGGGTTTTACAAAGGTTTTTCCCCGTCGCATCGCAAACTCTGTAATGTGTCGTTCCGCACCTCGGGTCCCACTTCATTCCGCCGTTTCATTGTATTTCATTACATTTTCATGCATATCCACCCAGGTCTTAAGTTTCATATGTTTCGTTTAAATTGCATGTTTCATATGAATGCCACCGTGTCCATGAGTCCTCCCACGGATCAATCTCCACCGTTGATCTCCGTTTCCAGGCCTGAATCCAACGGTCAGCGCTGCATATTCATACCAAACCCTATTATCCGCGCATTCCACCACTCCACTGCATTTTCATCGTTCTTTTACACAAAAGCATTGTTTCCACCACCGCCGCACTACCATTTCGTCCACCCTGCACCCATCGCTCCGTCTACCGTTTTCTTCATAAAGTTTTGTTGTGTTGCAGAGTTTCTAGAGGAAGAGGACCGCCGCTGTGTACTACCTCAATGGCGAGCGGCGCAGTCAAGATCAAATCTATGAGCCAGTACCATCAGGAAAGTCAAGGAATGGGGCCGTCTGGACTCACATTAATGGAAAACAGAGTTCGAACGCCGAAAATCCTTCCGGCGCCATTTAAAGCTCGAGCTAACTCGACAAAGGTAGTAATGAAGCAGCAAGGAGTTTCAGTACAGAGCAGAGGGATTAGTGCACGTCAACGAAGATCTTGAGCTCTGAAACAGAGGTTTAAAGAGGCAAAGCATCATTTTGAAGACCCCGAGGATCGATCTGGAGATCCTGAACATCAATAAGAGGTAATATCAAGGTTTTCTTATCAGCAGAATGTTTTTCCATAAAGGATAGGTCTCCCATACAATCTTTATTATGCGTCGTGTCCTTGAAGGAGTTTCTCGTCCCAGCTATAGTTCAAAACAATCTAACATCTATGCGGCAGACCTCTCAGCAGTTCTTTCATTTTGTTCAAATCACCTGGAGTACTGCAGCCAAAAGGTCAAATCATATCCGGAGCAGATCTTTCTTTCACAAGGAAGGTGACAAAGATTAAATATGCAGCATATCAAGCGGAATGGGCCTCGACCCTGCATTCATGGTTGTGTTTAAATGTAACATTTAAAGTTCACCTACCTCCTCAGTCGGTCCTCTGTGTCTCTTCCGCTATAAAGCACAAAAGGATATCATTGTAATGGTTGTTGATGCATTATCAGTGAATTGCAAGCATTTTTGTCCCGAGCCAAGTTCTCTGTGTAATGATTGTAAGATAGGCTGAGAAAATATGATGTATACAGGCTGAATGTAAAAGCTTTGGGCAGTGATGTACCTGATTGGTATTGTGTTTAACATGATAAGCAGTTTTCATTGGATCCTGATCTACAGCAGTTGGTGATGTTTTTCTTCCTCTCTGCGTTTATTTCCATGTCATTTCATGTTCTTCTGACTGGCATCTGAACGCATGACATAAGATTTACCCTTGTTAGGTACCTTATGTCCCAGCTCTCTCAGTCTTTAATGTTTTCTGCTCATATGTGTATCTGAATATTGTTTTTAATTGACTAAACCAGTGTAGTGGATGATTATTTCCTGCTCTCTGATGTGTAAGTTAATAGAATCAATGTTCAGATGTTTTTGTTAAGATTTAATTGAAAGAGGTTAGGAACATTGGGAGGTGTAAATCCTATCGCTGCCTCTTCATAACCGACCCTTCCATATAAACCTTTTCAAGATCCCTTGTGTTGCCTATGGTTTTGTCCAAGCAGGCCTGGAGTTAAATGACCTCTGGCCTAATCTATAGACGGAATCAGATGGTTCTCCATCCTTCATTCTCATTCCGTAATGTTCCATCCCACCAATCAGTCTTTGAGATCCAAATGCTCTAGATGACTAGCCCAACTGAAGCTTACACATTGAACATAAGTAAATCCTTTCTTGACTCCATTTCCCAATGGCCTTAGTGTTCTCTGAGTTATCTATCCTTGCCTAGCTTCCTTCCTTACCTATCCTTGTCTTATGGTGAAACCTTCCTTCCTGATTCTCAACAACCAAACTCAAACAATCAAACAAACAACCTTGAGCCTATAACTAGCCTAAAATCACAATTGAGAACTTCAAAGACATTTATCCTTTGACTTCATAGAGAGATCCCTCTCTGGACCTAGGAGGGCTAGATCCTAAGGTCTGAAAGTGGTTCTATGTTGTCTCATCTTTTGGTCTCTGTCAACCTAGCCAAAACATGGGAACCCCAACAGATTCCTCCATGCATGAGCCACCAATAACCCTAGGAATTGCGTAATTCCTTCAGCCCACTGATTTTCCAAATCTGTTCACTAAAATAAAGTGCTCCAAGAGAATAAGTTGATATTTATTGTCGGATTATTATTAAGGGCTAATAATAATCAACATGCACCTATTTTTATATTAACGATCTATAAATAGACTTCGCCCAATATTCTAAAAACATAATTTCATATATTTGTCACATTTGATCAACCATCTACATATAGCATCCTGCAACTTATAGAATATGCTCACCATGTCTAAAAATAGACATACACCTAAAAATAGCCTGCAGGCCCCACTTAGTGAAGGTGCTTACTTTTCACTAAGCTCATCATCTTGTTGAATCTCAACAGAATGTGCATCTGCATTTCGAACTTGACCTTTTCCATCTCATTCTTTGACTCTTTAATTTTAGTGGCGAGCTTCTCAATCTTTTCCTTTGGTGATCAGCTTTGATCTGGAGGTCGAGTAGCTCATTGTAAGCTTTAGTAATACTTTCCTCCAGATGTTGTTTGCGTGTCATTACCTCATCGCGGTTTTGCATCACCTTCTGCATGTCATCAAACATGCATTTTTTGTCATTCTTAACTTCCTTGATGACTAGCAAGGTTGGCTGCTCGCGCACCTGCAATTCCTTTATAACTCCCTGATGAAAAATCATGCAACTCTTGGACGAGAAGCACAACTAAATTTAAACTAATGTTTCACTAGTGTTGCATACGCTCATGATATTCTACGTTCCCAAAATTTAATCCCCCTCTGTTTACCTATAGAGCATGAAACTCCATTGTTAACATCATCTAGTGTATTGGTTGCATTGTTTTCTTCACTGGGGATGTGCTCGCTTGAGTCATGCTCTCTTGGACCGTGCTCACTTGTACATTTAAATCATTGAGGCCCTATTGGACCTCCATCAAAATGACCTTGTACTGATCTTCTATGTGACCCCAAATGTCCTCAGTGAGATACCGTACCTTGTCACTAATATCATCAAGGTCCCCTTCAGTAAGGACCATTGTCTTTGCGCCTGTTGAGCAATTGGACTTGTGCTTATTGCGCGCACCGCCCACAATAGGTATTTTCTGCTTCTTGACAATAAAATGGGGGTTTATTTTCGTTTTTGTATCATCTAAGGGATCCTTGCTACCCTGATTGTCCCCTGCAGTTTCTTCTCCATCATGCTCGGTCTCTAGTTCTTCTTCCTGCTAAGTTTCTTTTTATGCATCCTTTCCTTTCCCTGTGAGTTTCTTCGCAGTGGTAGTTGGCCCACTGGTTCCTTCCTGTTCCATATCTAGGGGAGTCAACCAATGACTCGACCATTTGCATAGAATTTGTGCAAGATCCTTCTCTGTGACCAAATATGGAAGTGGGTTCCATTACTCTTCATCATCCCTGCGTGCGTAGATGTACACACGATGAAAATATGCTTTGAACCATTACGGAAATTGTGAGGTCTAAAATGGGTCTCCTAAGAAAAATGTACAAACAAAATAAAATTTATAAGAACCAATAGGATTCAAGATGATGATGTCAACCATGGGGGATGATTCACCATTTTTTGAGTAAAAAAGTAAAAATATTAAAAAATAATAAAATAATAAAACTTTTTTTCAACTCTTGTTTTCTACTTATCTTCCTAAGTTTTTACTCAAATTTTGAGTGGGAGTACTCGTTGGATGAAAAATTTAATTCCTCATCCAAGGATTACCCATGTCGCATACTTTTGATGGACACTCCTACATGAAAAATGAGAAATACATGAAAAAATGTGATTCTAATCACGCTTTTTTCATGTATTTCTCATTTTTTGTTTATAAGGTCCATCAAAAGTATGCAACATGGGTAATCCTTAGATGAGAAATCAAATTATGCATCCAATGAGTGTTTCCGCTTGAAAATTGAGTAAACCCATAGGGAGATAAGTTGAAAATACAAGTTCAAAAAATAGTTTTTTTTCTTTTTTCCCTCTAAAATTTGATGATGTAATCTAATTGTATTTTATTATTTCACCTATTATTTGATAATTTCCTTAGGAGGCCAATTTTAGACCTAACAATTCCCCTAATGTCTGCAATTGCGCAATATTCTTCAAACAAAAAAAGTGACAGCCTCGGCTTCTAGCTCACCACCATGCAAAAATTCATCTCCAATAAGACCCAAAATAACTTGTTCTCTGTTTCTCGGGTTGGCTCCTTAGAAAACCATAGTGAGGCATACCTCGTAGCTTCACAAATGTATGGATTCGCATTCGTGAATTGTGACTCCCTGAGTTCTCTCCATGCCATAAAAACTATCAAGAGCAATAACCACACGTAGTGGAATTGCTTGACATCCTCCTAGGCTTCTCGGAAATAATCCAAAAAATCCTTACAAAAATAACCAGCCTAGTTATACTGGACTCCCTTGCTTCAATGCATAGCCAAAGACATAGTTGGTGCCGACACCTCTTGTGCTCGATACTTCCGCATTATCTTTCTAGACTGATCAATGATCGAGCTGATAGAGTATCCCCAAGATTTATTTATTAGGCCGTATATCTCCTTCATCTTATCTGCAAGCTTCTTATCCTGAATTTTCTCGAAAAATTCATCAGCAGGGTTCAATCCTTGGCATGGAAGCACGGTTATCTCTTGGATAAGCATATCATCAATGGGGATTCTCTCACCCAACCAAAGACACTCGTCATGCAGTAAAGCCAACAATTGGCGCACACAGATAGTGTTGATGTTGTTGTGCCCGAAATGCGGAACGTAAAGCATATTTAGCAGCCCCACTCACTAAATTCCTGCTACCCAGCTAAGTGGCTCGAACCTTGTTACGTTGGTTTCTTCATAATAGACTTCACGCAAATATTTGCTAGGATTTAACTGGGGATACTTGCTTCAGTCATTAAAATCCCAGTCCTCCATGCACAATTGTGTCACCTTTGCCAATACTTCTCCCTCAGATGGCACAACCTCCTATAAAAATTGTGTAAATATTTTGAACTTTGCGGTGTCTAGGTCCTTTGTCACTTTTGCAGTCGATTTCCTCAGAGGCATATATGGTGGAAACCTGGAAGTGGGTTTCACATCATCTGCGTCAATATATTCTAGCCCACGGCTATAACATATTCTTCAGAGTCTTGAACCTACATTGGCTACTTCTACTTATCCAAAATATCCTTAGTTCGTTGTTCCTTAGTGATCTTATTTCTTTGTGATCGTCTTACAACAAGCTTCTTTGTTTGTGTTTCTCTTGTAGTAGACTGCTTCCTGGGTGACCTCAACCCTATCACAAGCGACAGTTGTGTGGCAGTCATGATGTATCCTAGCCCTCTTCTGAGAAAT
The DNA here is from genome assembly GCA_034641835.2 of Pinus albicaulis. NCBI lineage: Eukaryota > Viridiplantae > Streptophyta > Pinopsida > Pinales > Pinaceae > Pinus > Pinus albicaulis. Next base: position 759,043,202 of record CM076576.1, on the reverse strand, counting down.
TTCTATTCAAGCTCCTCAAAACTCTTTCCAGGCATGCAATGAATCGCTCGAATCTCTCTTAGGAAAAAAATCACAAATTTAATTCTCAGTGGGAAAAGTGTTTGAATGTGGAGTGGGATGCAATATTTATAGTCAATTTGAATTTCGAACTCCATGATCCTTCTTCATATTTATTTCATAAATGCGGATTCGGCGGCACATTTTCTCATTTGTGCTCATTAAATGCATTTCCCCCACTCCTTTCAAAGGAAAATTTCTTGTCAAATCAGTTTTTACACCTCCAACAGTCATATTTTTCGTGGGTTTCGATAGACCTTGCTTCATGTCACAATCATTCCTTCCTCACCTTAATTTCTTTTAACTCCGCCATCTTTCTGAAAACCGCGCAGTACTTCCACTTCGTCAAATCTATTATGCCGCAAAGCAGTTTGTAGTCTCGTTCTCTCTTACAATTGGTTGTAGCACTAAGACTGTTTCCCTTTCATATAGTTAGTGTGGCATTCCAGGGACAGATTCATCCCTGAATATATTCAATCTACTTCCATTTACTCTTCCTCACATCATCTGACCATCCAACTTCACAAGTTGAATTGTGCCTCCCTCCCAGAGGTGTCTGATAATAAATGGTCCCAACCAATGCGTTTGGAACTTTCCTGGGAAATTCACGAACTAGATATCATACATTATCACCATGTCCCATTCCTTGAATATTTATAACTTGATATAACTATTATGCCAGTCTTTTTCCCTTGATTTTTGTACCTACTGATGACATCCTGTAATGAATTTGTCTTCCTCAAGAGCAAGCAATTGTTCCAGCCTTTCTTCTATGATATCACTGCCTTCCATATATGTTATTGCTGCAATTCTTAGACTAGGCACAATATATTCCATATGCATAACTTCTTCCTACCCATAAACCAGCCTAAAGGGGGCCTTTCTTGTCAACTTCTTGTAGGTTGTTCTATATGCCCGTAATACTGCTAGAATTCTCAAAATCCCAATCATTTCTATTGGAATTGCATACTTTGGTGAGAGAAATCTCCAAAATATTGTTAAAAGCTTCAACTATTCCATTTGCCTGAGGGTGATAAGGTGTGCTCTTCTTATGATACACTTGAAATTATTCAGTCAATTCCTCAATGGTGCTATTCAAGAAATGTGACCCTCTGTCACTCATTAAAAAATTTAGCACCCAAATCTAGAAAGAATGTGCTCAAATATGAACTTCACAACAGTATCTGTGCTGCAATCCTTCATTGGCTTAGCTTCATCCCATCTGGTCAAATAATATGTGGCAGTGATGATATACCTCGCACCATTCTTCCTTCTTGGTGGATTAATCAGTCCAAAAAATTCTATTTCCCACTTATCAAATGCCTAAAAGGTCACTTGTGGGTTCAAGGGCATTTCATCTCTCCTAGATGGTATTCCTATTCTTTGAAAATCATCACATGATCTACAATATTCTTTTTCATCCTTGTGCAATGTAGGCCTCCACAATCTAGCTCTCAAAATATTTTGCGCAATGGCTTTTCTTGCATAATGTCCTCTTGTGACTCTGCCATGCGCTTCTTCCAAAATGCTTTGTCTTTTATGCTTAGAGACATATCTGTGTAGTATTTCATCCGGCCCCATTTTATACAAATGTCCGGCAATCAAAGAAAAATCAGTTGCCTTGACTACCAACTCCTTTTTCTATTGCGCGGTATACTCCGTAGGTGCCATCCATGTACTCAAAAACTAAATAATGACTGTGAAGTGATCATCTGCAACCCTTATTGCAAATAATTGTGCATCTGGCAAGTTCTCTTCAATGCTCATGGGTTCTTCGCCATTCTCTATCCTAGACAGATGATTAGGTCCTGCATTCAATATTCCTAGCTTAACTATAACTTCAAAATCATACTCCTAAAACAACAACAACCATCTACAAATATTCCCTCTGAAAATAGGCTTGTTCAACAAATATTTTAGCGTGGATTGATCTATGAAAATATTAAAGTGTGCTCCTAATAAGTAATGCTTGTATTTCTAAAGTGCATACACCATAACCAGTTCTTCGTGTTCTATTGTAAAAATTAGAATCGGTGCAGTTACCATCTTTTCCTTTAGTATATCAAGGCTTTTTTGGAATTCTTCGTCCCAACAATAAGTAACATCCTTCTTTAACAACTTTTCCATCGGCACAGTTATCTGCGCATATGCTTTGATAAACTTCCTACAGTAGCCAGTATGTCCCAATGTTGTGCGTAGTTGCTTTGTTGTCTTAGGCGGTTCCAAGTTCATAATAACAACAATATTCATGGGGTCTACCATCAATCCTTGCCTGCAAAACACATGCCTCAATAGTATACCAAAAGGTACACAAAATATGCATTTCTTCAAGTTCAACAATATCTGATATTGTCTGCAAGTATCCAACATCAGTCTTAAGTTCTCAACGTCGTTCTTCAATTTCAGCAATATCTGATACTGTCTGCAGGTATCCAACATTAGTTTTAAGTTCTCAACGTCGTTCTTCAATAGTCCAAAGACAGTCCAATCATCAAAATAAACTTCCAAAAATTTGTGTATGTACTCAAAAGTTGTGACTACTACTCTAGAGAATATTGCAGGAGAATTATTCAATCCAAAATGCATGACTGTATACTGATAAGATCCCCATTCAGTGGAAAAAGTTGTCTTACTTCTGTATTCTGGTGCAATTATAATCTCATGGTAACCTGAAAACCCATCTATAAAAGAGTAGGCCTCATGCCCTCCAACGTTATCCAATACTTAATCAATGAAAGGTGTAGGGAATGGGTCATGCACATATGCATCGTTTAGCTTCCTCAAATCAACACAAATTTCTAATTTCACCCTTTTTCTTCTTCTCTTGAACAACCATAGGACATGCCCATTCAAATTCCTCCACAGGTTCAGTTATCTTAGCTTTAAGCATATTTTCCAATTCCTCCTTTAATTTTTCCTTGTACTTCGGGTTCAATCTATAGGGTCGCTGCTTGACAGGCTTCACATCTAGTTTCAGAGTGATCCTCATAACTTCGAGGTATCCTACTATTCCCTTCAGCGCATAAAACTTTGTGGGAAAGAGTTCTTGATATTTATGTAACATCTCTGCAACCTTGTTGACTGTATCTGCATCCCAATAGTCCCCAATCAACATGCATTTGGCTCTTCTTTTGTCCCTATATTAACCTTCTACATCTTCGCTAGTTGTGTTATGTCAAGGATCTAAAGTTTTGGTCCAACAACCTTTTGTTGTCCTTCTGACTCTGGGATATTAATATTGTGCAGACCTTCCTCAACGTCATTTGTTGTCACATTATAGCATTCTAATAACTACTCCGTCTACGTGTCCCAATCAGGGATTGTCCAAGTTATCGCAGTTGTAGTCTTGAAAACCTTTGCTCTAACTGCTTGAAGATTTGTGTCTATCTACTAACCGTCATCTTCATTTTTTATCTACTTGATTTCATTTTTTATAATATTTTAATTACTAATAATCAAAAGCATAGTCTAACCTTTCAACTTTCAACTTTACACATATTTACACATATTTACAATTATTAAAGAATATATTCAATTCATGATGTACTTAAATTAATTAATATTTCAATTTAAATTAGGCTAAATTTAATTATTCTATATTTTTAACTTTTTCATTATTAAAGTTTCAGTACGCAATTTTTGATGATTTTTTTGAAAATAATAAACATATATATTTAAGATAATAATAATAAATAAATAAACTCATTTTATTATCAAAATGCTTATAGTAAAGTGTAAAATTGCATTGGTGTTTGGGAAAGCTACGCGAGTGACGATATCCAGGAATGTGAAACCTATTTCTATCATTCCAATACCATGAAAAAAATATGAATATATTATGGTTGGAAAACTTAGTACATGAATATATAATTCATAAACATTTTCAGAAATTTCTTTTTTGGAGTAACCAAGCTTAAATTTAGGCTGCAAAAGTGATGGAAATGCAACCCGTGATAGATGGCTAGTGGTCTAATCGAGCGATAGTGGAGTTGAAAGGTATAAAAAATTACGAATAAAACTCCTTTTCCATTTGCTTTCACTTTCAATTATTTATAATGGGTGTTGAAAGGTATACAAAATTACGAATAAAACTCTTTTTCCATTTGCTTTCACTTTCAACTATTTATAATGGATGAACTGTATCCCTTTTATAGTCAATTTTTTAACTTTCGGTTAAGTTCCATGTGCAAAAATGATGATATTTTTTGACTTTTTTTAAAAATTTTGAACGTGGTCACACATGGGAAGCTTTTCAATATTAGGAATATTAGGACTTATCGCAAGTGCCAAAACTTGTCAAATCAGGTGTCTCTTTGAAGTGTGGTTCACTCTCAATCTTTATTTGAATTGTCGCGTATTTTTCGTTTTTATGTTGTCAAAGTCTCATCTACATGCAAGTTTGAAGTTTGAGTGATGTGCAATGTTGCAAGCTAACCAAATTACAAGAGGATATGAAATTCTCAGAGGCTTGCAATTAATCATAAAAGGAATTCCTAAGGAGAAACTAAGGTTGAGCAACAACTATGAAAATACATTAGTTCAAGGTTAAGGTGACTTTAAACAACCTAATTAATGATTTTGTGTAAAGGAGTTTGCATGTAAACATAAGTCTAAATATGTAGTGAGGTTTCCGCAACATAATGGATGTAAGATCAAGACGTTAATTCACTCTATCAGAATCAAAATTTTAACAAGTTCAACATCTAAAAATTCATGGATGGGTCCCCAATTTATGCTCATCATTCAGTAACGAAAGGAAAAGCTTGGGAGTGTCATTGTTAGCTCAACACAATATAATAATAAAAGCAATCCATCTCATTCCTCCATTCATATTTACTTCTTCTACTCATAATATGCAATATTTCAATTGAAACCACTATAGTGAAAAAACGAGAGACTTATAAGTTATCCATAGATTCCTTATTCCTCTTGTACAAAATACATATTGTAGAACCTTAGATATTTCTTTTATGGCAATCAACCTAAATTAGAATTTCATTGTTTAAAGCTAATTATAGGAAAAATTATATTTAAGAGCAATTTCTAAATCCCAAAGTAAGTGCTACCACAATGATTTCCCCCCAACATTTCTCCTTATATCTTATCCCAATTGTGCAGTATGTTCTCCAAACCAATGGATTTTTTACCACTTAATTAATATTATTGTTCAAAAATCTTAGTGGCATTAGAATTTAAGCTTCGTACAAAATGGTTCCATTCCTTATCTTTTCCCCTTGCAAACTCTATACCATTGCCAACTTCTGGCCTCAAGGTCAAACATTCCTACCCAACTTTATATTGCACCTTTGTAATGTACTTAACAATTGAAAACATCATAGCATGAACAATATTAAGAAAAAATAAATGCAAAAAGGAAAATAAAAGAGAAAATAAGATTAAACCTATGGAATATATACCTTGCATTAAAGATATCTAACATAATTAATAATGTTCATGGGATTCTTTGAGAAGGGGGGGGGAGGGAGGGGGCTCCTATGAACAAAACTCCAACTACAATAACAAAAAATTGCAAAGCATACTCTAGAATTCTAGCTAATTAGTGTCATGAAAGCAAAAAACCTAACACCTCATGTTTCCATGGGTTCTTATTTATCAAGAGGAACCTTTCACATTAAACAACATCCATCTAAATATATAATAGGCCTTATTCAATGAAGATGGTCTTGTGCATTTAATAACTAACTAAAAAGTATCAAAAGTACATAGGTTAGGGTAGGACCTTAACAATTTTCCAAAATAAATCCCTAAGAGACGGAGATTTCTCATTATCTTCTTAACAATAGATAATTTCCTTATCAACCAATCTAAGGGTCTTCCCATGTCCTTACCTTATTCCAATCCTTGATGCTATCATTTTTCCAATTAATGGGAATGTTTTTCCCAGGCCTCTCAAATAATAAAACTAGAATTAGACATTTGTATTTTCTATCTAAAGAAATATTCTATAGGCATCCTTCTCAAACATTTGGTTTTCATAACCTTTTCCATAGACCTTTATCAAATACTAACCTCCATAGAATTTTCATAACTAGAGATAGGTTGTAGAGATGATTTTTTTTAACCCTCACCCTTTATCTTCTTTCAAATTTGCTACATTGGTCCATTTAACTAAAGGAATTTGTTCCTTTTCTCTCTTACCTATCTAAAGAAAACTAAAACATTTTTCATAGTTTTCATTAAGATCCTGTTAGGGACATGGAGAATGGACATCCAATACACATGAATATTTTCTAGCACAACCTTGACTAGAACTAATGTCCCTCCCATAGAAAAACATCTATTGCACCATAATGAAATCCTCCCTTCAATTTTGTTGTACAACCAAGTGTAAACACCATAATTATAATCATCAAGTTTTAAGATAAAAACTGAACGTTATTACTCGATCTAATTGATGGGTCTGCAAATTAGACATAAAATAAGGCCCATCTGACCATCCTTCAACACATTAAACCTCTCTTTTCTTGCATTAGATGAAATATTTTTATATTTAATATGTTCATTAGGAATTTTTAGAGATAATTGCATATTTGTGCCTAATATTATTTATTTTTGTAGAATATTGTGAGAATATTGGGTAGTTTATGAAGATTTAGAGGAGGAGATAATCTAGGGACTTTCTCCTTACTACATGAGGACCAAGATTGGATAATAAATGAAAAAGATATTATGAAATTATTTCAAAACTTGTAGAGCTCTAGTGATTGATAAAATCTAGGAATGTGCTCATTGTCATTTAATGCAGATTCCCAGTGTTGGGAACCAGATCCACTATTTGATGGATTTTGGAGACTAAATCTTCCTCCTTTCAAGGAGAATGCTTCCTCATCGCTTTGTATAAGTACCAATTTGAATTTTCCTCTAAGGTCATGCATTTCTTCTTCTTGTGGAGAAAGCTTGTTATTTAGTAGTTCCACTTTCATTTCTAGCAGGGATGTACTTGGATTGATTCAAATAACCAGCTTAGATCCATCTTGACTCTGGATATATCAAAAGCCAAGAGGGATCAAATATCTCAAGGTGAAAACCTATTTATTGAGTGAAAAACTTGAGGAAAGGTTTGCGCCTCGAGATATTTGATCCCTCTCGATGCCTGATAGATATGGAGTTAAGATGGATCTAGGCTAGTTTCAGTCATGTGCGGCCAAGGAAAATTTATCGAAGATATGAATTTTTTTATCAATAATATGTAAATATATCTAATATTAATATAATCATTTTAAATATTATAAATATTTCTAAGATTAACCTCATTATTTAAATTTTAAATTTTCTTAGTTACCTTGGTTTGTTGAGATGATAAATATTGTTAATAACTTTAATGATGAAAAAAGATGAAATACAAATTTTGAATGCAAAGTGACAATAATAGTGTTCAATGATAGAAAATGTGAATAATAGGAATGTTTTCGATTACAAATAGTCTTCATTGTGATAAATCTCAAACTATTTTCTTCTACTATTCTTATTGTCACCCTTGTTAGATTTTTCATATTTTCATACAATAAACTATTTAAATATTTAGCTCGAGTTGTTGTAGTAAACGTCATACCTTGTCTCTCTTGCTCTCCAATATTAATTGGTTGAATTACTATAACACAAAATAAATGTACATTGTCAATAAGTTTTTGTGCTTACACTAAAATCAATGCACATTGTTAATCCAATCACTTTAAAATTAATGTACCATCATACATCCAATTACATCAAATCAGAAATCAATATCTACACTGGAATCAGTGCATCCAATGAAATAAATCAAATAAGATTAGCAAACAACTTCTACACTAAAATCAATGCATCTAATGCAAGCAATCAAATAGGATTAGAAATCAACATTTACACTCAAATCAATGCATCTAGTTCAAGTAAGCAAATAGGATTAGAATCCAACAGCTACATTGAAATCAATACATTTAGTCCAAGAAATAAAATAAGATTAGAAATCACCATTTACACTGAAATCAATGCATTTAGTGCAAGAAATCAAATAGGAATAGAAACAATCTACTCTAAAATCAATGCATTTAGTGCAAAAAATATGAATTATAATTAGAAATGAACATCTATATTGAAATCAATGCAGCTAGTGCAAGCAATCAAATATAATTATAAATTAACATCTACATTGAAACCAATGCATTTAGCACGAGCTATCAAATAGGATTAGAAATCATCTACATTAAAATCAATGCATCTAGTGCAAGCAATCAAATGTCATTAGAAATCAATATCTACACTAAAATCAATGCATCTAGTGTAAAAAATCAAATAGGATTAGAAATCACCATCTACACTGAAATTGATGCATCTATAGATCAACCAAAGAAACAATGATAACACTAAGAACCTAGGAAATGATTATCAAATTCAACAGGACTTGAATTTGTACAAAACTGATTAGTAGGAGAATTGATTTTTTGGTTAGAGACAATTCAACAAGAATGTAATATTGTTGGTTGCACTACACCGTATAGACAAATTATCCTAGTTGCATGACTCTCTTTCCAACTAAAGTTAAAATAACAAGTTATATACATTGTACTTGCCAGTAACTATTTCTGTAAAATCTATATATTACTATTAATTTTAGACACAGGTTTAGGTAGTTAATAGTACATAATTAATAAAATATCATTTTAGTCATTTCCTGACTATATATATTCTAATGCCAAAGTTGCATGCTTTTTTTATTTGTAAATTTTTTAAGTGAGGACATGTCATTTGATCTACAAACATTGGAACTTACAGGTGGTATAATTTGTAGGATGGATAAGAAAGCTAAAATTTAGAGTGTAGTTATGTATAGAGTGGGAGCCAAATGGTAATAATATCCCATAGGAAATTAAATTAAAGTTGTTGAATCTTTCTGAATTCACATTTAGTTTGAAAGCATGGAACATTCTGGGGCATGGAAATGACAACTGAGAAACCTCTAGCAATAATTTTGAAGATACAACAATGATAAAATTTCTAGACAGAGTTGCACAGATAATATCAGATGCATTTAATGTATCCTCTAATGACCGAAAAATTAGGTCAATGAAACTCAGAATTGTAGGTCATAGTGAAAAACTGACTAAAAAGTTATAAATATAAAACAAAATAACTAAATGACTAAAAGGGAGAAATACAAAATGCATGAGCATATACAAGAAAATGGGATCTCAACATATTGCTCACTTCAAGCTCTTAATCCCTTGGACAATTTTAATAAGAATTTCTTGTCAAGGGTTACCTCACTTGATCTCCCATAGTAATTACGATAGAAATAGAGTCAAATATCATTAATAATGACACATTATCAATGGACTTGATCTAAAAGACTGGAATTTTCTTTTCCAATTCCAACCATAGGATACCCTTTTCACAACATCAAGTAATGAAAGTAAAGAACAATGAGTAGAAACATCATGATGATCAAGAGAAGATCTTAGATTTCCAATACACAAATCTCAGCAAGAAATTATTTATTTCTCTTTTTTATTAATTTATTATATTAGTGAATATTTCCTTCACATGTTTGTAGTGTCTTAAAAACTAGCTAAGCTAGAACCAATAGGTTCAACCATTTCAACCCTTAAAGTCACTAGACTAGATGTTGATTCAGTATGCAACCATTTGAGAAAATTGGCAAGGGTCCAGAAAACCAAAAAATTGTAAAAATCGAGACAATATCGACAAACATCAGCTAGGCCAAAAAATCATGATCTCATGATTTCTATGCAATAAAATCAAGATGTTTGCAACATTTGTTGAGACAACCAGTTCCCAAATTGAACCAGTCCATACCCACTAGTGCAATAAAATGGGAAATTACAAAAAGGAAAAAAAATCTCTCCAAACCATAAGTGAAAATTATATAATGATGCCCCCTATTTGCCTCACACCTTTGTCTTTGAACAATTGTGAATGAATGGAATCTACAGAGTTGCAGTGAAGAGGTTTGAGTCAAAAAGAGATTTTCATTACAATTATTGGTATGAGTTATTAAATGTAGGTTATAGCCAGTAGGAATATTTATTTTGGACTCCAGACACCATTTAGAGCCTTGATTTTTATGTATTTTGTTTAAAATATGTATTGCACTCGATGCCTTTTTGTTACATTTACCCTTACATGATATGTAGCATATAGTAAAAAAATTGTGAAACCTTTTCATATTTGGTGTTTAATAGTTTTGGTTTACATTGTTGTACATGAAAATATAGTTTATATAACAATTTTCATCCTATAAGTATTTTTAGTAAACCCGTTTGTTATATGGTCCTAGTCCAATCTGGCCGTTGAACAGTTTCAATACCATTTCCAACTTCTAAAACATTGTTTTTTTGTCTTGATCAATACATTTGCAGTGCAGTTACTTGAAGTCAATCAAATATTGCATAGCACATATCTGCTTGAATCTTGTGGATATTCTAAGAATGATCTCTTTTTGTTTGTGTTAAACTAACATACATGCATAGATTCATATGTACATAGGCATTCTGAATGAACAATCTTGTAAAGGAATCCACATTCTCATTACCTTGACTCTAAGGTGTTGTATTTTAAAATATTGGCAAGGTCTTGAAAGCTTTGTTGCTAGCTTAATGATATTATTAATCTTTAATTTTTGATATTGGTTTATTTATAATATTTTTTAGATATTCAAGAACAATCTTGTGAATATATCCACACAATAGAATGTTGGAAACCACAAAACAAACCTTATGCCACAGAAAGATAGTTGAATTAATGTCATTAGGCTCTTTCTTACCTTTCCATAATCCTTTGGACACATAGTAATACAACTCAACCATGACCTACATATAAATGGTGTTTTATAAGAGGGATTCCACCCAATATCATGCATCATAAAATGGTGAAATCCCAAGGTTGTTGTAAGAGTTACACCCCATATTAAAGGCTTGCATGTATAGAATGATAATATCACTAATTACTCAGGTTGAGCGATCCAAAATGGTTTTTTGATAAAGTCAAAGTGGCTAGGTAGATTGAAGGCTCTTTCGACTAAGGTTTAATGTTATTGCACTAAACCCATCATGCCACATGATTGAATCATAAAGCTCCAACAGAGAAGAGACGTGGAAGGGTAGTCAAGACTATCATCAGTAGCACACTTCACCTTGTAAAACCCCCCAAAATCATAGTCACCATGTTTGTGTTCATGTTTCAACATCAAATTCAAACAAAAATCACCCCATACGGAAAATCAATAAAATTCACCACTACATTCAAATATATCTATATAAAAAACTTACACGTACATATAATTCTTTCAATATAACATATATAAAATAAAAAATATATTAAATTTAACATTTATAAAACATGATACATATGACTTAATAATTGAAAATAAAATATTGATAAGATTTATTTATTACATATTCAAAGATATGCTTAGGTAAAATAATTTATGGATATAAATTCACTAAACATGAGCATTCAAGAATCTTTTGTTGAAAGAAATGGAACCAAATGCAAAAAGGTGAGTCTCAATGTATAGTAGAATGTTTCAATAAGAGGTACAAGTACAACGCAGTTCATAATTTGGGCAAACTGGAAGAGTAGGTTAATGAACAAAAAGTTGGTACCAACAACAAGCATATAGAGAAGGACTTGGCTCACATCATATCTAATGCAATTTTTTCAGGAAACAAGAATAAGAACCCCTCTTTGACAATAGATATATAATAACATGCCAAAGAAATGACAGCTTGTCATATGGATTCAACCTCAAAGAAGAAATCCCTATTGAATGGTATCAAGGGAAAGCTACAAAAATTAAATGATGAATGCTACTTGTTGAAACCCATTCAAGGTTTAGATCTTGCTCCAAAATATAGGGATGAGAGACAAATGGAAGACAACTTGGCTAAAGAAGACCCCCACCATCCCATTTCCTTGAAGTGAATGAATAACATGAAGAATAGTAGGTCCCCCTCTCTATGAGGGTTTAGTTAATATATTTTCTTTCTATTTTTCTAATAGCATAGGAATTAGTGGCTAGCAGCCAAGCTATATCCAACACTAGCATGTATTGCTTCTATTATATTTAGCGGCCAATGACCCAACTATACTTAGGATTATTTTCTTTTCATTATATTATGAAACAATGGACAAGGGACCAACACTAGTGTTCTAAAACTTGGTCCGACATGGCTCAATGGGACAGTTTGGTACCAAATAATCCCTACTCTGCCAAGTAGATGCATGAAGAAACCATACAGAATCCATGAAAAAAATTAAATATTTAATTAAAAAACTCAAAAAACCAAAGCATTAAATTGAGCAAGTTGCTATAAGGATATCTCCCACCCCTCTATTTGTCTCACACCTTTCTCACAGAGAATTTATGAGCATTTGGAGTTTTGGAGCAGAGCTGAAATATTGAAGAGCAATATGACGCTTTAGTTTGGTGTTGTTTTGTAATTTATTTGAGGTTGTTTGCGATGGATTTAGGCAGCTTCATCATGAGGCTATAGTGCATCTTGAAGCTTGGAGGAGTTGAGGATAAAATTATTGTGCCCACTGCCCATTATTCTCATTTCTAGACATGTTTCCCCTTTCTTTAAATTGCAAATGTAGATCCTCTGAAATTTGTCCCTGTTTTTAATTTTTTTCCCTTCAAAATTAAAATATGTGCCTATTTAACTTATAAATGCAAATCATCTAAAATCTGACCCTGTTTTGAATTTGACTCAGACTTTTAATTTGCATATGTCTAGAATTATACTGCTTGGATTTCATAAATCTAATGTTATCTTTCATACTGCAGATTGGAATTTTACCATGGTTTCCACCCTTAGAGTCAACGATCCTACATGGATCCATGCTAATTTGGATGATGTGAAAAATTATTGCAAATAATGCAATAAATGAATTAATAAGTGCAGGGGGAGTGGGAATTCATAGATTTAAAGAACACTTGACTAGTGTATGAGACCAAGCTTCCCCATGCATGGACCCATTAGAGTAGATTGGACATATTAGATTTGAATTGAAAAAGCAACTTGCAAAATTTGAAGAAGACAAGGCTAGGCCAAAAGGAGATGGTTGTAGCATGTTTTTCAGACTGTAAAGCCTATGGAAGCCATTTAGAGCCCCATTTTTGATGATATATATTGGACCCAGTGCCATTTTCAAAATTTTTTGATATATTCAGCTTTACATGGTATATGTATGTGGCATGAGCAGGATTTTTCATATTCCGTTTCAATGGTTTGGATTCTTATATATTTTTTGGTAAATCAAGTCACTGAAATAAGATTAGTCAGAGTCTGAATTTTGAAACATTGACCAACAGATACACAAACTTTCCAAACTTCATATATGACATTATTCGAGCCAATGGACATGATAGACTATACAGTATTTTCAATGTGAGAGTTTCTCAACTGAATTCTCAAATAGAATTTAAACATTTTGACAATTAGTATATATGAACAAATGACTTACAATTTTATTATTAAGAAACGAGATTAAACCAATGCATCGTAATTAGAAAAATTCTCAAGAGGATGATACACTCAAAATGAATAATGTGCTCCTACTTGTTCCTGTGCTCACTACACTCTCTAGGTAAAACATTCAAGCCTCCTAACTGAACTAGAAGGAAAAAATGGTCTTTGTACCTCCATTTTAATGGTATATAACTAATTTCAATTTGATTCCATTGGAATTTGTGGAGCAACCTTTGAGGAAGCAAACTTATCTTCCTCCCCAATCTTTGTTGCATGGCACTCAGGCTTAAAGGACCATGCATCCTCATCGAACTTGACATCTCAGCTGAAAACCATATTCCATTTAGACAAAACGTAGAATTTGTAAGCCTTATATGTCTTGTTGTATCCCACCAAAGTACCCTTCAAACTATATGGTTCCAACTTGGTTCTCTTCTCCCTAAATATATGAATATATACAATACAACCAAAAACACCAAAATGTGATACTTGTGATTTCTCACCATTGAAATCTGTTTTTGGTGTCTTATCCTTCAATATCTAGTGAGGTCACATATTCAAAATGTAGATTGTTGTACAACATTCTTATGCCCAAAGACAAATGGGCATATCTGTGTCATGGATCATTTCCTTGGAAGTCTCTATGATGGGCCTATTCTTTCTCTCTACAACCACATTTTGATGTGTTTTGTAAGGCAATATCAACTCCCTCTTCATTTCTAATTCCCTGTAAAAAATGTCAAACTCTTTGGAGGTATATACTCCTCCATTATCTTATCTCAACACTTTAATATTCTCACCTGTTTGATTTTTCTAAAAAATCTTGAAACTCTCGAAACTTCCCAAAGATCTCATCCCTGGTCTTCATGACATAAACAAAGAGCTTGTAAGAGAAATAAATGAATTGTTAATTAATGTTATCTAATAATGAGATTGAAATCATAGTTTCACACACATATGAAATTTGTCCTTCTTTTCAATTTGACTCAGAATTTCTAATTTGAAAAAGTATAGAGACATGCAACTCAAATTTTAGAAATCTAATGTTGCAACCTCTATTTTGACAGAATTCCAAGGCCCATGATCCTTGAAAATATGCTACAACTGAAACATACAAGCAAAAAAATTAGAGGGGCCTTCCAATAAGTTTTCATATTTGAGACTAAATGTAGTTACACTATCACTCCTACAATACAAAGCTAAAAAAAACAAAGCATCAACCTTCAGTAAACTATCATAGGTCCATAATGGATCTTGGACATCCCATGCTTAAAAACTTATAACAAAACTTCCCTATCATAGGTAGTAGCCCTAATATCCATATCAATTGAATCCTAGAATATTTCAGAACGTGCTCTCATGCCATGTTAAATTTGCATACCATGGTAAGTAGAGCTACAACACATTGATCTACAAATACATAGGATTCGTGAAACACAAATAAAACTATCAAACTTAAAAACTCAAACTTACAACTATCATCACATTAAATATGAAAAAAACTAAATACATAATGAAAGACCCAAAACTAGAACACCTCACTCTACTCTCATGCCTTGCGTTTATAACCGTAGCAAAGGGTCATGAGTTACAATCAAGTTTCGAATAAATCTGTCCTAGTTCCTAACCTACGTGGAAAATCATGCTAGAGAAGGAAATGCACACCAAATGCATGCACTCTCATACTCTAGACTCATATGTTGGGCTACCATGCCATGAAAATTGTGTTAAAAATAATTTCCAAATATATCAAATATGTTTTTAACTTCTTATAAAATATTTTTTTTGCTAGTTTAAGAAAAGTAACCTATTCTAGTTCTAGAAAAACCATAAACATAATAAAAATTGCTCATATTAGATCAATGATTGAATGAATTTCAACTACCTACATCAAGAAAATATGTCTCACATGGGGGTGTTTCTAGTGCACCCTCCACCATCTTGGATCTAAAGTTACAAAAGGTGTGATGCTAAATGAACGTTGTGAAGACACTTTCAGAGCAATCAAGTAGGTATTCTAACAATTTGGAGTAGATTTATCACTTTTCTTCTCTTCTTCCTAGATCTATTCACTCTGTCTTACATGACATACCCTTAAGAACCCCAATTTCAAGAATTAAGTGAAATGGTTCCCAAGAAAATTGATGATGGACTTGAAGATTAGGGTATGTTTATGCGGGTCACAGTCCTTGGAGAATGGTTACCATTAAATCTAAGGAATATTTGTACCATGTAGATCCTCCCAAATGATTCACCTCATGTTGGATGGAAAAAAAGTTTCTACTAACAGAAAGCATATAGAGAAGGACTTGGCTCACATAATATCCAATGCAGAGTTTTCAAGCAACAAGAAGAACAACCCCTCTTTGACCATAGATCACGAGGCTGGAGAAGACCCCCACCATCCTATTTCCTTGAAGTGAAATAATAACATGAAGAATATTAGGTCCCCCTCTCTATGAGGGTTTTGTTTATATATTTTATTTCTATTTTTCTAATAGCATAGGATTTAGTGGCTAGCATCCAAGCTATATCCAACCCCTCTTTGACCATAGACCATGAGGCTGGAGAAGACTTCGACCATCCCATTTCCTTGAAGTGAATAATAACATGAATAATATTAGGACCCCCTCTCTATGAGGGTTTATTTTATATATTTTATTTCTATTGTTCTAATAGACTAGGATTCAGTAGCTAGCATCCAAGTCATATCCAACACTGGCATGCCTTGCTTCCGTTATATTTAGTGGCCAACAACCTAGCTATACTTAGTATTATTTTCTTTTGATTATATTATGAGACAATGGATAAGGGAACAACACTAGTGTTCTAAAACTTGGTCCGATTTGGCTCGATGGGCCTATTTGGTACCAGATAAGCCCTACTCAACCAAGTAGATGCATGATGAGCCCATACAACATCCAAGAAAAAAATCCAGTATTTAATTAAAAAAATAAAAAACCAAAGCATTAAACTGAGAAAATCTCTATAAAGATATCTTCCGCCCCTCTATTTGTCTCACTCCTTTCTCACAGAGCATTTGTGATCATTTGGATTTTTGGAGCAGAGATGAAACCTTAAAGAGAAATGTGACACTTAAGCTTGGTGCTGGTTTGTAATTTGTTTGAGGTTGTTTGAAATGGATTTAGGAATCTTAATCGGGAGTCTATAGTGCATCTTGAAGCTTTGGAGGAGTTGTGGACCAAATGCGTGTGCCCACTACCCATTAATATCATTTACAGTAATGTTCTCCTTCTCTTTAAATTGAAAATTTAGATCCTATGAAATTTATCATTTTTTAAAAAAAAATTCTCTTCAAAATTCAAATATGTGCCTCTTTAAAATACAAATGAAAATTATATTAAATTTGTCCCTGTTTTTAATTCGACTCATACTTTTTAATTTGCATTGGTCTAGAATTATGCTACTCAGATTTTAGAAATCTAATGTTCTCTTTCCAACCACAGATTGGAAATTTTCCATGGTTTCCTCCCTTAGAGTCAAATATTCTGCATGGATCCATGCTAATCTTGATGATGTGAAAATTTACTGCAAATACTGCAAGAAATGCATTAAGAAGGGAACGAGGAGTGGGAATTCATAGATTTAAAGAATAATTAGCTAGTATTAGAGGCCAATTTTCCCCATGCATGGCCTCATCAGAGGAGATTGGACATATTAGATTTGAATTGCAAAACTAGCTTGCAAAATTTGAAGAAGACAAGGATACACCAAAAGGAGATGGTTGTAGCATGTTTTCTAGACTCTAAAGCCCGTGGAGGCCATTTAGAGACTCATTGTTGTTGATATATATTGGACTCAGTTCCATTTTCAATTTTTTTTATATATTCAGTTTTACATGGTATATGTATTTACCATGAGTAGAATTTTGCATATTTTGTTTCAATGTTTCAGAATCTTATATATATTTTTTGTAAATCGAGTCATTGAAATAAGATCAGTCGGAGTCTAAGTTTTCAAAAATTGACCAACACATACACAAAATTTCCAAAAATTTTATATGACATTATTCAAGTCATTGGACTTGATAGACTATATAGTAAATTCTCAAATAACATTTAAACATTTTGACAATTAGTATATATGAACAAATGACTTAGCATTTTCTTATTAAGAAACTGGAAGAAACCAATGCACCATAATCAAAAAATTCTCAAGACTTCTATTGTGCCCCCTAAATTATCTAGGTAAAACATTCAGGCCTCCTAACTAAAATAGAAGGAAAAATGGTCTGTTAGGGCTCTACATTACTAGTGTAGTCCCTTATTGTTGTTAGTGTAGCCCCCTTATTGTTATTGTTGTACCCTTGTAGTCCCCATATTTTTATTATTGTGCCCCATAATAGCCCACTATTGTTACTATTGTGCCCTTACATTAATATTGTTAGGTCGACTAGGATTATGTTGTGACCCCATGGACTCCTATAAATAGAAAAGAGGTTTTTTCATTTGTATCATCCAAGAATTGTTCATTTATGTAATGTAAAGGAGGTTTCCCCCTCAAAAAGGTTGATTTCTAAGGCGTTGATCTATATTTTCTTCTATTTTGTGAGCTAGTTTCATAACATTTGGTGTCAAAGCTTTGGATTCTAGGGTTTCGTTGCTTCAAACAGGTCATCGTGGAATTTTCGCTATAAATTTGTTTATACAAAGGTTTAGAAACTAAAAACAAAACCCATTTGTAGAAATTATATAACTAATGCATTATACATCCAAGATTCTCCTGAGCACACACTATTTGACTTCATGCATAATACAAAATCTCTTCTACTATTGATCATTACTTGTGGAAATTAAATCAATTGCATGCACACATAGAAGCCATAAAAATTCACACATATGAACACAATGTTTAAACGGGAAAGACTGAAGCTAAAAACCCCAACTATATGTACATAATATATGTCATAGAGATCATGTAAAAATCCTCATACAAAGCTGATCATGTCAAGCTCTCAGTACAATACAATCGCTACACACTAATCAGGACCGATCTAGCAAATCCATGCACCGATCTTTGCCACCTGCTAGCCTACCTCTACTGCGCAATCCCTATTGAATATTGGCTTTGAATTAACTTGAATTGGTCCAGCCTTGTTCACACAATCCTCATTGGCATCTCCAATCAGTGGGTGTTGCAAATCATGCAACACTATAGTCACAACTGATAGTCAACTTGCTCTTTCACCTACCTCTCCACTGGTCTCCACTAAAACTGTCCATGCACTGTAGTTAACTGATGTATTCTTCAGTTGATTAATGAGTTAATAATTAGTGAATTAATTAATAATTAATTCACACCACTCTCATTAGTGTATCAATCAGTTAGACTAGATACAACTAGCTCAACTATGTTTAACTAAGTTAAACTGAACACAACTCCACCAACTACCTCAATAACTCCACCAAACTCTGTCACATGAGTTCTAACTGAAGTCTCCATGCAATAGCTCCACTTAACCCTCAGGAATAGTGTAATTCCTTCTGTCAGCTCCTGTGCCACATCTGTGCACTTAACTGAAGTGCTCCAAGAGAATAAGATAATGTTTATAGTCCAAATATTATTAAGAGCTAATAATATTCGGCATATCTATTTTTAGACTGGCAATCTAAAAATAGATTCCGCCCAGTATGTCTAAAAATAGAAGTCCATCTATTTTTCCAACTTGACCAACCATCCACAAATAGCATCCTGCAACTCATAGAATGTGATCGACATGTCTAAAAATAGACATAGTCTAAAAATAGACTTGCGCCAAAAATAGCCTGCGGGCCCACTTAGTGAAGGCGACTCTTTTCACTAAGCTCATCATCTTGTTGCAATCTCAACACTCTCTCTCAACAAGATAGGGATTATCTACCACCCCGATCCTGCCCCTATGGTATTCGAATTTGCTCCTGGTGAGCGCCTTCGTCAAGATATCAGCATCCTGATCCTTTGTAGGAATGTAATAAAGTAGCATGATCTTCCGCTGCACACAATATTTGATATGATAGTACCGGTCTGTTAAGCCATGCAGCCTCAATTCATCCTCCTGTATGTACCATAATCCATATCCCGATGTGCCTCTGAGATATCTCAATACATGCTTGCCCGCCTTCCAAAAGAGCTTGGTAGGCTTAACCATAACTTGTGAAAGCTGGTTAACAGCATAGCATATGTCCGGTCGTGTATTGACTAGATACATGAGCGAACCAACCAACTGTCGATAAACAGTGGCATCCACTACCTCTGCCGATGTAGCATCCTCTTTCCTCCAACCACCAAGAAGAGGAGTGTCGATAGGCTTGCAGCCATGCATGTTGAACTTCTCCAGTATCTCCCGGGCATACTTGCCTTAAGACACAAACAATCCATCACTGCGCTGCCAAATTTCCAATCCCAGGAAATAATGAAGGAGGCCCAAGTCCTTCATCTCAAACTCTTTTGCAAGATCAACCTTGCATGAGAGTATCAATTGTTCATCACTCGTCAAAATCAAATCATCTACATAAATTACAATGATCAACAACTTACCCTCCACCACAATCTGGTATAGGTTCGGATCCGTCTTACTCTTGGTGAATCCAAGACCAGTGAAATAACTGTCTATCCGTGTGTACCAAGCACGAGGTGCTTGTTTCAACCCATACATCGCTCTTTTGAGCCTACACACATGTGACTCGTTGCTGAAGATCTCGAAACCTTCGGCTGCTCTATGTATACCTCCTCCTCAATGACTCTGTTGAGGAATGCAGTCTTCACATCCATCTGATGAATGTGACATCCCATCTGCGCTGAGAGAGCTAGGATGCTTCGTATGGAAGAATACCTTGTGACAAGTGCAAAGGTTTCCTCATAGTCGATCCCCTCAATCTGTGAGAAGCCTCGGACAAAAAATCTTGCCTTGTACTTCTCGATGCTCTCGTCAGCTACTTGCTTCACTTTGTAGATCCCTCTCAAACCTACCACTAATTTCCCTTCTGGCCTTGGGACAATCTCCCATGCACTGTTTCTGACAATTGAATCATACTCTTCCACCATGGCATCTACCCATGCAGGGCCCCCCACAACTTCCTCGAAAGAGGATGGTTCTGTCATGATACACTTGCTCATCGGAGCCATGTATCCAGTATATCAGTCAGGTGACTGTCTCTATCTGCGCTGTGATGTAGGTGCTTCTACAATCTTCTCTGCATCAATATTTAGTCGCTCAGCTTCTGTAGTGCACTTCCGCCCTCTGATGGTTGGCACTGCATGAGTAGTTTCTTCCACTCCATGAACCTCCTCTTGTGGCTGATCCACATCTTGAGGCTCATCCTTAGGAATGAATAGCTCCTCATCTGCATGCAAGTGTGGCTCCCTCTCAAGTGAACACTTCATGACTTTCTCTTCATGAAATTTGATATCTTGTCACACAACAGTCTTCCGACTATCTGGAAAATACACACGATAGTTGTGGGGTGTATCAGTGTACCCCACAAATATACCAACCTCTGCGGTCGGCTCCAGCTTCTTATTGGCATCCTTCGTCACATGAATGTAAATAGGTGAGCCAAAAATATTCAAATGATAAATATCAGGCTTCTTACCAGAAAACGCCTCCTCGGGTGTGCTCATGCCAAGTACTCTGTGAGGACAATGGTTTTGCACATAAACCGCAGTATTGCATGCCTTGGCCCACAAGTGTATGGGAAGGCCATGATCATGCAACATCGCCCGTGCAACACCCACGATCGTTCTGTTCTTTTGCTCAACAACCCCATTCTGTTGTGGGTTATGAGGCGCTATGAGCTCTCTTCTAATTCCTTCTACGCTGCAAAAGTCCTTGAATTCACCAGAGATGAATTCACCACCATTATCGCTCCTAAGAGCCTTCACCTGCTTCCCCAATTCTTTCTCAACCAGTGCCTTGAACTCACAGAACTTTGAGTATGTCTCGCTCTTCTTCTACATGAAGAAGATCCATCACTTACTAGAAAAATCATCAACAAAGATCACATAATACCTTTGCTTTGCTATCGAAGCTACTGAGAAAGGTCCACACACGTTTGTGTGAATTCTCTCAAGGATCGTCGTGGCGTGACTATCCTTCTCATGAAAGGTGGCTTTCACAAATTTTCCCAAAGTAAATCCCTTGCACTGATTTGACCGCACAAGTGTACCTTTGGGAAGCCCTGTAGAAATCTGCTGCAAAATTTTCAAAGCACCATGGTGAAGATGGCCCAATCTCTTATGCCATAGCTCGCCCTCATCCCAGCTCACCACTCCTTCTGCCTTGCTTGCCATTGCTGTGAAGCCATCTACCTACAACTTGTAAAGGTTCTTATCTTGAACCCCTATCCTCTAGGTTTCACCAGTTTCCTTACTGCACATGAAAGCCTTTCCCTCGCTAAAGACAACATCATATCCCTTGTCTTCCAACATCGCCACAGAGATAAGATTCTTCTTCAATCTTGGAACATGCATGACATCCTTCAAGATGAAATGTTTGCCAGACTCCCTCTCAAAGGAAATGGTCCCAATACCAGTCGCACTGTATCTACCATCATCGCCCATCTCGATGTGCACTCCAAGATCCTTCTCATCCAGATCAGTAAACAAATATTTGTCTTCGGTCATATGGAAAGACGCACCACTGTCAAGAAACCACACTGAACCCATCATACTTGAGACCAAGCATGCGATCAATGAAAATTCTAGCTCAAACTACGAGGCTAAGGCTTCTCCAGCTGCAGATCCAGCAACCTACTTATTTTTCTTCTTCTGTGGACAATTAATGGTGTAATTTCCGTGTTGGTGACTGTGAAAGCACTTTACCTTGGACATGTCCTGCTTCTTGCCTTTCGCACCGGATTGAGAACTATTTTTCTTGCTCTTCCCCTTACTTTATTTGGCAGCCAAAGTGCAATTTTCTTCATCTTCATTCTTCGATGAAGATCCATCCCTGGTACTCCACCTTATCTCCTCCTGCACAAGATCCAACCAAAGTCACTCCCATCCTAGCAATTTCTCCCGACCATTGACAGAGTCTTCATAGGAATGCCAACTCTTCGGAAGCCAAAGGAGATCCAAGCTCACCAAGTCCTCTTCATCTACAGTAACCCCCACACTTCCCAGCTCATCCCTGCACTAAAAAAACTTCATGAGGTACTTGGGTATACTGTCGCTTTTCTCCATTTTTATCTTCCTGAGTTTATCCTTGAGCGCCAACTTCCTCTGATCTCTCTTGCTTTGGAACAAGTCTGTTAAATATTTCCACATCAAGAATGGAGAATATTTACCATGAAGGCTGGACACTATGTGATCCTTCACACCTTCCAATAGAATCCTTCGAAATTTTGCTTTCTTCTTTTTCCATGTGTCAAGTGCAGCATCATCGCTAGAAGTAGGTTTTGGAATTTCTGCATCTATGAACTCCTTCAACCCATTATCCTCCAGCACCGCCTCCATCATGTCCTTCCATGCAATATAATTCGAGCTACCCTCAAGGGCATACTCCAATCGCAATCCGTTGAAAGACATCTCAACTTTGACACTAAGAAAACACTACTGCAAATTCGAATTCCACCAGCACAAAACTTAACCGCTTCAATGATTTTCAATTGCTCCAATGATCAATATTGATTTGATACCATGTAGAAATTATATAAATAATGCATTGTAAATCCAATATTCTCCCGATCACACACTATTTGACTTCATGCATAATACATAATCTCTTCTACTATTGATCATTACGTGTGGAAATTAAATCAATTGCATGCACACATTGAAACCATAAAAATTCACACATATGAACACAATGTTTTAACGGGAAATCCTGAAGCTAAAAACCCCAACTATCTGTATATAATATATTTCATAGATATCATGTAACAATCCTCATACAAATCTGATCATGTCAAGCTCTCAGTACAATACAATCGCTACACACTAATCAGGCCTGATCTAGCAAATCCATGCATCGATATTTGCCACCTGCTAGCCTGCCTCTACTGCACAATCCCTGATGAATATTGACTCTGAATGAACTCGAATTGGTCCAACCTTGCTCATGAAATCCTCATTGGCATCTCCAATCACTGGGTGTTGCAAATCATGCAACCCTATAGTCACAACTGATAGTCAACCTGCTCTTTCACCTACCTCTCCACTGGTCTCCATTGAAACTGGCCATGCACTATAGTTAAATGATGCATTATTCAGTTGATTAATGAGTTAATAATTAGCTAATTAATTAATAATTAATTCACACCACTCTCACTAGTGTATCAATCAGTTATACTAGATACAACTAGCTCAACTGTGTCTAACTGAGTTAAACTGAACACAACTCCACCAACTACCTCAATAACTCCACCAAACTCTGTCACATGAGTTCTAATTGAAGTCTCCATGCAATAGCTCCACTTAACCCTCAGGAATAGCGTAATTCCTTCTATCAGCTCCTATGCCACATCTGTGCACTTAACTGAAGTTCTCCAAGAGAATAAGATAATGTTTATAGTCCAAATATTATTAAGAGCTAATAATATTCAACATATCTATTTTTAGATTGGAAATCTAAAAACAGATTCCGCCCAGTATGTCTAAAAATAGAAGTCCATCTATTTTTCCAACTTGAACAACCATCCACAAATAGCATCCCGCAACTCATAGAATATGATCGACATGTCTAAAAATAGACATAGTCTAAAAATAGACTTGTGCCAAAAATAGCCCGCGGGTCCACTTAGTGAAGGCGAATATTTTCACTAAGCTCATTATCTTGTTACAATCTCAACAAAATTTGCGTTGAAATCTAGAGGAACTTCATGGAAACATTTCAGATATTTATTCATAATATTTTCGAAGATATGATCTGTGGAAGTTAGGGTGTTTGTAGGATCCCGAATTTCATCTCAAAGAGGTAACCTTCGAAAAATTGTCATAACTCTCTCTCTGAGCATCAGATTGGAATTATGTAAAAAGTGGCTGCATACACATCCTTTAGTTTCTTTTGTATCAATTTCAGAGCTGAAGGAGGAAACAATGACATGTGGCATGCCATACAAGTTCGCTCTACTGAACCAGTCCATAATTAGGTCATTATGGGATATTGAGCATAAAATTTTCTTGAAGAATCCAAATCGGTCAGACCTGTGGCATCGAAAATAAGATTCAAAGGGCTACTAAATTAATAAAGATCAAATATTGGGGATCTAGAACTACATAGATACATCAGTTTCAATAGCGAGCTCCTTAAAAGCAAGAAAAAGGTGTGTAGTTTTTTTAAAAATTGCATAATTCTTGTTTGAAAAATCAGTTTGAAGTGATTACAAGAGCATATTGAAGCATAGATATTATTACTGGTTCTAAAATTCCCCCTAAACTAATTCAACACCCACTAAGCCCTCAGAAGGCTCTACTATGACTCATGAAGAGGAAGAAGTGCAACATGATATATCGAAATTACAAGACCAAGTGCAACAAATTGTGCTCTCACAAAGAGTAACAAAAAATGAAATGCAAGCTAAGATGGATGATTTGAAGAAAGGTGTGGAAGCTGAGATGGATGGCTTGAAGAAAGGAATGGAAGATAAGATGGATGGTTTGAAGAATGACATGGAAGCTAAGATGGATGGTGTGGAAGCTAAGATGGATGGTATAGAAGGAAACATGGAAGCTAAGATGGATGGTTTGAAGAAAGGAATGGAAGCTAATATGGATGGTTTGAAGAAAGGAATGGAAGCTAATATGGATGATTTTAATAATGGCATGGAAGCTAATTTGGATGGTGTGGAAGCTAAGATGGATGGTATAGAAGGCAACATGGAAGCTAAAATGTATGGTTTGAAGAAATGCATGGAAGTTAAGATGGATGGTATAGAAGGATACATGGAATATTTGAAGAAAGACATGGAAGGTTTGAAGGAAGGTTTGGAAAAGTTGTTACAATAAAAGATTCCTAATGGTAAAAAGTTAGTAGAGGAAACTCATGATGAGAACAAAAGAAATGTTAATCATGATTTCATAAAATCTAATGTTGGATTTAATACCCACCATATCCCAAAGATAGATATGAGGAAGTTTGATGACAAGGATCTGATAACTTGGATACTACAAATGGAGCAACAATTTGAACTCCATAATATTAAAAACACACAAAAGGTACACATTGCAACTTTATATTTAGAAAAAAATCAGTTTGTATGGTATCGATGGCTTTGTTCTTGTAAACCAGTGGTCACTTGGTCAATTTTTATGGAGGAAATGATAGCACATTATGAGGATACAAAGAGAAACACCTTAGTTAGCCAGTTGATCAATCTCAAACAAAAGGGTTCAAATATGGAGCACATTGAGGACTTCCAAAAATTGAATATAAGGGTAAATAATATTTTAGAGGGACATAAGATTGATGTCTTCATAGAGACTCTAAAGGATAACATCCAACATGAGGTTCACATTTGGGAACCTGATACATTGGAGAAGGCATTCGGGTTGGCAATAAAATTTGAAAGAAAAATTATGGCAATAAGGAAGCCTACCACTCATAACTATAAATATGGAGGTGTTGCTACTCCTATACTTCCACAACCTACAATGTTGCCACCACAACAATTGGAAGAGAAAAGAGCAAAAGGGATTTGCTATAGTTGTGATAGAAAATACACTAAAGGTCATAAGTGCATTGAGAAGAAATTGTTTTACATAGATTATGAAGAGGAGGAAGAAAATGAACAAGAAACTTCAAAATAAGAGGATATACACCAGGAATCAACCCTAGAGGAAGAAGAAATTAATCCGACCATTTCCTGTAATGCATTGGCAAGAATTACCACTCCTAAAAATCTCAATATAGAAGGACATATCAAGAAGAAAAATGTAATAGTGCTTATTGATTCGGGTAGTACACATAATTTTATTCATTGTAAGGTAACCTAGGAATTGAATTGCTTCCTATACCTAGCACCATAGTGTCAAGTGATGGTAGAAAATGGAGGAACTATTTGATGCAACCATAACTGCGTCCACCCATATTATGCATATAAAAATGCATACCACTTTATGCCAAGGATAAATCGTGGGCCAAACATCCTCATTCTGGACATAAACCTTAATTGGTCGATTCCTTCTTTCACGGCTATGGTTAAACTTTTATATACAATATTCGTTTAAAATTTATATATAATTACTATGCTTGTAACTTTAGTTGAAAAATAAAGTGCCAACACATGTATATGGTTGGTCCCACATTTATCAACAACCAATAGTTGCATTTATGATCTTACACGTTCGTCAATCTGACGGTATCCATTAATCCGTCCATCCTCAGCATTAATCTCACAAGTTTTTCTTTAAACTAAACCTTAACATAAGTTATAAAAACATCATAACTTACCATTTCACCAGTACTTTTCACATATATTTCTATCTCAATCGTTGATCTTATCAAACCCATTATCCGATGCCCATCACATTTCAAAATGCTTGAAATTTAACGTTTTATTATTCACGTGAAATAGCCGGTTTTGTGGTGCTACATTTCATCTTCTAACCACCACTGTGTTCTTCCAAAGATTACCACTTGCCCTTTCAAAGATGTGCGAAAAAACCTTGTTTGTTTTCAAAACCATCTTCACTGTTCACTGCGATGCTACTCACGGTTCTAGGTTTAACCCTTCAACATAACTCCTCCATGCATTTGGTGAAATGCTTAAGCAATCCATTGATTGCTATCTCCTTGTGTTCATGATCTGTACTCATTTAAATCTTGATTCAAATGATTCCCATAACAGAATCATGGTTTCAACCTGAAGGAATTTCATAGCGACTATGCCAATTTCAAAATACTATTTGTTTGCAAACTGAGATCTTTTCTCAGTTCCTCTCTTTAATTTTCAACTGCATATAAATTCCCTGCAACCATTTAATTACTCTGTAATACACAATTCTCTGCTCAATACCATTTAAAAGCCATGTGAAAACCAATTCTGGTTTTGTAAACCTTTTCCGCCATTTTTCTAGAACATCAAAACACATTTCTAAATGGATCAAGCTTTCATGGCATCTAATTTATACTTATGCCGCTCCTTTTATTCTGATTCTATGCCAAAATACGAGGTTTCAAAATGACTATACCAATGTGATCAGGATAACAAAATTTCTCCTCTATTGTAATGCAAAAATATGGGGTTTCAAAATGAACCTTCCAATGTGATCACGATAACAAAATTTCTCCTCTGTTGTACTCTTTAAGTATCACCTAAAATTTAAATCTCCTTTTTTGCATAAATTGAAGTTCTCTTACGCAATATCAATTTTTCTTCAACGTATTCCAAAATAAAACACATTGTACACTGAATATACATTTGAAGGATCACATTTTTTTTATGTCATCGATCCATTCTGATCGATGATTCCTCACAATCTACATAGAATTCAAAATTTCAAATGAATTTTCAATTTATTAAGAACACACAATCTCAAGGATTCATAAATCCTGTAACTCAAATACATAATGCCGGAGATTCCTTGATTCTGTCTATTCCAACTGCAACATGTATTATGCAAACCTATGATTCACCTACAAATCCACCTTTCAATGTACACAATATAAACTCAGAAATGAGACAATGAACTCAGAAATTGAGTTCTCTGTATTGATACTCAATATTTACATAGGAATTCTTCCTCTGGCCCAATCTTCAAATCAGTGGCCTTTTCCTTCCTACTGCCCGTAGGCTTATAATCCAAGCTCTACTTTCCTAAATCCTACTCTCCCTCCTATTATGCCCTTGAGGCTTACAATATATACAATTGGATTCTAAAACCAATTTTGGTTTAGATCCACTATATTCTCAATCAATTCCTAAATATCCTCTATTATCCCTAAGGATTCTCATAAGTCCCTAGATTCATGAAACCAATTCTAATTTAGGATTTAAAATTAATTCTCAATCTCTCATATTCTCTTTCGAGAACATTTACAAAAATCCTCTCAATATTTAATTAATCCTATTTTAAAATATTAAAATCACTCAACTCCAAACAAATAATTTCAATTTCATAAAAATACAAGACCCCCTATATCTATTAAATTAAAATGAATTTGTTGAGCCGAATGCTCCTACATCGGACTCCCAAAGTAGAAATTTATCATGATCTCCCGATCATCTGCTTCCAACCTTTGCCTCCTGGATCCCATACTCTGTTCTACTGTTGTCCATAAGTTATATTGTCTTTATCATTCTTCAGCTGCACTTTTCCAGGTTTCCATACTTTATTCTGCATCTTCCCACTAGCTATACTTTTGCAGTCTACTATTGTCTTTCTCTTGCTATTGTTTCTTTTCTCTCCTGCTATTGTCTTCTTTTGAAACACTTTCATCATTAGCCTTCTTATCAATTCAATTTATTTGTCTAATAGATTTTCTGAGTTCTAATTACTTTCACCTCTTGATTGCTGAACTTTTATTCTTACTGTTTCCCTTTCATCCTTACCCTCTTATTTACCACAACTAGTAGCTTCTTCCTGATTGTTATTTATGACAATTTCTTTGTCTTCTATCTTTAGCAATTTATTGGACTGGTTTTTAGTCTGCCATTCACTGTCATCTTCTTTTCTTTCCTTTAATTTATTTTCCTGGACCAAACATTCTTTAGTATTTTCAACAATACCTGCAATCATAAAACAATCATTAAAATCAAAATGATAAGACCTTTGTGTCTCTTCTTCTTCTGGAAACATTTCAGTTTGTTGTTCTGACATTTTCTCCTTTATCAACACATTAGTATATTGATTCAACTTCTTCAAAGAACTCTCATCCAGCTCTGACTTTACAACCTGAACATTTATTCTTTGTTTTTCTAGCCTCTTCTCCAAAATACCTAACTCATACCACAAATCTGTCATCTCATCTGAAAAAATCTTTGTACAATCTTCACTATCTTCTTCTTTGTCACAAGTCAAATTTCCTGGTGACACTATTTCTTCATTCTTCATTAGAATAGAATTCTGATCCTCCATCTCTGTAACAATTTTAGTTGTCTGTCCATCACTCTCCCTTTGGCCATTTAAGAAAATCAATTTCCCATTATTGTTACCAATAAAAAATTCCTCATCATCAGATATAACTGTCACACCTCCACTGAAACAATTTCTTTCATTGAACAAGGAATTTATGAACTCATTTTGTTGCAATAACTCAACTCGATATTCATCTGAAAGACAGTCATCATCATATTTTTCTTGGAAACTTTCAACCTCACTTAATATAGTTCCATAAGATGGTTTGTCTTCTGCAATACCTATATTCACACATAACTTGTTAGTTTTAAACCCATAAGACCTTATGGCCTCATTTGATGATTTAATCACCAAATCTTCTTACTGTTCCAAATCCTCTATATACTTCAGAAATTCTTCAATGGTATTCTCTTCAATCCCCTTAATTATTTCAATTGATTGCTTAAATTCCAGATTTTGGCCATCATCATGAGTTAAATTTCCTCTGCTTCCAATATGTTGAAAAGTAAAACTTTTCCCCAACTGTGTATGGACATTTACATGAGATCTTGCTGTCCCATTTTCTTCTTCCTTTTTGACAATATCTACAATTTTTCCTTCTTCACATGTTCTTCCTGCAAACATACAAAATTTATCAGATTTAAAATCATGTGACCTCTTGGTCTCACTTGAAGTTTCAGTTTTCAAGTCTTTTCCCAAATACTCATTTATTCTGAGTAATTTTTCCCTCAGCCAAGCATTTATCATTTTCTTTTTCTTCATCTGTAGCTTATGCCACCTTATATTTCTTCTTACAAGAAAACCATACCTCTGGTCTTCCTCATTCCTCTGTAACAAATCCAACAACACTTCAAGTTGGACTGATATCTCAGCTTTCTCTCTCTCATACTCTCCTTACTTAACTAACTTTGTATGCCATTTGCCTTGGCATCTTCTTTCTTCACTTTTATCCTGTTGTGGTCTCTCTCAAAACCTCTGCCATTTCTACTATGAATATCAGTAGTCATTTTCTTCTCCATTTCTATCTTCTTGAGTTCCTCACTCACTCATCATGAGCTATACTAAAGCCTCTGCAAACAAAAGTCCTCCCTGCTACCACTTACCTCACCAATCCCCCCTCTCGACTTGGTATTTTGGCAAGCACTAGTTCTCTATTCTCTAGAACCTCTTGAGCATTCCTCTCTTCTCCTTCTAGGCTTCAACACATATGCACCTTTTAAGGACACAACTGTCCTTTTCATCCAACCTCTGTTGGAATTATTCAAGGTTCTACCACATTCTTCTTTCACTTATAAACCTTTACTGGCTTCCTTCATCACTGCTCTTAAAGCTGTGATCTTCTTGCTGATATTCTCCTCAACTGTCTACAACCTGAAATATAATCTTCAAACAAAATTAAAATACCTCACCTTCAAGGTTTGTTTCAAAACTCATTTTTAATTGCTTCTGCAAATTCTTCCAATATTATGCTACATGGCATGCTATTTGTCAGATTCAAATCTTCAAAGAACATTTTCTTTTAAACTCAGATTCTACAAATCTGAATTTCCTCATTATCATGCTTTCACTGCATATCTATTCAAATCTACAACTGCTGTAAATCAAATTTAAAACCTGACCTTTCCTTAATTCTTTCATCTCACATGCATTCTTTATAGTTGAATTTAACCTTCAAAAGAGCTTTGCCAGCTTTGATACCAAAAATTACGTAGCCATAGTTGCGTCCACCCATATTATGCATATAAAAATGCATATCACTTTATGCCCAGGATAAATCGTGGGTCAAACATCCTCATTCCGAATATAAACCTTAATTGGTCGATTCCTTCTTTCATGACTATGGTTAAACTTTTATATACAATATCCGTTTAAAATTTATATATAATTACTATGCTTGTAACTTTAGTTAAAAACTAAAGTGCCAAGACATGTATATGGTTGGTCCCACATTTATCAACAACCAATCTTTGCATTTACGATCTTACACGTCTGTCAATCCGACGGTATCCATTAATCCGTCCATCCTCAACATTAATCTCACAAGTTTTTCTTTAAACTAAACCTTAACATAAGTTATAAAAACATCATAACTTACCATTCCGCCACTACTTTTCACATATATTGATTTCTTGTTCTATCTCAATTGTCGATCTTATCAAACCCATGATCCGACGACCATCGCATTTCAAAATGCTTGACATTTAACATTTTCTTATTCATGTGAAATAGCTGGTTTTGTGGTGCTACGTGTCACCTTCTAACTACTATCACGTTCTTCCAAAGATTACCACTTTCCCTTTCAAAGCTATGTGAAAAGACCTTGTTGGTTTTCAAAACCATCTTCATTGTTCACTGTGATGCTACTCACGGTTCCAGGTTTAACCCTTCAATGTAACTCCTCCACGCATTTGGTGAAACGCTCTAGCAATCCATTGATTGCTATCTCCTTGTGGTCATGATCTCTACTTTTTTAAATATTGATTCACATGATTCCCAGAGTAGAATCATGGTTTCAACCTGAAGGAATTTCACAGCGACTATGCCAATTTCAGAATACGATTTGTTTGCAAACTGAGATCTTTTCTCAGTTCCTCTCTTTAATTTTCAACTTCATATAAATTCCTTCCAACCATTTAATTACTCCGTAATACACAGTTCTCCACTCAATACCATTTAAATGCCATGTGAAAACCAATTCTATTTTTGTAAACTTCTTCCGCCATTTTGCTAGAACATCAAAAAATAGTTCTAAACGGATCAAGATTTCATGGCATCTAATTTATACTTATGTCGCTCCTTCTCTTCTGATTCTATGCCAAAATACGAGGTTTCAAAATGAATATACTAATGTGATCACGATAACAGAATTTCTCCTCTATTGTAATGCCAAAATACAGGGTTTCAAAATGAACCTTCCAATGTGATCACGATAACAAAATTTCTCCTTTTTTGTAATATTTATATATCACCTGTAATTTAAATATCATTTCTGGCATAAATTGAAGTTCTCTTACGAAATATCAATATGTCTTCAACATATTCTCAAATAAAACACACTGTACACTGAATATACATTTGAAGGATCACATTTTTTTTATGTCATCGATCCATTCTGATCGATGATTGCTTGCAATCTACATAGAATTAAAACTTTAAAATGAATGTTCAATTGATTAAGAACACACAATCTCAAGGATTCATAAATCCTATAACTCAGATACATAATGCCGGAGATTGCTTGATTCTGTCTATTCCACCTGCAACATGTATCATGCAAGCCTATAATTCACCTACAAATCCATTATTCAATGTACACAATATAAACTCAAAAATGAGGCAATGAACTCATAAATTGAGTTCTCTGTATTGATACTCAATATTTACATATGAATTATTCCTCTGGCTCGATCTTCAAATCAGTGGCCTTTTCCTTCCTACTGCCCGTAGGCTTACAACCCAAGCTCTACTTTCCTAAATCCTACTCTCCCTCCTATTATGTCCTTGAGGCTTACAATATATACAATTGGATTCTAAAACCAATTTTGGTTTAGATCCACTATATTCTCAATCAATTCCTAAATATCCTCAATTATCCCTAAGGATTCTCATAAATCCCCAGATTCATGAAACCAATTCTAATTTAGGATTTACAATTAATTATCAATCTCTCATATTCTCTTTTGAGAAAATTTACAAAAATACTCTCATTATTTAATTAATCCTATTTTAAAATATTAAAATCACTCAACTCCAAACAAATAATTTCAATTTCATAAAAATACAAGACCCCCTATATCTATTAAATTAAAATGAATTTGTTGAGCTAGATGCTCCTGCATCACTATAAATTTCTATGGAAAGTGCCATAATATCAAGATAAACATGGGGGAATATGTATTGAATAGTCCAATTCTTTCAATTCCAATGGGTGGTGATGATGTTGTACTAGGAGTACAATGGTTATAATCTTTGGGGACGGTAGCTTTTAATTTTCAAGAAGTTTTCTTGAATTATTATTATTATTATTATTATTATTATTATTATTATTTTCGGAAGGAAAGAAAATTGAATTACTGGGTATTGTAGGGAAGCTAGGAAAGATAATAATCTCTAATGTCATGACAAAGCTTCTGAATAAATAAAAACGAGGCGTCATTGCATAATTATGCTCACTAAAAGTTCCAACAACAAAATCATCTATTTCTCTAGATGTCCAAAAATTCTTGGACAATCATTCCAAGGTGTTTGAAACTCCCAAGGGACTCCCACCTATTTGTGATCATGATCCTGCTATTCATTTGATTCCAGGAATTTTTCCTCCAAACATCAGGCCTTATAGATATCCTTATGTCGAAAAGAGTGAAATTGAACATATGATTTAGAAATGCTAGAGTCTAGCATAATTCAACCTAGTCAAAGTTCTTTCTCTACTCCAGTAGTATTGGTGCAAAAGAAGGATGGATCATGGTGCATGTGTCCAGATTATAGGGAGCTCAATAAGCTTGCTATTAAATATTTTTTCCCATTCCTGTGATTGATGAATTATTGGATGAATTACATGGAGCAATTTATTTCACCAAGTTGGATCTCTGTTCAGGACATCATCAAATTAGAATGAAGAATGAAGACATTCTAAAAACAAAATTTCAAACTCATGAGGGTCATTATGAATTTTTGGTCATGATTTTTGGCCTTGCCAATGCACCTTCTACATTTCAAGGGTTGATGAATTCCATTTTCAAACAATTCCTTAGAAAATTTGTGTTAGTATTTTTTGATGATATACTAATATATAGAAGGTCTTGGAAGGATCATGTTCAACATGTTGACAGGGTGCTCAAAATATTGGAGGAGAAACAATTATATGCAAAAACCTCCAAAATTAAAGCCATTGAGGAATGGAAAGTCCCCACAACCATAAAGAAGTTGCAAGGATTTCTCAGGCTAACAAGTTATTATTGCAAGTTTGTTAATAATTATGGGAGAATAAAAACACCTCTAACAATATTATTGAAGAAAGATGCATTTTCATGGACTCTTGAAGCAACTAAGGCCTTTGAACATCTTAAAGAGGAAATGTGCCAAGCATCAGTCTTAGCTATGTCAAACTTCACAAAAACCTTTATTGTGGAATGTGATGCCTTAGGAAATGGAATTGGTGTTGTTTTGATGCAAGAAGGAAGACTCATTGCTTTTTAAATGCGTCCAATCAAAGGAAATTACTTACAAAAAGCTACTTATGAGAAGGAAATTTTGGAAATACTACATGCACTAAAGAAATGGTGACCTTACCTAATGGGAAGACGCTTCAAGGCAAAAATTTATCATGATAGTCTTAAATAATTTTTGGAACAAAGACTATCTTCAAAAGAGCAGCAAAAATGGGTCACAAATATGTTGGGTTATGACTTAGAAATCATCTACAAAAAAGGGAAGCTAAATGTTGTTGCAGATGCACTCTCAATAAAGGATGAGGATGTGGAAGCATTGCTTTGTGCCATTTCTATTATCCAACCAGATTGGATAACCGAAGTAAGGGAGGAATGGAAGAATGATGAAGAAGTATGGAAACTCATTCAAAACTTGCAGCAAGATCCCAGTACATATGATACATTTAGTTGGAAAAAATATTCCTTATGGTACAAAGGTCGCTTATATATTTGCAATAATTCCTAACTATAACAATAGATTCTTTTGGAATTGCACACATCTCCCTTAGAAGGACACTCAAGATCTTTAAAAACTTACCATAGGGTGAAGAAATATTTTTTTTGGGATGGCCTTAAATATGATATTCAAAAGTTTGTGGTGGAATGTTTGGTTTTCCAACAAAATAAAGTTGAGATAATTAAGACCCCGGGTCTAATACAACCTTTATCCATTCCAAATCAACATTGGGAGGAAATTTTCAATGGAATTTATCATAGGTTTACCTAAGTCCAAAGGAATGAGTGTCATTATGGTGGTAGTTGATAGAACTACCAAGTATGCACACTTTTTTGCATTATCTCATCCATTTAAAGCAAGTCCAGTTGCTACTGCATTTATGGAAACAATTAAAAAGATACATGGAAACCAAAAGATTATTGTAAGTGATAGAGATCCCATTTTTATATCCCCTTCTCATTGGAAATTTTTGGACGGAATTATTTTCTTGTTTGGGTACTCAACAAGCTCATAGCTCATCTTATCATCCTCAATCCAAGGGAAAAACTGAGATAGTGAACAAATGCTTGGAAGGATATCTTTGTTGCTTTGTATATGATAGAAAAACACAATGGTTGAATTGGTTACCTCTGGTTGAATGGTGGTATAACACTTCCTTCCACATTGCAGAAAAAATGACCCCATTTATGGCACTTTATAGATATCATCCGTCATCCATCACATCATCTTTACGAGAAAATTCTAAGGTTCAAGCAGTGGAATATCACATCGAGCATCAACAACAAGTTATCCAAATCTTAATGGATAACCTGAATTTGGCACAAAATCGAATGAAACAACATGCCGATCAACATCGTAGTGATAGAAGTTTTGATGTAGGTGATTAGGTATTTTTACAGATACAACCATACAAAAAAGTGTCCCTCAAGCAAGCTAAGAAGGATAATAAATTATCACCAAAGTACTATGGTACTTACAAGGTGTTGCAAAATATTGGTACTATGGCATAAAAATTGGAGATTCCTCCATCTTCCCAAGTGCACCCAATTTTCTAGGTTTTATGCTTCAAGAAGCTTATAGGTGACAAACTTCTAGCTAAAAAAATATTTCCAGAACTTGATGAGGAAAGAAAAATCATATTGGAGCCTAAAGAAGTCATGAAAACAAAAAACTCAATAGCTATGAAATCGATCAATTTCAGAGTATCTCATCAAGTGGAATATCATGAATGAAAGGATGCCAAGGCCAATGCTCCTTCAAAAGAAACCGCAACCAAAACATACAAGGACCAAAATTGGAGGGGCCTTCCAATTAGTTACACTATCACTCCTATAACACAAAGCTAAACAAAACGAAGCAGTAACCTTCAATAAAATATCATAGGTCAAGAATGGATTTTGGACATCCCATGATTAAAATATTTTAACATAACTTATGTATCCTAGGTAGTAGCCACAATATCCATATGCATGGAATCCTAGAATATTTCAGAACATGCTCTCATACCATGTTAAATATTCATACCATGGTAAGCAGAGCTAGGCCACATTGATCTATAAATACTTGTGATTCATGAACACAATTGTAACTCTTGAAATCTCAAAATTAAACACTCAAACTCACAACTATCATCTCATTAAATAAGAAAAAAACTAAATACACCATAAAAGGCCTAAAACTACAATACCTTACTCTTCTCTCATACCCTAGTTTTATAAC
Source organism: Pinus albicaulis (assembly GCA_034641835.2). Classification (NCBI taxonomy): domain Eukaryota; kingdom Viridiplantae; phylum Streptophyta; class Pinopsida; order Pinales; family Pinaceae; genus Pinus; species Pinus albicaulis. The sequence continues at coordinate 759,006,255 of CM076576.1, read as the reverse complement.
CGTAGAAAAGGGTCATGAGTTACAATCAAGTTTGGAATAAATCTGACCTAGTTCCCAACCTACATGGAAAATCATGATAGAGAAGAAATGCACCCTAAATTAATGCACCCTCCTACTCTAGGCTCATATGTTGGGTTACCATGCCAAGAAAATTGTGGTAAAAACACTTTGCAAATATATGAAATATGTTTTTAACTTCTTATAAATTAATTTTTTTGCTAGTTTAAGAAAAGAAACCTATTCTAATTATGGAAAAATCATAAACAAAATAAAACTTGCTCAGAGTAGATAAGCTATCGAAATACTTTCAACTATCTACATTAAGAAAATATGCCTCACTTTGAGGTTTTTCTAGTGCACCCTCCACCATCTTGGATCTATAGTTACAAAATGTGTGTTGCTAAAGGTACATTGTGAAGACACTTTTAGAGCAACCAAGTAGATATTATAACAATTTGGAGGAGATTTATCACTTTTCTTCTCTTATTCCTACCTCTATTCACTCTAGCCTACGTTCCATACCCTTCAGAATCCCAATTTCAAGAATTAAGTGAAATGAATCCCAAGAAAATTGATGATGGAATTTAATTTTAGTGTTTATGTCGTTCACAATCCTTGAAGAATGGTAATCATTACATCCAAGGAATATTTGTACCATGCAGATTCTCCCAAAGGATTCACCCCCTGTCGGATGTGTTATCACTTGGTAATTTTACTGGGATGCTTCAAAAAAATGGCTAAGGAAACCATTTCAAACCTCTTCATACTGGAAATTGAACTTTTCCAATCAAATAGGGCTCTTTCTTTCAATATTCACTCAACATAGAAACACTAATACTCAGGAAATTCATACAGAGGTTAGGTCTGTAATTTTAGGACAAAATCTCAGAGATGTAGGTGGTGGAACTTAAGTGAAGTCAAACCATGAGGAAATTGAGTCATGAGCTCAGAAACATAATGAAAGACTCTTAGTGACTAATGATAATAATCATGGAAGAAGAAGCAGTAGAACTAATGCTTGCTCAAAATAATTTGGTCATTGTAGAAAACGATATAATAGAATAAAAGCATACAGTGAACTATTACATAGCACCAACTTGGTGAATTCTATAACTTAAGAATGTAACAACTTAAAAATAGTACAGCGCATCAAAGAGGATGAGTTCTGTATAGTTCCTTTTAGATAATGACAACAAATAACTGGCACTAAACATATGAAAGATGAATTCAATGAAAGTTGCTAGGATAAAGATACATGAGTATTTTCTTAAACGAAATATATAGCATTAAACAATTAATTATGTATATTCAATCCATCAAATATTTAGATGGTCACAAAACCCATAAGATAACAACATACACTCATCAGGTAAAAACATATAATGAACAACACAAAATTATCTCACCGAATCTCTGGAAAGAGAAAATATAATTCTTCACTGAAAAAGAGTCTTTATTAATATCTAGAGTCTCTAAAAGGATCCACATATATAGAGTGAGGCCTCTATTATAGTATTATACCACCTGGGCTAGACTCGATACCTACCTAAGAGACCTATTTCTAATTGAATTTCAAAACAGTGGAGCCTTTTTAGAGATTTTTTTTTTTGTAGAGTTTCAATACAAATAGGAGTCTATCACCATTTAAGAACATTAACAAACTTTTATAATGATCCTTATCGAATATAAAAAAATTATGAGGTGTTGGATTGCTTATATGTCACCATGCCACATGGATGCAGACCTGTTGACCTGCTGAGTTGTCTCCCCTAGTCGAATTTCAAATTTTTTGCACAAATCTGGCTAGTAAGATTTTTGTAAAATAGGCCTCAAATATAAGTGTGTATTTTCCAAACCCTGATGCCTGTGTAAAAACTAAGAGAGGTTTTTGTAAATGAGCGTGTGCAAAAGAAAAACCTCCTTCATATTTCCAAAATTTCTTCCATTTGGTTAGAAAGTGAGGTTGGATATGACTACTAAAACAATAATTTCAAGAATTTTCATAGCAAAAATTTAGTAGCAAATGTCAAAAACACTCTCATGCAAGTTATCTGATTCTTCTAATTTTTTTAGGGTCTTCTATGATGTTTATAAGCTAAACGCATACTTTGAGCACTCCCTTATCTCAAAATTTCACTTACATTTTTATCAATGATATGCTACAAAAATTTTGTAGAAAAATTTGGTAGAAAATTAAAAAAAACACCTCTCCGCTACATTTATGATTTCTCTGCAAGTTTTGAGGTCTTCACTTATTTAAGCTAAACGCATGCATTAGAACCCCTCAAGATGAGATTTTTATTTTTATTCTCCTCCATGATAAGTTTCAGAAAATCTCGTAGAAAACACCGTTTGTTTTTATAACTGGAGTTGCTGCGAAAGTGTGTTGAACTGTCAAATTGTTAATCATGACCAAATGAGCCTAAGACACATGGAAATGGATTTTAACCTTGATGATTAACCCCACATAAACTCAAAATGACCCTACAAACTGAATATATGACCCAAAGGACTTTTGTACATGTGATTTTATTTTGAGAAAATTAAAAACCCTAACTATTTTAACAAAATGACTACACAACTAATTCTAAGTGTTATATAGGATAATACTGGCTCTAATGAGGATACTGCGCCCATGTGGTGCAAAAAAGAACCAACACCAGTTTCATTATCCATTGGGAAGTTCACAACCACTTTTCATATTCTTTAGCCTGGATTCGGCCCTTGACATGCTCCTTAAGAAAAACAATTGTACAAATTAAAACTTGAAACTACAATCTTCAAACTAAATGTTGAAAGAGATGCTTGCTCAACAAGCTTATTTATGTACCAATAACCCTACTCTATCATCTGAAAATCCACTTGCTTAAATCAAGCAATCTGAAACCTCTAGTATAACCAGTCAAAGAGCCGATCCAACACATGGGCTTCTTGATTGTGCTTCTTGATTATTATCTATAAGTGTTTCCTTATGAAAACCTTCAAAAATAATCAAGGAATCGACCTCCTCCTCATGATGAAAAGAAACATGTTTCACATAAGCTTCTCTTTGCTCCCGCCCATTTCCATGTTGCTCAACAATATTCAACTCTTTGTTCTCAATATGCTTAGAAAGTTTTTCATATGCCCAGGGATTATCATTAATTTCTTGGGTATAATCTTATTGAAACAAAGGTTCAGAAAATGAACAAAGTGAAGAGCCTTGTAAATGACCATCTTTATGTTCCTCTTTATCACCTAAAGATTGGGAAAGCTGATGCAAATTTTCAAAAATTTTATGGGATATAACTTGGCTGTCAAAGTGCTGATCTGTTTCATCTTCAAGAAAACAAGACACATCTACTTGTTGGAAACCTTACTGATTATCATGAAAACTAGCCTGAGAAGAAAATTCATAAAGTGCCTCTAACATATTCTCATCTAAGGACTCTCTGTTATCAACAAGAATTTTAAATATGGAATAAAAACCTCACAAAAATCAGAATAGCCTTGTAACAGTGATAAAGAAGAATGGGATTTCTCATCATGTTTGGAGAACATCCTAGGGAAATATTTAAGAGAGAAAAATCTTCCCGACTGCAACCCTTCATACCATGTTCTAGCTTCATCCTCTAGGGTGGCCATAAATATTTTCATGAGACAATCCTCAGGAAACTCAGCTCGAAACTTATGTACATGCATATGGAATCTAAGCAAGTGAAGAGAAACATTATCTTTCTTTTCATCTTTAAATATAGGAAGATAAGTTAAGCAATCAACTCTAGGCATAGGATTTGGAAAACCAGGGATGTGATACCGATTCATAGGGGCATACCTGGCATTATTCCTTGCAATTGAACTCATCTTCTTCAAGTTAATATTCTATGAAGAGTGGAGTCACCATGAAAACTCTAAACTTTGGATGCTTTGACACTGGAGTCTTCAAGTGAAATATATACAGCCTATTAATGTCCAATTGTTGTTCACCATCAACAATCAAAGCTAATATTTATCATTCTTTCCCAGGGAATATTTAACCTTCACTCCCCAACAAAAATGCCAAGATGTTATAACTTGGTAATTTTACTGGGTTGCTTCAGAAAAATGGCAAAGATAACCATTCCAAATCACTCCAGACTAGAAGCTGACCTTTTCCAATCAGAGAGGGCATTGTCTTTCAAGATTCACTCAACATAGAAACACTGATTCTCAGAAAATTCATACAAAGGTCAGGTCTATAATTTTAGGAAAAAATATCAGAGATGTAGGTGGTGGAAGTTAAGGGAAGTCAAACCATTTGGCAATGGAGTCATGAGCTCAAAAACATAATGAAGGAATATCAGTGACTAGTGATAATACTCATGGAAGCAGAGGCAATAGAGCTAATTCTTGCTCAAAGTAATTTGGTCGTTGTAGCAAATGATAGAAAAAAAGAAAAGGATATAGTGGATTGTTATATACCACCAAATTGGTGAATTCTATAACTTAATAACGCAACAACTTCAAACTAGTACAGAGAACCGAAGAGGATGAATTCCATATAGTTCCTTTTAGAATAATGACAACAAATAACTGGCACTGAGCATCTGAAAGATGAATTCAATGAAAGATGCCAGGATAAAGACAATGAGTATTTGCTTAAATGAAATATAGAGCATTAAACAATGAATTATGTATATTCAATCCATAAAATATTTATACAGTAACAAAAAACATAATATAACAACATACACTCATGATGGAAAAACATATATTGAACAACACAACATTATCTCACCGAATCTCTGGAAAGACAAAATACACTTATGGTTGTATTGGTATTTGGAAATTACAATACTCTTGCTTCTGAAAGCTCCCCTCCTTCTCCAAAGTGAAAATGATTCACATATATAGAGTGAGGCCTATATTACAATCTTCTACCACTTGGGGTAGAATTGATACCTACCTAAGAGACCTATTTCTAATTGAATTTCAAAACAATGAAGCCTTTTAAGGGATATTTTTGTTTTGCAGAGTTTCAATACAAATAGGAGTCTATCACCATTTAAGAAATTTAACAAAATTTGCTAATGATCCTTATCGAATATAAAAAACTACTGATGTTTTGAATTTTGATGTGTCATCATGCCACATGGATGTTGATTTGTTGACCTGCTGAGTTGTCTCCCCAAGTCGAATTTCAAAATTTCTGCACAAATATGGCTAGTAAAAATATTGTAAAATAGGACTCAAATATAAGTGCGTATTTTCCGAACCCTGATGGCTGTGAAAAAATGAGATAGGATTTTTTATATGAGCTCCTGCCAAAGAAAAAGCTCCTTCATATATCCAAAATTCCTTTCCATTTGGTCAGAAAATGAGCTTGAAGTTGACTACTAAAACAATCATTTCCAGAATTTCCATAGCAAAAATTTAGTAGAAAATGCCAAAAAAAATATCTTGCAAGTTATCTGATTCTTCTAACTATTCTAGGGTATTATATGATGTTTATAAGCTCAACACATGCTTTTAGAACCCCCTTATCTCAAAATTTCATTTACATTTTTATCAATAATATGCCACAACAGGTTTGTAGAAAAAATGGTAGCAAGTTTGGTAGAAAATTACAAAAAACACCCCTCCGCTACCTTTGTGATTTATTTGCAAATTTTTGGGTCTTCACTTATGTATTTAAGCTAAAATCATGCCATTAGAACTCCTCAAGCTGATATTTTTACTTGTATTCTATTCCATGATAAGTTTCAGGAAATTTCATATCAAATACTCTGTTTTTATAGTTGGAGTTGCTGCGAAAGTGTGTTGAACTGTCAAATTGATAATCATGATAAAATGAGCTTAAAAAACATGGAAATGTATTTAAACCTTAATGAATAACCCCACATAAACTCAAAATTACCCTAAAAACTAACTATATGACCCAAAATACTTTTGTACATGTGATTTTAGTTTGAGAAAATTCAAAACCATAACTATTTTAATCAATTGACTCAACAACTAATTATAAGTGTTATATTGGATAACAGGATGGAAAAAATGTTGCTACCAATAGCAAGCATATAGAAAAGTACTTGGCTCACATCATCCCCAATTTAGAGTTTTCAAGAAACAAGAAGAACAATTCCTCTTTTACCATAAATCTATAATAGCTTGCCAAAGAAATGATAGTCTGTCACATGGATTCAGCCTAAAAGGAGAACCCCCTATTGAACGGTATCAAGGGAAAGCTACAAAAATTCAATGATGAATATTACTTGTTGAAAGCCCTCCAAGGATCAAAGCTTTCTCCAAAATCCAGGGATGAGAGACAAATCAAAGACCACGAGACCGAAGAATACCCCCATCATCCCATTTCCTTGAAGTGAATGAATAACATGAAGAATTTTAGGTCCCCCTCTCTATGAGGGTTTAGTTTATATATTTTATTTCTATTGTTCTAATATCGTAGGATTTAGTGGTTAGGATCCAAGCTATATCTAACACTAGCATGTATTGCTTCTATTTTATTTAGTGGCCGACGAACCAACAATACTTAGTGTTATTTTCTTTTGAATATATTATGAGACAATGGACAAGGGCCCCACACTAGTGTTATAAAAATTGGTCTAATTTGGCTCAATGGGCAACCAAATAAGACATACTCATCCAAATATATATATGATGACCCCATACATAATCCAAGAAAAAAATTCAGGATCTAATTAAGAAAATAAAAAATCCAAAGCATTAAACTAAGAAAATTGTTATAAAGAGATATCCCACCCCTCTATTTGTCTTACACCTTTCTCATAGAACATTTGTGAGCATTTTGATTTTTAGAGCAAAGCTAAAATCTTGAAGAGCAATGTGACGCTTGAGCTTGGTGCTAGTTTGGAATTTTTTTGAGGTTGCTTGCGATGGATTTAGGTAGCTTAATCAGGAGGCTATAGTGCATCTTGAATCTTGGAGGAGTTGTAGACAAAATCCTTGTTCCCACTACACATTATTCTCATTTCTAGGCATGTTTTCCCTCCCTCTAAATTGCAAATGTATATCCTATGAAATATGTCCCTATTTTTAATTCTTTTCTCTTCAAAATTAAGATATGCGCCTCTTTAAATTACAAGTAAAAATCATTTGAAATATGTCCCTATTTTGAATTTGACTCAGAATTTTTAATTTGCATAGATCTTGAATTATGCTACTCAGATTTCAGAAATCTAATGTTCTCTTTCAAATCACAAATTGGAATTTTACCATGGTTTCCACCCATAGAGTCAAAGATCCTGCATGTACCCATGCTAATCTGGATGTTGTGAAAAATTATTGCAAATAATACAAGAAATGCATTAAGAAGGGTAGGGGGAGTGGGAATTCATAGATTTAAAGAACACTTGGCTAGTATAAGAGGCCAAGTTTCCCCATGCATGGCCCCATTAGAGGATATTGGACATATTAGATTTGAATTGCAAAACCATATTGCACATTTTGAAGAAGACAAGGCTAGGCCAAAAGGAGATGGTTGTAGCATGTTTTTTATAATATAAAACCTATGGAGGCCATTTATAGCCTCATTGTTTCTAATATATATTGGATTTAGTGCCATTTTGAAATTTTTCTGATATATTCAGATTTAGATGGTATATGTATGTTCCATGAGAATACTTTTCCATATTCTATTCCAATGGTTTAGAGTGTTATATATTTTTTGGTAAGTCGAGCCATTGAAATAAGATGAGACTGAGTCCGAGTTTCAAACATTGACCAACACATAAAAAAACTTTCCAAACATTGTATATGACATTATTCAAGCCAATGGACTTGAAAGACTATATAGTTTTTTCAAGGTGAGGGTTTCTCAACTGAATTCTCAAATAACATTAAACATTTTGACAATTATTATATATGAAAAAATGACTTAACATTTGCTTATTAAGAAATCTGAATAAAATAATGCACCATAATTAGGAAACCTCTCAAGAGGATGACGCACTAAAAATAAAGATTTATTTGCTCCTAGTTGATCTTATGCCTCTATATTATCTAGGTAAACTATTTGGGCCTCCTAACTGGAATATAAGGAAAGATGGTCTTTGTACCTCCACTACACTAGTATGTAACTAATTTCAATTTTATTTAACTGGAATTTATGGAACAAACTTTGTGGAAGCAACCTTATCTTATTCCGAAATCTTTGTTGCATGACACTAAGACTTAAAATACCATGCATCCTCATCAAATTTGAAATCTTCCATTTAAAAAGAATGTAGACTTTGCAATCCTTATATGTCTCATTGTATGCCACCAAAGTACCCTTCAAACTAGATGGTTCCAACTTGGTTCTTATCTCCCCAATGACATGAATATATATCAGACAACCAAAAACACCAAAATGTGATACTTGTGGTTGCTTACTAATGAAATCTGTTTCTGGTGTCTTATGCTTGAATATCTAGTGAGGTCACATATTCGAAATGTAGATTGTTGTACAACATGCTTATGCCCAAATAAAAATGGGCAGATCTATGTCATGGATAATTTCCTTGGAAGTCTCTATGATGGCCCCATTCTTCCTCTCTACAAACACATTTTGATGTGTTTTGTAAGGCACTGTCAACTCGCTCTTTATCTCTACTTCCCTGCAAAAATTTTCAAACTCTTTGGAGGTATGTACTCCATTATCTCATCTCAACACTTCGATCTTCTCACATGTTTGATTTTTCTACAAAAGCTTTAAACTCTCGAAACTTCCCAAAGACATCATCCCTGATATTCATGACACAAACACATAGCTTCTAATAGAAATAAATGAATCATCAGTTAATGTTACTTAGTAATGAGTTTTAATTCATGGTTTCACATACATCTGAAAATTTCCTCCTTTCAAATTAGACTCAGACTTTCTAATTTGCAAAATTCAAGAGACATGAAAATCGGATTTTAGAAATCTCATGTTGCAACCTTTTTTTTGACAGGATGCCAAGGCCCATGCTCCTTCAAAAGCAACAACAACGGACACATATAAGAAAAAAAATTAGAGGGGCCTTCCAATGAGTATTCATATTTGAGACTAAGGGTAGTTACACTATTGCTTACAAAACTTACCTAACCTAGGTAGTAGACCTACTATCCATATACATGGAATCCTAGAATAATTCATAACATGCTCTCATACTATGTTAAATTTTCATTCCATGGTAAGCAGAGCTACAACATATTGATCTTCAAATACATATGATTGATGAACAACAAATACAAATCTCAAAATCTCAAACGTAAACACTCAAACTTACAACTATCATCACATTAAATAAGAAAAAAACTAAATACACAATAATAGGCCCAAAACTAGAATACCTCACTCTACTCTCATGCCCTGCCTTTATAATCGTAGAAAAGGGTCATGAGTTACAATCAAGTTTGGACTAAATATGTCTTAGTTGCAAACCTTCATGGAAAATCATACAAGAGAAGGAAATGCACCCCAAATGCATGCACCCCCCTACTCTAGACTCATATGTTGAGACACCATGCCAAGAAAATTGTGTTAAAAAACTTTCAAAATATATCAAATATGCTTTTTACTTCTTATAAAATAATTTTATTTCTAGTTTAAGAAAATCAACCTATTCTAGTTCTGGAAAAATGATAAATGGAATAATTATTGCTTGTTAGGTCCCTATATTACTAGTATAGTCCCTTATTGTTGTTAGTGTAACCCCCTTATTGTTATTATTGTACCCCTGTAACCCCCATATTGTTATTATTGTGTCCTTAAATTATTATTTTTAGGTTGGCTAGGATTACATTGTGGCCCCATGGACTCCTATATATAGAAAGGAGGTTTTGTAATTTGTATCATCCAAGAATTGTTCATTCATGTAATGTATTAGAGGTTGCCCCCTCAAAGGGGCTTATTTATAAGGTGTTGATATCTCTTTTCTTCTATTTTTGGAGTTGGTTTCACAACATTTGGTATCAGAGCTTTGGATTCTAGGGTTTCGCTGCACCAAACAGGTTATCGTGGAATTTTCTCTATAACTATTTTTATACGAAGGTTCAAAAGCTAAAATTTTTAGAGTCCGAAGCCAAAATCCTAAGGAACATCATCGCAAAATTTCAGAGCTTGTTTCACAATATTTTTGGAGATATGATTTGTTGAAGTTAGGTATTTTTTCAGGCTCCCGAATTTCATCTCAAAGAGGTGATCGTGGGAAAATATTCATAACTCTCTATATGAGCATCAGATTGGAATTCTGTAAAATGTGACTGGAAGTACACAAAATTTAGTTTCTTGTCTATAAATTTCAGAGCCAAAGGAGCAAACAGTGACACATGGAAAGTCGTACAAGTTTTCTCTACTGAACTAGTCCATAATTAGGTCATTGTGGGAGAATGGACATAACTTTGTCTTGAAGAATCCAAATCAAGTCAAACCTGTGGAATTTGAAAGAAGCTTCAGAGGACTACTACAGAGCCGAATTTAATATATTGAGGATTTTTAAGTATAGAAATAAGTCAATTTCAATATCGAGCTCTTCAATAGCAAGTAAAAGGTGTGTATTTTTTTTTCCGAATTGCATAAGTCTTGTTTGAAGAATCAAGTTGAATTGATTCCAAGGGAATATTGTAGAATATATATCAGTATTGGATTCAAAAATGGCCCCTAAAAAGAATTCAACACCCATTAAGCCTTTCAAAGGCTCTACTATGACTCATGAAGACGAAGAATGGCAACATGACATATCAAAATTACAAGAGCAAGCGCAACAAATTTCGCTCTCGCAAAGAGCAACAAAAAATGACATGGAAGTTTTGAAGAAAGGCATGGAAACTAAGATGGATGGTTTGAAGAAAGGCATGGAATCTAAGATGGATGGTTTGAAGAATGGCATGCCAGCTAAGATGGATGGCATAGAAGTTGACATGGAATCTAAGATGGATGACATGGAAGCTAAGATGGAAAACATGAAGAATCATCTAAAAGAAGGCATGGAAGGTTTGACAAAGTTTATACAAGAAATGTTTCCTAATGGTGAAAAGATAGTAGAGTAAACTCATGATGAGAACAAAATAAATGTTAATCGTGATTTCATAAACTCTAATGTTGGAGGGAAGAACCACCATATTACAAAAATGGATATGAGGACGTTTGATGGAAAGGATCCTGTAACATGGATACTATAGATGAAGAAATATTTTGATCTCAATAATGTGCAAAACACACAAAATGTACGCATTACAACTTTACATTTAGAAAAAAATACATTTGTATGGTATTGATAGCTTTGCTCCCGTAAAAAAATTGTCACTTGGTCAATTTTTAATGGAGGAAATGATAGCACATTATGAGGATACAAAGAACAACACTTTCTTTAGCCAATTGATAAATCTCAAAAAAAATTGTTTAGTGGGGGAGCAAATTGAGGACTTCCAAAAAATGAATATAAGGGTAACTGATATTCCAGAGGAACACAGGATTGATATCTTCATAGGTATTTTAAAGGATAGCATCCAACATGAAGTTCGTGTTTTGGAACTTGATTCATTGGAGAAGGCATTCAGGTTGGAAAGAAAAATTGAATTTAAAATTATGGTGACAAGGAAGCCTACCACTCACTTCTATAAAGATGGAAGTGTTGCTACTCCTAGATTTCCACAACCTACAAGGTTGACACCACAAAAATTGGAAGAAAAAAGAGCAAAAGGGATTTTATAAAATTGTGATAGAAAATACACTAAAGGTCATAAGTGTGCTGAGAACAAATTATTTTACATAGATTTTGAAGAGGAAGAAGAAAATGAACAAGAATCTTCAAAAGAAGAAGATATACACCAAGAACCAGCCCTAGAAGAGGAAGAAATTAGTCCGACCATATCATGTAATGCATTGGCAGGAATTACCACTCCTCAAACTCTCAAGATAGAAGGAAATATCAAGAAGAAAAAGGTAAAAGTGATGATTGATTCAGGTAGTACCCATAATTTTATTCATTGTAAGGTAGCCAAGGAATTGAATTTTTTCCTATACCCAGCACCAGAATGTCAAGTGATGGTTGTAAATGGAGGAACTATTAATTGCTCTGGAAAATGCCATAATATCAAGCTAACCATGGGGGGATATGTATTGAATAGTCCAATGCTTTCCATTCCTATGGGAGGTGCTGATGTTGTACTAGGAGTACAATGGTTATAATAGTTGGGGACGGTAGCTTTTAATTTTCAAGAACTTTTCTTGAATTTTTTTTCAGAAGGAAAGGAAGTAGAATTATGAGGTTGTGCAGGGAAGTCGGGAAAGATAATAAGCTCTAATTTCATGACAAAGCTTATAAAGAAAGAAAAATGAGGTGTAATTGCACAATTATGCTCACTATAAGTTCCAACATCAAAATCATATATTTATGCAGATCTCCAAGAAGTCTTGGGAAATCATTCCAAGGTGTTTGAAACTCCCAAAGGACTCTCACCTATTCATGATTATGATCATGCTCTTCATTTGATTCCAGGAAGTGTTCCTCCAAACATCAGGCCTTATAGATATCCTTATGTCCAAAAGAGAGAAATTGAATGTATGATTGTAGAAATGTTAGAGGAGGGTATAATTCAACCTAGTAAAAGTTCTTTTTTTGCTCCTGTAGTATTGGTACACAAGAAGGATGGATCATGGCGCATGTGTCCAGATTATAGGGAGCTCAATAAGCTCACCATTAAAGATAAATTTTCCATTCCTGTGACTAATGAATTATTGGATGAATTACATGGAGCAATTTATTTTACCAAGTTGGATCTTCGTTCAGGATATCATCAAATTAGAATGAAGATTGAAGATATTCTGAAAACAGTATTTTGAACTCATGAGAGTCATTATGAATTTTTGGTCATGCCTTTTGGCCTTACCAATGCACCTTCTACATTTCAAGGGTTGATGAAGTCCATTTTCAAATCCTTCCTTAGAAAATTTGTGCTAGTATTTCTTGATGATATACTAATCTACAACAGGTCTTGGAAGGATCATGTTCAACATGTTGACAGGGTGCTCAAACTATTGCAGGAGAAACAATTGTATGCAAAAACATCCTAACGTTTCTTTGGAGTACAAGAGGTGGAATATCTGGGTCATATTGTATCTCATAAGGGTGTTAAGGTACACCCTAACAAAATTAATCCATTAAGGAATGGAAAGTCCCCACAACCATAAAATAGTTGTGAGGATTTCTTGGGTTAACAGGGTATTATCGCAAGTTTGTTAAGAATTATGGGAGAATAGTAGCACCTCTAATAACATTATTGAAGAAAGATGCATTTTCATGGACTCCTGAAGCAACTAAGGCCTTTGAACATCTTAAAGAGGCAATGTGCCTAACACTAGTCTTAGCTACGCCAGACTTCACAAAAACCTTTATTGTGGAATGTGATGCCTCAAGAAATGGAATTGGTGTTGTTTTAATGCAAGAAGGAAGACCCATTGCTTTTGAAAGTTGTCCAATCAAAGGAAAGTACTTACAAAAACCTATTTATGAGAAGTAAATGCTAGCAATACTGCATGCACTAAAGAAATGGAAAACTTACCTAATGGGAAGACACTTCAAGGTAAAAACTGATCATGATAGTCTTAAACACTTTTTGGAACAAAGACTATCTTCAGAAGAGTAGCAAAAATGGGTCACAAAGATGTTGGGTTATGACTTTGAAATAATCTACAAAAAAGGAAAGCTTAATGTTGTTGCAGATACACTCTCAAGAAAGACATTTCTATTATCCAAACTGCATTGATAATCAAGCAAGAGATGAATGGAAGAAGGATGAAGAAGTGTGGACACTCATTCAAAGCTCGCAACAAGATCCTAGTATTATATACAGCATTTAATGTAGAAAAAATGATTCCTTATGGTACAAATATTGCTTATATCTTTGTAAGAATTCCCAACTAAAACAAAAGATTCTTTTGGAATTGCACACTTCTCCTTTAGGAGGACACTCAGGATTTTTAAAAACCTTCAACAAGGTGAAGAAAGAATTTTTTTGGGATGGCCTTAAATATGATATTCAAAGGGGTGTGGCAGAATGTTTGGTTTTCTAATAGAATAAAGTTGAGACAATTAAGACCCCAAGTCTTCTACAACCTTTATCCATTCCAAGTCAATGTTGGGAGGAGATTTCAATGGATTTTATCACAGGTTTACCTAAGTCCGAAGGAAAGAGTGTCATCATGGTGGTAGTTGATAGACTTACCAAGTATGCACACTTTTGTGCATTATCTCATCCATTTAAAGCAAATATAGTTGCTACTACATTTATGGACACAATTCAAAATCTACATGGAAACCCAAGGGTTATTGTGAGCAACAAAGATCCCATTTTTACTAGAAATTTTTGGATGGAGTTATTTTCTTGTTTGGGTACTCAATTAGCTCATAGCTCATCTTATCATCCTCAATTCAATGGTCAAACTGAGATAGTAAATAAATGTTTGGAAGGATATATTCGTTGTTTTGTATCTGATAAACAAACACAATGGGTCAAGTGGTTACCTCTCGCTGAATGGTGGTATAACACTTCCTTCCATACTGCAGAAAAAATGACCCCATTTATGGAACTTTATGGATATCATCCACCATCCATCACATCATCTTTAAGAAAAAATTTGAAGTTTCAAGCAGTGGAAGATCACATCAAGAATCAACAAGAAGTTCTCCAGCTCTTAAAGGATAACCTGAATTTGGCACAAATCCGAATGAAACAATAGGCAGATCAACATCACAGTGAGAGAAGTTTTGATGTAGGAGACTAGGTATTTTTACGGCTACAACCATACAAACAAATGTCCCTCAAGCAAGCTAAGAAGGATAATAAATTATCTCCAAAGTACTATGGTCCTTACAAGGTGTTGCAAAAGATTGGTACTATGGCATACAAATTGGGGCTTCTTGCTTCTTCACGAGTGCATCCAATTTTCCATGTTTCATGCTTAAAGAAGGTTATAGGTGAAAATCTTCCAGTTCAAGCAATATTTCCAGAACTTGATGAGGAAGGAAAATTCATATTGGAACCTGAAACGGTCACGGAAACAAGAACTCGACAACTATGAAATCGATTAATTGCAGAGTATCTCATCAAGTGGAAGAACATACCCACTGAAGATTCTACATGGGAGGATGAGAATTTTATATAGAAGCACCCAGAGCTACTCAAGCATTTAGGACAACACTTTTTTGAAGGAGAGGGATATGTTAGGTCCCTTTATTACTAGTATAGTCCCTTGTTGTTAGTGCAACCCCCTTATTTTTATTATTGTACCCCTGTAACCCCCATATTGTTATTATTGTGCCCTTAAACTATTATTGTTAGCTTGGCTAGGATTAAATTGTGGCCCCACTAGGATTACATTGTGGTCCCATGGAATCCCATATATAGAAAGGAGTTTTTGTAATTTGTATCATCCAAGAATTGTTCATTCATGTAATGTACTGGAGGTTGTCCCCTCGAAGTGGCTTATTTCTAAGGCATTGATATCTCTTTTATTCTATTTTTGGAGCTGGTTTCACAACATTGATCATAGTGGATCATCTATTGAAATAATTTCAACTGTCTACATCAAGAAAATATGCCTCACTTGGAGGTTTTTCTAGTGCACCCTCCACCATCCTGGATCTAAAGTTACAAAACATGTGTTGCTAAAGTTGCATTGTGAAGACACTTTCAGAGAAAGCAAGTAGATATTCTAACAATTTAGAGGAGATTTATCACATTTATTCTCTTCTTCC
This sequence comes from Pinus albicaulis, assembly GCA_034641835.2. Taxonomy (NCBI): domain Eukaryota; kingdom Viridiplantae; phylum Streptophyta; class Pinopsida; order Pinales; family Pinaceae; genus Pinus; species Pinus albicaulis. The sequence goes on along the minus strand of CM076576.1, from coordinate 758,990,536 downwards.
TACCTCTATTCACTCTAGCTTACATGGCATAACCTTCAGAATCCCAATTTCAAGAATTAAGTAAATTGAATCCCAAGAAAATTGATGATGGACTTGAAGTTTAGTGTATGTTTATGTGGTTCATAGTCCTTGGAGAATGGTAAACATTACATATAAGGAATATTTGTACCATGTATATCCTCACAAAGGAGTCACCTCGTGTCAGATCAACAAGAGCTTGACCTTGATAGTGTTGAGTGAATTGAATCCATGACCTCTCAATAGTAGAGGTGTTTTACCGACAGGGACTCAACCAACTGAGCTAACCATTGGAACTAAGTTCATAATATGTTTATTTTCTATCTTTTGTCTTTTGATTTTGGTTTTTCGTTCGGGTGGGCATGGGTGGTGTGGTCAAAATGACTTGACAAAATCGTAAAAACCCATTGAACAAGGGTTAACCAAACTAAAATCCATAGCATGTGTTTTGTTTAATATATTGAACATTCATTTGAATATATAGTTTGGGAATGATATTTAGTAACTAGGGTAACTGAAAAATAGTGCAGAGTAGAGATTGAAAGAAAAAAATAAAAGATACCTAAAATTTTTTGATGCTCTCCTCATTTCCCTCAACTAAAAATGTTTCTGCATTTATAGACGCCATGACTGACCATGGTAGGACCTCCAAGAAGATGCCAAATATGAAATATCATCTCTTTGGTGTGACGGTGCAATATCAAATACGCAGATCGATATCGATTTCAAAAAACAACCACCTTGAATTATTCCTCCTTGTGATTCCATATCGATTTCCAAAAACAACTACCTTGAATTCTTCCTCCCTATGACTTCTCCTCTTCTTCCTCTTCTTTCCAATCCACCCACTCACGAAAAAAAAATCTCTTATTTTTTGTTTATAATAACAATTCGAACACAATAATATCTTACAACAAATTCATTTCTTTTTCATTCGTTTTCATTAATTGATTGGCATATCTCTTCATTTCAAGCACAAAATTTGTCATGGACCTTCCTCCTCCACTCACTTTGGAACATGGATTTTTTTTCACAAATTTTGTAAATAAAATAGGAATTTGAAATGTGTGCCACCATTAAATGGTATTTTTTTTTCTAATTATTCTATATTGGATACTGTGAGGCAGATTTTTGTTTTCTAATAAAAAAATATTATTTAAATATAAAATTGAAATTTTGTCTCCGTAATATAAAGTTTATTTTGAAAGATTAAATAGGAAAATGTTATTATCCTAATTTATATTTAATTTGTGTTTGCAATATATTCGCTCTTCATAAATTTACTATCGATTACATTTTTTTGTGAATCAACTATTGATTGAGGTTGGCAAGATGCCAATGATCTCATTCTCACTTTTGGATTGGAGGGAGATACAAAATGTTACATGTATATATTGAACATTGATAATAGAAGGTGATACACATAGTTATATGATTTATAATTAATATGACGAAAGGCACTCATCTCCTTCTCAACTTAATAGCACCTACCTCAAACCCTTGTAGGGTTCCACCCATATATTGCACAAGGCTTTTGGATTGAAAAGAAAGGCAAGGAAGTCAATGATTTCAAGGGAGAATCAGAGCCATGACACTTCTAAATATCACTTGGATTCTTGTCAGGTGTTTTCTATAACCAAGCTCAAAGGATTCTCTCATGTTCTATGTGCTTTTCACAATAATTCAACCTCGTAGACTTACTTTAAAGGCACATTATCCTACATAACTTAAAAACCTTTCAATGATGGAAATATACATGTGTATTATGATGATGGTGGTGTACATGTGGTTTTTTTGTATCCTATTTAGGGTGACGGGCATGTGTCTTACGTTTATGTCAACATGCACGTGTATTGCGTGATGGCATTGACCTTATGTCTTTTATTGGTATTTCATTGAGGTATATGTTGACAGTGGTAAGATATTCATATGGGCTTGGAGTTTTTGTTCATCATGGTTCCTATTAGTGTTACTTTCATTGAAATGTAGTTTATTGTACATAATTAAAATGACTAACATAAACCATCGATTCATATTATTGTAGTACTTGTTTGGTAGTCATTTTTTTGTTCCTAGACTAAATTAGTCATTCACGCTAGTCATTTTTAGTTTGATTACTTATTAGTTAGTCATATATTTTATCCTGGGACTAAATTAGTCATTTATATTAGTTTTTTTTAGGTAAGTCACTTAATTTTTCTAATTTTTGGTAGTATTTCACTTGGAAAATTTGTGGTGACTAAAGTTTTTAGTAACCTAGTCACTTATTTCTCATTTTCTACTAGTTCACACCCTCTAGGATGATCCTCCTGACTCTTGCTACACACTTCTTCCATCCTGATAGATATTTAGCATCAGATGTTGGAGGCTTTGAGATATCATGATCTATGAATTCATTCAACTGATTATCTTCCAACATTGCCTCCATCCTGTCCTTCCAAGCAATATAATTCGAACTACCGTCAAGGGCATATTCGAGTCTCAATCCATAGAAGGACATCCTGCTAGCTCTGAAGAATGATACTGCAAATTCAATTTACCTGAAAGGACAACTTTCAATTCTTCTCTTCTATTGTGATTTATGCTCTCATACCATGTAGAAAATCCTCATAGATTTAACTGATCTTGTAATATGCTAAAAACAAAACTTGAATCTATTCTACAAATTGTGCAAACTAATTATGATCGCACAATCACATGAACAAGAAAGAGAATGAATTTCAATCGCACAACAAAAATATTTATCGGGGGAAAGACTCATATAAAACCCCCTCTATTTGTATATTTCATAAGCCAAAGAATATGAGAATAATAAAATGCTTATCTCTTGCTTGAGAGCTCTCTGCACTATCTCTGTCTGTCTCACTGCATCCTAGGTTGACTCTGGCCAATACTTAGCCAAATTCATAGCCTTCCAAGCTCCTTCTTCCTTGCATATTTCAATTAGGAATTAGGCCCCTATTTAATGAGGAAATTCCCTAATAATAGCTGCACAATACATAAAGGCTCTTCCTTTGACTCCATGCACCATATGTATAATTGGATGATTATACAATTGATAGTACACTTCCCTTTAACTCCAATCTCAACTGAGTATCCCTCAGAACTGACATGCATGAGTTATTTTTGAGTGAATTAGCAATTATCTGATTGATCACTACATGTGAATTAAATCCAATTTAATTCACTAGACCTTTCACTAGTTCCTCCATCAGTTAGAAATAGTTAAAATGATTTTAAATCAAACAATTAATTTAATTAATTACAACTCAAAATCAACACAACAAGGGCTCCTAAAAATTAGGAGACACTCTGCATGCCTCTAGTTTAACCCTCAACTCAAATTAACTAAACAAACTAACACTTCCTCACTTATTTAACTCATACAAGATTTCATGTGATGTGGAATTATAATTTACTTCTAATTTAATTAAGGGAAAAATAAATTATAAACCTCTTATTGTTTCCATTTTCAATATTTCTTGTTGCAAATTTCAACACTATAGATAGGAAAACCCTGGTTGTGTAACCTCCTTGTGCAATTGAATGTCAATCAATAGGTTAAACTATGAACTTGGATGCCTACGATCCAATAAAGCTCAATGGAATGTTAGTTTCATCCAACCTTCATACCTTAATCCTTTGTGAAGTAGATTGTATGGAAGGTAGGGAACAAAAAAACAATTTTGAGCCTAAAGATGGAAGCCATATGGAATTTGTTGTAAAATTGAAGAGCTGAAAAAGAATAGTAATCACCAAGTACACAACTCCAATTACAAGATTATATGACTATCGTATTCAACCATTTCTAATGTCGAACAATTGTTGTACCTAGATCCCCTAAAAGTATAGGTACATCTTCCATTGTTTTGCAATAATTGGATTATATTTACTATCCCATTGTGAAATTATTCTTTACCCTAAATTATGGGTCATCATCAACTTTCCAAGCCAAGTAAATTCCAGTTAGAGAGAAAGCTAATCTCAAAGTCTTCCAATGATTGGGTCATTTTTATTTTCTTCTATCTCTTTAGATTCAGTCCAGGAACATTTCTGGGAAAAACATATTTTAACTTGTTTCATTTGTTGACACTATACTTTTCCAATGGAAGAGCAGTATGCTGACTCTTTTTCCTAAAAAGTCTCGACAAATTCTTTAACATACATGTAATAATAATTGTTGACATATTTATTACCAATTTTTTTCTTGTAATTGAACTTTTCCTAGTATGGAAGGAACTTCATGCTTGGGTAGAAGAGGAAATGTATCCTTGAAAATATCCTCTACGACACTTGAATTTAAAAATTTAACTCTAAAAAACATCTATGAGACTTGTGAAAGGAAAAATTTTCTTTCCTCTCCTAATTTGTTGCCTTTTGGTTTTGAGTTACTAGCCAACTTTACAAAGATGTTGAAGTTGATCAATGATGAATAATTATCTTGTATCTCAATATCCACCTGATGGCTAGTTTCCATATATATATATATATAGATATATATATAAATGAGGAATATGAATGTTATGATTTCACTATTTTCTATACTATGCCATTTTGAGCAAAGTCTGGACTATTTAGGAAAAGTGTCCAACAATGTGTAGCTATCATCATGTTTTCTCATTTCTATAACTTGCAACAGATTTAGAAGGAAATTATTCCTATTTGCATCACAACACCTATTTATTATTTCATGTTGTTGTGTAACCAGCTCCAAAAAGAGAAGAAAAGAGATATCAATGCCTTATAAATGAGCCACTTCGAGGGGGCAACCTCCAATACATTACATAAATGAACAATTCTTGGATGATACAATTTACAAAACCTCCTTTCTATATATAGGAGTCCATGGGGCCATAATGTAATCCTAGTGGGCCACAATGTAATCCTAGCCGACCTAACAATACTAATTTAAGGGCACAATAATAACAAAATGGGGGGTTACAAGGGTTCAATAATAACAATAAGGGGGTTACACTAACAATAATAAGGGACTATACTAGTGATATAGGGACCTAACATGCCCCTCTCCTTCAAAAAAGTGTTGTCCTCAACGCTTGAGTAGCTCCGGGTACTTCTGTATAAAATTATTATCCTCCCATGTAGAATCTTCAGTGGGTAAGTTCTTCCACTTGAAGAGATACTCTGAAATTGATCGATTCCGTAGCTGTCGAGTTCTTGTTTCCATGACCGCTTCAGGTTCCAATATGATTTTTCCTTCCTCATCAAGTTCTGGCAATATTGTTTGAACCGGAAGATTTTCACCTATAACCTTCTTTAAGCATGAAACATGGAAAACTGGATGTACTCGCGAAGAAGCAGGAAGCTCCAATTTGTATGCCATAGTACCAATCTTTTGCAACACCTTGTGAGGACCATAGTACTTTGGCGATAATTTATTATCCTTCTTTGCTTGCTTGAGGGACATTTGTTTGTATGGTTTTAGCCGTAAAAATACCCAATCTCCTACATCAAAACTTCTCTCGCTGCGATGTTGATCTGCCTGTTGTTTCATTCGATTTTGTGCCAAATTCAGGTTATCCTTTAAGAGTTGGAGAACTTCTTGTTGATGCTCGATGTGATCTTCCACTGCTTGAACCTTCAAATTTTCCTTTAAAGATGATGTGATCGATGGTGGATGATATCCATAAAGTGCCATAAATGGGGTCATTTTTGCTGCAGTATGGAAGGAAGTGTTATACCACCATTCAGCGAGAGGTAACCACTTGACCCATTGTGTTTGTTTATCAGATACAAAACAACAAAGATATCCTCCCAAACATTTATTTACTATCTCAGTTTGACCATCAGATTGAGGATGATAAGATGAGCTATGAGCTAATTGAGTACCCAAACAAGAAAATAACTCCGCCCAAAAATTTCCAGTAAAAATGGGATCTCTGTCGCTCACAATAACCCTTGGGCTTCCATGTAGCTTTTGAATTCTGTCCATAAATGTAGTAGCAACTGTACTTGCTTTAAATGGATGAGATAATGCACAAAAGTGTGCATACTTGGTAAGCCTATCAACTACCACCATGATGACACTTTTTCCTTTGGACTTAGGTAAAACTGTGATAAAATCCATTGAAATATCCTCCCAACGTTGACTTGGAATGGATAAAGGTTGTAGAAGTCCTGGGGTCTTAATTGTTTCCACTTTATTCTGCTGGAAAACCAAACATTCCGCCACAAACTTTCGAATATCAGATTTAAGGCCATCCCAAAAATATTCTTTCTTCACCCTGTGGTAAGTTTTTAAAAATCCTGAGTGTCCTCCTAAAGGAGAAGTGTGCAATTCCAGAAGAATCTTTTGTTTTAGTTGGGAATTCTTACAAAGATATAAGCGATCTTTGTACCATAAGGAATCATTTTTCCAATAAATGTATCAGATGTACTAGGATCTTTCAATTTTGCTCTTTTGGAAGTAAGGATATCTATAAGGCCTGATGTTTGGAGGAAAACTTCCTGAAATCAAATGAATAGCATGATCATGATCACGAATAGGTGGGAGTCCTTTGGGAGTTTCAAACACCTTGGAATGATTGTCCAAGACTTGTTGGAGATCTGCAGAAATAGATGATTTTGATGTTGAAACTTCTAGTGAGCATAATTGTGCAATTACACCTCGCTGTTCTTTCTTTAGAAGCTTTGTCATGACATTAGAGCTTATTATCCTTCCTGGCTTCCCTGCAATACCCCGTAATTCGACTTCCTTTCCTTCTGAAAAAAATTTCAAGAAAGTTCTTGAAAATTAAAAGCTACCGTCCCCAAAGATTGTAACCATTGTACTCCTAGTACAACATCAACACCTCCCATAGGAATGGAAAGCATTGAACTAGTCAATACATATTCCCCCATGGTTAGCTTGATATTATGGCATTTTCCAGAGCAATTTATAGTTCCTCCATTTGCAACCATCACTTGACATTCTCGTGCTAGGTATAGGATGGAATCTGGATTATCGCGATAGGGTAAATTCGTTTGGGTGGTTACTGTGATATCCCCCTGTGGTCTTCGCGGCTCGAGGTGCATACCGGGATGAAGGCGTCTGTTCACAAAGATGGTATGAGGATGTTCATATTAGCTTGAAATAACTTGATGGAATACAATAGAGAATTACCTCTTTGAAAACTTTAGAATCCTTTGGAGATCACTACGCAGCAAAGCAAGAGTCCTTCTTCACCGGCTCCAAATCCGAATCCTGCAATCAGTCAAAGCACCCGCGTAACTTCTGATATAACAAGTATTCTATCAATTAAATCAACAATAAACATCTAGATTATACACATCTGAGCCATTCATATCATACTAAACAAATATTGAAATAACAATATAACATTAAGCATTGAATGGACAAAACGAACATAGTTCTATTGATTTTGAAAGAAGGAGGATTACAACCATCGGTTGTACCAAGCCCTCCTCAGTCTCCCAATCTCTCCTCTCTATCAAGTGAAGAAGTCCAAGCCAACAAGCTCTCTAGGAGCCTCTTTGACTCTTGGCCTTCACAATGTCACACTATTCTCTATTCCACAAGTATACAAGAACTTTTGAGCAATCCTTCGACCTCCAATTAAGAGCCTTCAACTCCTTCTTATAGGAGAGGGAGAAGGCCATTGTTGCCCTTCTCTTTCCACTAGTTTGGAATGGAAAAGGCTTAGATGTTTCCTTGATCTCCATGCTTTTGCCTCTCTTGGAGTTCAGTCTCCTATGGCAATGACCAATAATGAACTGGTGCTTCTGCAGTTTCCTCTGTGCACTGACTCCTTCGTGAGGGAAATTCAGAGATTCAAATCTTTCTCCGCGCTCTTTTCCCAATTCAAACTTAAAACATGGGTAACGCGACCATCAAGTGTAAACAGAGCGTTGCCCTAGCCACTAACGCGGCCAATGTATTGCTTGACTGCGTTATAACGCTCTTGTTCTGTTCTATATATGCGTTACCCTGGCAGAAATAGGTTTAATTTAGGTATTTGTACTTCTTCCATATTTGTCTTCCCCTCTGAGCTGATGAGGAGGTATTTTGACCTGTAACAATAGGAAACAATTTAATTCCTTGGCTACCTTACAATGAATAAAATTATGGGTGCTACCTGAATCAATCAACACTATTACCTTTTTCTTCTTGATTTGTCCTTCTATCTTGAGAGTTTGGGGAGTGGTAATTCCTGCCAGTGCATTACACGATATGGTCGGATTCATTTCTTCCTCTTCTAGGGTTGGTTCCTGGTGTATATCCTCTTCTTGTTCATTTTCTTCTTCCTCTTCACAATCTATGTAAAATAATTTCTTCTCAGCACACTTATGACCTTAGTGTATTTTCTATCACAACTGTAGCAAATCCCTTTTGCTCTTTTTTCTTCCAATTGTTGTGGTGTCAACCTTGTAGGTTGTGGAAATCTAGGAGTAGCAACACTTCCCTCTTTATAGAAGTGAGTGGTAGGTTTCCTTGTCGCCATAATTTTACATTCAATTTTTCTTGCCAACCTGAATGCCTTCTCCAATGAATCAGGTTCCAAAACACGAACTTCATGTTGGATGTTATCCTTTAAAGTACCTATGAAGAGATCAATCCTGTGTTCCTCTGGAATATCAGTTACCCTTATATTCAATTTTTGGAAGTCCTCAATTTGCTCCCCCATTAAACCCTTTTGTTTGAGATTTATCAATTGGCTAAAGAAGGTGTTGCTCTTTGTATCCTCATAATGTGCTATCATTTCCTCCGTAAAAATTGACCAAGTGACAATTTTTTTACGGGAGCAAAGCCATTGATACCATACAAATGTATTTGGTTCTAAATGTAAAGTTGCAATGCGTACCTTTTGTGTGTTTTGCACGTTATGGAGATCAAAATATTGCTCCATCTGTAGTATCCATGTTACAGGATCCTTTCCATCAAATTTCCTCATATCCATTTTTGAATGAAATCACATTTAATGATTTATTTGTTCTCATCATGAGTTTCCTCTACTATCTTTTCACCATTAGGAAACATTTCTCGTATCAACTTTGCCAAACCTTCGATGTCTACTTTTAGATCCTTCTTCATGTTTTCCATGCTGTCTTTCATTTTTCATCGATCTTAGCTACCATGTCATCCATCTTAGATTCCATGCCTCCACTTCCATGCCATCCATCTTAGCTTCTAAACCATTCTAATTTAGTTTCCACGCCTTTCTTCAAAACTTCCATTTCATTTTTTATTGTTCTTTGCGAGAGCGAAATTTGCTCTTGTAATTTTGATATGTCATGTTGCCATTCTTCATCTTCATGAGTCATAGTAGAGCCTTCTGAAGGCTTAATGGGTGTTGAATTCTTTTTAGGGGCCATTTTAGAATCCAATAATGATATCTATTCTACAATATGCCCTTGGAATCAATTCAAATTGATTCTTCAAACAAGACTTATGCAATTCGTAAAAAAAATACACACCTTTTTCTTATTTTTGAGGAGCTCGATATTGAAATTGGATTATATTTGTGATTGCACATCTTCAATATCTAGAATTGGGTACTGAGGTAGCCTTTTAAATTATCTTTCGAATGCCACAGGTCTGACTTGATTTGGATTCTCCAAGGCAAATTTATGTCCAATCTCCCACAATGACTTAATTATGGACTGGTTTAGTAGAGCGAACTTCTATGACTTTCCACGTGTCACTGTTTTTTCCTTCGCCTCTAAAATTGATAGCCAAGAAATTAAAGTCCGTGTAATTGCGACCAATTTTTATGGCACTCCAATCTGATGCTCAGAGAGAGAGAGCTATTGAAATTTTCCCACGATCACCTTTTTGAGATGAAATTCGGGAGCCTGAAAAAACACTACCTTCCACAGATAATATCTCCAAAAATATTGTGAACCAAGCTCTGAAATTGTTTGAAAAGTTTCCTTAGGATTTCAGCTTCGCACCATAAAAATTTCAGATTCTGAACCTCAGTAGAAAAATTTTTATAGCACAAATGCCACGATGACCTCCTGCTTAGAGCAAAGGAAACCCTTGAATCCAAAAGCTTTGATTGTAATGTTGTGTAACTACCTAAAAATAGAAGAAAAGAGATATCAACGCCTTATAAATGAGCCACTTCGAGGGGGAAACCTCCAAGACATTACATAAATGAACAATTCTTGGATGATACAATTTACAAAACCTCCTTTCTATATATAGGAGTCCATGGGGCCATAATGTAATCCTAGTGGGCCACAATGTAATCCTAGCCGACCTAACAATAATAATTTAAGGGCAAAATAATAACAATATGGGGGTTACAAGGGTACAATAATAACAATAAGGGGGTTACACTAACAACAATAAGGGACTATACTAGTAATATAGGGACCTAACATTTTATTATCTTTGTCTTCTTCTTTACATAGAATACATAATTACATAGTGAATATGAAGACTGACCTAGCTACACTTTTCAACACTCCCTCTTAACTAGGGAGGTATTCATATAGGGACATGGTCACTTTCAAATTGAAGAATCTCATAAGAAGAATCAGATCGGTAATTGCATCTGTATAACATCATATCAACCAGCATTTTCCTAGTGCAGGGCCTTAACTAACAACCCCATTTCTAAGCGAGACAATGGGCTACAATGTTGGCGAGACATATGACTAATATAAACCATAGTCATTGTCTCTCCAAGGTACATATTCCACCCAAGTGTTCCCAAAGTATTAACTTCTTGGAATATTCTTCTCTTGGGTAGCCAACCCTCAAATAATATCAGTCCTCGATTACTCTTATCTTGAATTCCCTATCTCATTCTCAAAGAGTATCGAATGCCAGATTATTACCCAATCCTCCATTCTATCTTCCAGGTGAAGACTAGAATGTTGTGTCTATCCATTCTCTCCACATGGCCTTCACTAAGACTTACAGATGTTAGTCCTGGTCTAGTGCATGACACATGTATTAGAGAATCACATATGTCTCTCCCTCTTAACATAGGAAGGACATACTTCAAGTTTCTTCCAAGTAAGAAACTTACCACCAGGCTCCCTCTCAACCAGGGTCCTATAGCAGCAATCCAGCTAGTCATGAATAATTCCTCCCCTTGATGTCATGGATTTCAATATTGACGAATCTTCAACTTTTGGCTTCTTAGGGCACAAATCATCCATCACTTTCAGTCATGAGTCATGTCCACTATCAGAAAGTGATTCATCAGTATCTCTCATCTAGTCCATCATTATGCCATGTTGCTTTCCTTCAAATCATCTCCAAGGATCATGTATCCTTTCTCATGATTAGCATCCCTACACAAATTCATCTAGATAAACATATACATATGAACCTTTTAAAATAAAATTTACCTCAGTGATGATATTTCACCATGACATCTTCATGTAAGCATCGAAATCCTATTTTTAGATTGACACATCTCCTAATGATATGTTTTTTCAAGGGTCTTCTTATTTACCATACTTTTGTCAGAGTCTACATATCCTCTCAGGAGATCTCCTAGTCACATCTTCTTGGCTTCCAGATGATAACTGCCTCTTGACATGGTTGCATTTCATGATCTCTTCCTCTCCACACATTATTCATTCCCAAGAACTTACAAATTTTCTAGTTTCTCGTTCATATACAACCACCTCATATTCCATAAGGACATATTATGTTGATTTCATCTATCAGTGCACTTAGAGATCCTTTCTTCATAGATCATACTTCTCAATACGGAAGTTTATTACCTAAAACCATATGACATGACTTCACAACATCTAGTGTCAGCATATAAATATATCCATACCTCATACATTTTTCCCTTGAGTCATTCTGTAGAATTTTATATATAATGAACGGATTCATTCCCTTTGCATGTTCCATCAATATGTCATCACATCCCAGAATTATGTTTCCATGATGACCCTTGATCTTGATGACTACTTTCTATTAGTAATGTTATCAGAGATTTTTCCCCAGAGATAATTCATCAAGAGCTCCTAACATGCCTTTTATCATGATGCTATAATATGAATTTCTTCCTATCGTACTATTTTACAACCAACAGAAATATCTTAAAGGATAAGATGATCTCAATCATAGTAGAGATCCCTTGCTTCTTCTTGATTATATTTCTTTGCATCTAGTTCTTTCCTCACATTTGAGATATGGGCTTCTTCCCTTTTCCTCTTGTCCTTGTCAGATTTAGGAAAATATCTTTTATAATTCCCAAGTTCATTACATCCAAATCATCGTACATTTTATGAATTCCTTCTTTTATTTTGAGGCCAAATTTTCTGAATCTTCCTTTCTTCCTGTAGGTGGCTGAAAAGGCTTGATTCCCTTCACTTGGTATTGTATCAGCTTTGGTTTTTAGTCTTGTTTCCTCTATTTTACATAGAGACCATAAATCATGGAATGGAGTGTCTTCTTTCTTCCCATATAAACTTGAAGTGAAGTTTCCCCATTCCTCTAGTAGAGCATTCAGCACCACTGTAGTCATCTCAGTGTCAGACATTACTTCTCCTAGTTCCTACAGTTGATCTCTTATTTCAGAAATCCTCATAAAGTATGAGGTTATTCCCTCTTCCCTTGGCAATTTAATTTTATATAGTTCTTGTCTCAGAGAGATTGCTTCTCCTACAGTACTCATATAGAATAGCTCTACCAGTTTCTCATATATTTATTTATTAGACTTTAGTTTTTATACATAGGGGATGATTGAGTCCTTAATGGATTCTATGAGAATCCTTTGGGCTCTGATTTCTCCCTTCATGTACTTGGCATGACCTGGAGTATCTTCTTTTGGTGGTTGAATTGTCGATCCATCGATGTAGTCCATAACTTTGTCTTCATTTAGATTCAAATATCTCCTCTTCTTCCATGCGCTAAAGTATGATGACCCAACCAGCTTGTTTTTTTCTTTACAATATGTCATCTTGACATATTTAAGTAAGGTCATAGATACTTACTTGAGTAGAGTGGCTTGTAGATTCCTTGATGATGATGAAGGAGTTAGGAATTTCTTCTAAGATAGAAATCTGCAATATAGGAGTTCTTGGATCCTTGATGGTAAAGGATATCTTCAGAAGTTGAAGTCCTTCTAAAAATGTCTTTATTTTGAATCTTTGATGGAAAAAGTTTCATCCCAAACTTTGATCTTCACTACCTAGAGTGCCTCCTTTGTCAAGCAGCCCTTGATATTAGTACCTTAGCTCTGATACCATGTTGAGAATTTGTAGGGCTGGTGTTTAATACAAATTCTCTTCTTGATAATCACTTGTGAGATTAATTGAGTTACTTATGTCTTCCCTTTGTTAGCTTATTAAATCTTTCATCAATTCAATTATCAAAAGACACGAGACACAAGAATTAGGCTCCTAGATCCAGGGAAAAACCTCTCCCTTTTGGAGATGAAAACACACAAGAAATTCTTCTTATATATTTTAGATGACAAGTACCATGACCGATAAATAGACCCTTGACCTATTTATGCATCCAAGACCTTGTCCTTACTTCTTTGATGTCCTTCAATGCCGGTCATTCTTCTATTCACCAAGGTGCACTGTTCTACACTAGTACTTTCTTTGAACCTTCAGTTGAATCTTCAGTTGATATATATAAGCTGTAATGATGAAAGTAGATCACATATTTACTTTCCTTCTTTCTTATCCTTTCCAATAGCTTCTTTTCTTTGTAGAACATCAAAAGAGTCTTTAACCGCATCTTTCCTATACACCGTTTTAGACCTTTTTCATTCACCTGAACCTCCCAAGTTGTCAATATCATTGTATATTAATTGCAAAAGAGAATCTAAAATGGTTTTTAACTATATTTTTGTGTCTGCTGTTTGATTTAGATTTTGCTCATTTAGCTGCGGAATCTTGCCACTTTCCGCAGCTGCTGCAACTTTCCGCAGCCATTTTGTGAAACTCTATGTTACAGGTGTCTTCAGGAAAAACGAGCCACATGGGCAAGTCAGAAATGATGTGGACATGGATCGTGTCCTATTGGCTTGAGCAAATTCACTTAAGGAGGCTGTGGTCAAAGGTGGCCAAGTGGAAGTCAACCGTAGAGTCCCACGGTGACAGGACTCTGTTTCTCATCACGTGAGGATTTGCATCACTATTTCTAACTTACGAGAGACACATCAACACCTGTACATGGCTCCATAAGCCAAATACAACATCCACTCTTCATAAATTTACTCCTCAACGCGGCCATGATCCTAGATCTCTGGACGTAATGGTTTACGTGTTTTCTATCAGCATAAACTTTAGGGAATTAGTTATATTTCCTTTGTTATAAATAATGCGTTTGCATACGCATATTAGATTAGTCTCCATTAGCCTCCAGATAGCTCTGTAATGTAATTACGTTGCCACCGTGCCATAATATCACCTCTTTGTTATGACTGCATTTTAATATATAAGAAGACTCTGTTTCCAAGCGTAATTCGTACTTGAAGGCTGTTGCCAAGGCTGGTGCAGAGGGCCCCTGCACATGCTGAGGTTTTGTGCATTATTGTATAGTTCTTGTTTTATTTCTTTAAGCTCATTGTGCCATAAGTCATTCATGTGTTTATACATTACATCTTTCATGGTATTTATGCTTCATTTCTGTTTATAATCTTTCATGCTTTACATCTTACTTCTGTCCATAATCTTTCATGTTTTATGTTGTTGTTAACTGATCAGTGTTCTTGTTTCAGATTACAAATAGGCAGCCCGGGCATTTGCATATCTTTTGAATAATGACATGGAATCAATATTGTTCTGCTGCTAATTTATTTTTCTTAGTTTTTGTTTAATTCCAGTACTGCTTTGTTTATTTCAGTCTTGCACATTTGTTTCCATAGTTAGATTTAGATATATTAAATTGCTCATGTCATTTTCAGTTACCTCCGAAAGCCACAGCTGGACTGATGGTGAGGGATTAAAGTATGAGTGTGTAGTTTGATATTAGTTTACTTTCTGCAAGTTAGATATATTAAATTGCTCATGTCATTTTCAGTTACCTCCGAAAGCCACAGCTGGACTGATGGTGAGGGATTGAAGTATGAGTGTGTAGTTTGATATTAGTTTACTTTCTGCAAGTTAGATATATTAAATTGCTCATGTCATTTTC
Organism: Pinus albicaulis; assembly: GCA_034641835.2. Lineage (NCBI taxonomy): Eukaryota > Viridiplantae > Streptophyta > Pinopsida > Pinales > Pinaceae > Pinus > Pinus albicaulis. The sequence continues at coordinate 758,975,436 of CM076576.1, read as the reverse complement.
ATTTACCTCCGAAAGCCACAGCTGGACTGATGGTGAGGGATTGAAGTATGAGTGTGTAGTTTGATATTAGTTTCTTTTTCTGCAAATTAGATATCAGATTGCTCAAGTTGTTTATGGTTACCTCCGAAAGCCATAGCTGGACTAATGGCGAGGGATCAGAATATAAGTTGATGTAGTTTGATTTAGATTTACTTTGTTGCAATTCTTGGATTTCTTTAAACATAGTTTCTTTTGTGTTTAGACAGCAGCAAGCATATTTTGGTTTTCATGCTCAATAGTTCATTGTTTTGATTTATTAAGCTAGCAGCACATTTTCATTTCCTTTCAAGTTTTGTCATTGTATGTTTCAAATTCCTTTTTAAGTTTGAAGTTGGTAAATCAATATAAAGGATATCATTGCCTTGAACAATCATAACCATACTTGTTTTTATTTTAGAATTTCCATCTCACATTAGAAAACCAAAAACGACAAAAAGGTAAGAAATAGGTTATCTTGCACATATAGTGCGCCACACTTCATCAGCTTACGAATCCCGGATTGATAAATTAATGTAGCAATTTAGGACACACTAAATTGACCAAACATTTTTGCGCCGTTGCCGGGGAAGTGTAACTAGGTAGCCAATTTCTTAAAAAAAAAAACAAAATAATAAAAGAAGGGAAAACTTGATAATTTCTTGAAGTATGCTCTCCTCTTGCACCTAGTGTGATCTGGAGGATCAGAAAAGAGAATTATTGGTTTAGTAATTTCTTAAGTATGCTCTCTTCTTGCACCTAGTGTGATCTAGAAGATCAGAAAGAGAATTATTATCCCTACTTAAAAAAAAAAAAATTACATGCATAGAGCAAGAGATTCTAGGGGAAGGTTTATAGCTAAAGCCAAGAGTTCAATTTTCACAACTCCATCTTCTTCAAGGCATAGACAAGAATCACCACCATCTACCCCTAGCCTTAAGATTTTTGGAATTCAAGGAGCAGCTGAATTAGAGGATTCTCCTATACCACCTACTAAATCTCATTCAGAAAAGGAAGAGACTCCCTCTCATCCTCCCTTGATAAAAGAACTAGAGGAATTTAAGGACTCTAAAGAAACTATCATGGCAGAGGAAGTAATAGATGGAGGTAGAGGTAGAGGTAGAAGAGGAGGAAACAATGAAGACAACAATGGTGAAGGAAATAATGGAAGAAATAGGGAAGGAGACAACTTGTTTGGATTCCCTATAGTTGATGAGGAAACTCATACAACAATGAAAAATATCTCACCATCTGTTCTCCCTAACTTTTATGGATTGCGAAGTGAGGATCCTGAAACATTTCTGTTTGAGTTTGAAGTTGTGTGCCAAACTTATGACTATATGGAAGACTCTCAAAAACTCAAACTGTTTCCTTCAACATTGAAGGGATCTGCTTTGAAATGGTTCATGGGATTAGCCACTCAATCTATTAGGACTTGGAATGAAATGAAACAAACATTTTTGGATAGATACTTGGAATATTGTATGCCCACCAATCACAAGGATGAGGTATTCAAAATGATGCAAAAAGAAGATGAAAATTTGGAAGACTTACTTGAAAGATTTCAATACAACTTTAAAAGAGCAAAGATGAGCAACTTAGATGATGAAACCTTGAAAGCCCTCATATTAAAAGCCATTAGAGATGAATGGATAGATATTTTAAACATGATGGGGAAAGGAGACATTTCTCAACTTTCACTTCGTGACATAACAGAACTATGTGTCCATCTCTCAAGAGGAAAATCTAAAACAGGAAAAGGGCCTAGGGATCCTTCTCTTATTAGGGCTAACAAATCTGCAACTGGATCAGTAAGTAGGGCAGAGATTGGTAACATGCTTGATGAATTAAAAACTGATATCTTAGGGAGCCTTAGTGAACAACTAGACACCCTTAAAATCCAAAACAAGCAGAAAGCAGAAACAGATGCTCTAGCCATCTTTTGTCCGAAATGTAGGAAGAAACATGCTTTAAGGGAATGTCCCTTGGATACAAAAGTTGTAGAAACATGTATAATTTTCTCAGAGAATCATGAGATCAAGGATTGTCCTTCAATTCCTGGACTCAAAGCTGTCTTTCAAGAAGACCCAAATTCAGTAGAATCTCTCTGTTTTGTTGCAAGAAGACCTTGGCAGGGACAACAAACCCAAGGGTTTAACAACCCTATGAATCTTCAAACCCCACCAAATTGGAATCCTTGGCAACAACCTTGGCCCCAACATCAAAATCCATATCAGCCATGGGTACAAGGGATGCAAAATCCTTATGGGAGATTTGTTCAATTTTATCAATATCCTCCATCTTTTCAAAATCAACAAGCTCCACAACTTCCAAACCCAAATCCACAACTTTCATTGCCATTTCCACAACAACAACCTTCTCAACAAAATCCAAATCCTCAACTCATGCTCCCATACCAACAAAAGACAAATCAACTTCCAGCTCAGCCATTGCCAAATCCTAACAATAAAAATCCTCAAAATACTTACATGGTAGAAGGACAACAATTTCCTACCTATATGATTGTTCCTCTCAACGATGTACAACTCAGATCCGGTAGAGTTTTAGAAAAACCTTCTATAGATATTCAAGAGCAAGATACCTCTGAGGAGGACTCTCTTCAAGTCAATAAGGGTTCTGAGGAAGAATCTCTTCAAAATTCAAGCATTCAAAAAGAAAAAGAAAAGCTAACAACCACAACTCCTATAGTTGAGCAATCTGCATCTTCATCTACACCTCCTTTTCCTAAAAGACTACAAATTGACAAGGGGGTGGAAAAACAAATCTTGTTGCCTAACTATGACTTTCTAGATGAATTGAAGAATGTTTGTATCAAGATTCCCTTGCTACAAGCCATTCGAGAAATTCCTATTCTAGCAAAAACCATAAAGGAGTTGAGTTTCAAAAGACCGGGAAGGAAACTAAAAGATACAAGAAGAATCCACCTGGTAGGAAAGATTGCAGATATTATGATGGGAAAAATTACCATGCAGAAGTATGTAGATCCAGGAAGTCCAATTGTCAAGACACATATAAATGGGATAGAAATTCCAAACACATTGATTGACTTAGGGTCTGCTATCAACATTATGAGTAGACAGACTATGGACCAGCTAAAACTTCCTAACCTTCTTTTTACACCTACTTTACTGCAACTTGCAGATCGATCAATTATTAAAACAGATGGTGTATTAGAAGATATTTCAGTCTCCTTAGATTCTTGGGAATATCCAGTAGATTTTATGATTTTGACTCCCAAGAGTAATCTAGGAGGGCACCCACTTATCTTAGGAAGACCTTGGCTAGCCACAAATGATGCTTTCATTAGTTGTAGATCTGGGGATATGTACATTGCTAATGGTAATTCGACAAAGAAAATCAATTTGTATCCTCCAGCAAAAGCAATCACATAAGTAGGAGACAATGAATGGGTTGATGATGAGGACACTATACAACCTGTCTTTACCATTTCTGAAATCAGTGAGGATAGTCAAATTCTGAACACATTAGAAAATTTTGAGACATCTTCAGAATATGACCCCACACAATTTCAGTTGGAATCTGACATAGAATATTTATCATTAAGACAAATGTCTCTTTACTCTATGGAAGAGTTTGGTAATTCTGCTATTGAGATTTTTCCAGAAAAAACATTGAATATCAACAAAAACTACTAAATGTAAACTTCTATTTATCCAATTTCTCTTCGTACAGTCAAGCGGGTTTTCCTCGACGTAGTAACTAAAAGAATGGTATAAATGGTAAATGGAGGGTATGCATTGATTACAGGGAATTGAACAAAGCAACTTTCAAGGATCACTTTCCTTTGCCTTTTATCGATCAGGTATTAGATACATTAGCAGGTAAAAAGTACTTTTCATTTTTGGATGGTTTTAGTGGCTATAATCAAATTCAGGTAGCACCTGAAGATCAAGATAAGACTACATTTACTTGTCCATGGGGAACTTTTGCCTACCGAGTGCTTCCTTTTGGGTTATGTAATGCACCTGCAACATTCCAAAGAGCAGTACTAGGAATTTTTTCTGATCTAATCCATGATTGTGTAGAGGCTTATATGGATGATTTTACAGTTTATGGTAATTCATTTGAAGAGGCATTAGAAAATTTGGAAAAAGTTCTCATAAGATGTAAAGAAACAAACCTTTCATTAAGCCATGAAAAATGCTTTATGATGTTTACTGAAGGTATTGTTTTAGGACATCATATTTCAGGAGATGGGATTAAGGTTGATAGATCAAAAGTTGAAGTCATCTCCAAGTTACCTATTCCAAATTGTCAAAGAGATGTTAGAAGTTTTCTAGGATTTACTGGTTACTATAAAAGATTTATAGAAAACTTCACTAAAATAGCATCTCCACTCTTCAAATTGCTTACAAAAGACTGTGAATTTAAATGGGATCCTGATTGTCAATCAGCTTTTGAAACTTTGAAAACAAGAATATCTGAAGCACCTATCTTGAGAGGACCAAACTGGAAACTCCCTTTCCATATTTCTACGGATGCTTCAGATACAGCTCTGGGAGCTGTGTTGGGTCAAAAAGATTTAGTTCCTTATGCCATTTATTATACCAGTAAAAATTTGACTCCCATAGAGTTGAACTATACTGTGACTGAAAAAGAGTTTTTAGCTGTTGTTCATGCAATCAATAAGTTTAGATATTATATAACAGGCTATGAAACTTTTATTCATACTGACCATTCTGCAATTAGATATTTAATGAACAAACCTGTTACTAATGGCAGAGTGACAAGATGGCTCTTACTTTTGCAAGAATTCAATATTACCGTGTTGGATAGACCAGGAAAACAAAATACAGTAGCTGATTTCTTGTCTAGGATTCAGAATACTAAAGAAGATTCTCCTGTAGAGGATAAGTTTCCTGATGAATACTTGTTTGCAGTAACTATTAAGACCCCTTGGTATGCAGATATTGCTAACTATTTGGTTACAGGAAAACTACCTTCACATTTATTTCCAAGAGAAAAACGAAAGATTATTCAGGAGAGTTCAAGATATTCATGGATTTCTAACAAATTGTTTAAAACAGGGCCAGATCTTGTGATCAGAAGATGTGTCAGGGAAGATGAAATGCCTGATATTCTTAAGGCATGTCATGATGAACCATGCGGCGGACACTTTGTAGACAAAAGGACGGCCTATAAAATCCTCTCTTTAGGATATTATTGGCCTTCCCTCTTCAAAGATGCAAAACAATATGTCAAAAGGTGTGACAGCTGCCAAAGAGTAGGGAAACCTACCCTTTCAAATGAAATGCCATTGAAAACATAGGTACTCATTGAACCCTTTGAAAAATGGGCTTTAGATTTCATTGGACCTATTAATCCACCATCTAAGCAAAAGAAGTATATATTGGTTTGTACCGATTATGTTACTAAATGGGTGGAAGCCAAAGCATTAGTGTCTGCTACTGAAAATTCAGTTGTTAATTTTCTTTATGAGGATATTTTTACTCGCTTTGGTGTTCCAAGAGAAATTGTGACAGATCAGGGAAGCCAATTCACATCCAACTTGGTGGAGAAGCTGATGGAAGAATATAAAATCAAGCACAGAAGATCTACTCCTTACCATCCGCAAGCAAATGGTCAAGTGGAGTCTACAAACAAAGTTCTTGAAAGTATCATCACCAAAAATGTTCATCTACATAGAAGAGATTGGGCAGAAAGGCTTCCTGAAGCCTTGTGGGCCTACAGAACTACATGGAGAAATACAATAGGACATTCTCCCTATGAACTTGTTTATGGGAAGGAAGTCCTACTCCCCATTGAGTTCCAAGTCAAGACCTTCAAGATAGCAGTTCAGTTGGGGATGGATCTATCAGAAGCCCAAAAGCATAGAATGGAGCAGTTGAACGAGCTAGATGAGATCAGACAAGAGGCAATTTTAAGAACCGATCTAGTTCAATATCAAAGAGCTAAATGGCATGACAAGTACATCAAAGAGAAGAAGTTTCAAGAAGGAGATTGGGCATTGTTATTTGATTCCAAGTTTAAAGATTTCCAAGGAAAATTTCAGACTCATTGGCTTGGGCCATATGATATTGACAAGATCTTTAGCAATGGAGCGGTAAGAATCAAGACCATTGATGAGTTTCAAACTCCTCTTATTGTGAATGGCCACAGATTGAAAGTTTATCATAAGCCACTCTCAAAAGAGGATTTTGTCAAAATGTTTCAAGAAAATTCTACAATCAGGCTAGTACAAAAGAATTCTTCTTCTCCACCAGCCTAGCTTTTGTTCTTTCAAAAAAAAAAAAAAAATATATATATATATATATATTTGTATAAGCTTGAAAACCAATCACTGATTGGCAGTCTTATACAGAAAATATAGGGTGAAAATCAGGAACACCTAACACTCTATATTTCCAAAAAAAAAAAATCTCTCTTTCATTTCACAAGTTTTGTGACCACCCATTCCACTTCATTCCACTTTATTCCACTTCATTTCACTCCATTCCACTTCATTTTATCTATTTCATTCCATTTTCACCAATAAAATTATTTTTCATGACCATTTCCATCTAGTCATTTGTCATCCGTTCATGTTCATTCACCCAAATAATAGCTGTGTCAGTTTCCGCAGCTGACATCTGTTTCCGCAGCTGACACCAGTTTCCGCAGCCAGAAGCAGATTCCGCAGCTACCACTCTGTTTTTCAAAAGAATGTACAGCCAGATGTTATTTCCACAATCATGAAATAAAATGCAGGTATGAGGACCAATTATGAAGACATGGAGCATTCAAGATATCAATGAGGAGCAACTAATTGAAGACCAAGGAAAAATGGCAAGAATTCCAAGGTATGAGTAAAATTTATTTCAAATAGCATTTAAAACACATTTTTATATAGTTGTAAACCATAAGCTCCATCCATTATGTGCAATGATTATATTGACAAATTCCGTAATCACTCCATGATCTTTGTACAATCCTTCCACAATCCTCGCATTCATTCTCAAACGGTCCCATAATTAAACCTCCGATCTTCACTCATACTCCGATATTCCACCTGTGATGAAGAAACGTAGTTGATTTGACTACGGCTTCTTTCAGCCGCATAAAATCCGTAGCCGTTGTTTAAACGTGCTTACATTTATTTTGCAGCCACCAAATTTTAAAACACTGTCGGATGTGTTATACTCCTCCTATTGTTCTATTAATCTCACAGCCGCATTTCCGCCGTGCTCACGTAACCCTTCTATGTTCCGCTTCTCTCCATTTCATTCTCTGTTATGCTACAGTCTGTATACCCACTCTCTGATATCTACCTACAGTCATCGTGCTCATTTCCGTTCATTCAGCCGTCCTACTTCCATTGAACCCTCCTCACGCAGGCAAGTTTTTAAAGAGCAGAAAGAAGGATGGGTAAATTGTTGAGAGCAGAACCAGAGGGACCTAAATTCATGGAAGGATATCCGCAAGTCAGGGATACATTGAAGAAGGCAAAGTGGCTGCGGTTTATCCAAAAGTTTAGAGGCTACCATAAAGAAGTGACAAAAGCTTTTGCAAGGTCGTTCAATGGCCTGGAGGTAGATATTGGAGACCTTAAGTTTACGGTGAATGAGGCATCTATAGCATCTGCCACATAACTTCTTCAAGAGGGTGAACGTTGGTTTAAGAATAAAAGCATTAGTGATGAAGCTTGGAGAGTAATTCTACATAACCCAGGTATGGACATAAATATTTTTAAAAGAGGAATTCCTATTCATGCTTTGAAAGAGGAATGGGCTACTTTGCTGCTAGTTGTTCAAAAATTCATCACCTGTGAAGGCCGTTTTGGGTCCATGTATATGTACCATACCAGATTGCTGATGAATTTTCTAGATAATCAAACTCTCAATCTCTCATATTTTCTATTAAATAGTTTGAAGAAGATGTCTGTGACTGTTCAGAAACATTTAGGGATGTAGAACCACATCTATATCACCATGGTCTTGTAAAAATTTTGATTGAAAAAGAGTTAAAGGAGAAGAAGGACACATGGGAACAATTTTTGATTAGAAATTTCTTTGAGGAACCTCAAGAAATTCCTAAAGGTAGCACATCAAGAAGGAGTAGGAGAAAAAGAACAAATAATGAAACTCAAAGTACTCCTACTACTACTATTGAAAGAACTAGTAGGGAAGAGAGACTGTCAAAAAGGAAGAAGAGAGAAACCAAGGGTAAAAAGCCAATAACATCAAAAGAGAGAAAAAGTATTGAGGCTATGCATCAAACCCCTTCTTCCGAAGAAGATCATCAAGTGTTATCTGAGAGATTGGTTCATCTTCAAGAACAGTTATCTATAGCCAAGAAGAAAGAGAAAGGGAAACAAAAGCAAAAAGATAGTGGTCCACAGCGTGTGAGAAGAAGTTCCAGGCTTAAGGGGAAGTTGAGGAAAACGCAAATGAAGGGACCTCATTTTATCGATTTGGGAGAAGAAACATCTGAACAGTCCCCAGCTGACTATAGTCCATCTCACTCTCAGTCATTCAGTGAACCTGGTTCATTTCATTCTCAGTCAGACATTGAACATAGTCCATCCCATTCTCAACCAGATGTTGATGTGAGCCCTTCTCAGCCAGATTTTGAAGACAACTCTCCTTCACGGCATTTTGGGGACAGCCCAATAAAAATGACACCTGATATAGACCCCAAGCAGCAAGAAGTATATGATTATATAGAATCTTTAGAAAAATCAGCTACAGGTCCCAGTACTTCGTCCATTCAGCCTCACACAGTACAAGATGATTTAGTCCAATCACTAAAACAAGAAGTCTTTGAGCTAGAGCTTTTAAATAGACACATCAAAAATGAAAATGAGACATTGAAGGAACAAAGTAAATTGGACAAAATCATTCATGATAATACCATGCTACATCTGGGAATATGGCAGAAGAAGAACAAGAAACTGAAAAGGAAACGCCAGAAGTTAAGCAGAGCACTGGTTAATATCAAATTCAGATGCTTAATGAAGAAGCCTGGGATGTTAGCAGCACCAAGGAAGAAGAGGAGAGGATTGGATGTATTGGCTGAAGTGTCAAGGCATATGAACTGAAGAAGGATTATCAAAATTTTGGTTGCATGAGGACATGCAACACCTTCACAGTGGGGGTATGTTGAGTCTCAAATCTACATATTTCCTATACACCTTTCTAGACCTTTTTCATTCACCTGAACCTTCCAAGTTGTCAATATCATTGTATATAAACTGCAAAAGAGCATCTAAAATGGTTTTTAACTATATTTTGTGTCTGCTGTTTGATTTATATTTTTGCTCATTTAGCTGCGGAATCTTGCCACTTTCGCAGCTGCTGTAACTTTCCGCAGCGATTTTGTGAAAGTCTATGTTGCAGGTGTCTTCAGGTAAAACGAGCCACATGGGCAAGTCATAAATGATGTGGACATGGACCGTGTCCTATTGGCTCGAGAAAATTCACTTAAGGAGGCTGTGGTCAAAGGTGGCCAAGTGGAAGTCAATCGTAGAGTCCCACGGTGACAGGACTCTGTTTCTCATCACGTGAGGATTTGCATGACCGTTTCTAACTTACGGGAGACACATCAACACCTGTACACGGCTCCATAAGCCGAATCCAACATCCACTCCTCATAGATTTAATCCTCACTGCGGCCATGATGCTGGATCCCTGTACGTGATGATTTACGTGTCTCCATCAGCATAAACTTTAGGGAATTAGTTATATTACCTTTGTTATAAATAACGCGTTTGCATACACATATTAGATTAGTCTCCATTAGCCTCCAGATAGCTCTGTAATGTAATTACGTTGCCACTGTGCCGTAATATCACCTCTCTGTTATGACTGCATTTTAATATATAAGAAGACTCTGTTTCCAAGCGTAATTCGTATTTGAAGGCTGTTGCCAAGGCTGGTGCAGAGGGCCCCTGCACACACTGAGGTTTTGTGCATTATTGTATAGTTTCTTTTTTATTTCTTTAAGTTCATTGTACCATAATTCATTCATGTGTTTATACATTACATCTTTCATGGTATTTATGCTTCATCTCTGTTTATAATCTTTCATGCTTTACATCTTACTTCTGTCCATAATCTTTCATGTTTTATGTTAACTGATCAGTGTTCTTGTTTAAGATTTCAAATAGGAAGCCCGGGCATTTGCATATATTTTGACTAATGACATGGAATCAATATTGTTCTACTGCTAATTTACTTTTTGTTTAATTCCAGCACTGCTTTGTTTATTTCAGTCTTGCACATTTGTTTCTGTAGTTAGATTTAGATATATTAAATTGCTCATGTCATTTTCAGTTACCTCCTAAAGCCACAACTGGACTGATGGTGAGGGATTGAAGTATGAATGTGTAGTTTGATATTAGTTTACTTTCCGCAAGTTAGATATATTAAATTTCTCATGTCATTTTCAGTTACCTCCGAAAGCCACAGCTAGACTGATGGTGAGGGATTGAAGTATGAGTGTGTAGTTTGATATTAGTTTACTTTCTACAAGTTAGATATTAAATTGCTCATGTCATTTTCTGCCACTTCCTAAATCCACACCGGAATGATGGTGAGGGATCAAGTATGAGTGTGTAGTTTGATATTAGTTTCTTTTTTCTCATAAATTAGATAACAGACACCAAGTTGTTTATGGTTACTCTCAAAGCCATAGTCGGAATAATGGTGAGGATCGTATTATAAGTTGATGTAGTTTGATTTAGATTTACTTTGTTGCAATTCTTGGATTTCTTTAAGCATAGTTTCTTTTGTGTTTAGACAGCAGCAAGGATAGTTTGGTTTTCATGCTCAATAGTTCACTATTTGATTTATTAGGCTAGCAGCAAATTTTCATTTCCTTTCAAGTTTTGTCATTGTATGTTTCAAATTTCTTTTGAAGTTTAAATTTGGTAAATCATTATAAAAGATGTAATTATGAAAAATGTTATACTTTTTATTTTAGAAATTCCATTTTAAAATTTCCCTCTACATTGAAAACCAAAAACGACTAAAAGGTAGAAATAGGTTATCTTGCACATATGAGTAAGCACACTTCATCGACACAGTCAGTTGATAAATTAATGTATGAAATTCAGGCCACACTAAATTGACCAAACTGTATCTCAATGAACTTGAGTTAGATTCCAATATCACAATTAGTAACAGAATTCACTTTAGAATATTAAAATGTCTTTGAACATATCTACACTTGAATACTTCTCTTATACTTTATTGGTCTGTGCTTCAGGGCAGATACATATGTTCATAGTTATACCTTTAAATAGATACTTACTTGAAGTGCTCATGATCAAGCATACAGAAAAAATCTGCAATTCGGTAATTTGTTGTATCTTGGATGAGTACGAACAACACCTTATGACCCTACTATAACACTGTAACATATAAACACTTCAAAATTCACACTAAATCCCATCAATAAATCTTCTTGAACCACCTGCAGAATCAAAATTGTTTGAGATTATCCGCACTATTTTCTTCCAATGTAGTCTAAGCTTGGTTTAAGAGAGATCCACAATTTTTGTCCTTTTGAAAATCTTTGGGGTATTTATATTTTTTTCCTTTTTATACAAGTGGTATATAAAGAGACAAATGTTATTGTCTGAAGGTTTACATGAATATTTAAGGCCGACCTATAAATTTGTTTGAAGGCCAACTTGACACATTATTTAGGCTTGTCTACATCGACCTTGTATGAGGGCCTAAAATATATACATTATTACAATTTCTAGAATTGGTCTTGGAGCATTTATAAATCTTCTGTCTGGCCGCCTTCACTTCTCTGAAAGAATAAAAACCCTGAATACATCAGGGAGAAGTATGTTTAGTCAAATAAAATATTTCTCATGAAGCCACAGATAAGTATTAGATACATTTTTATTCATATCTTGTGTATTTTATATATTTTATTAAATCGTCAATATGAAGATCGGCCTAGTTACACTTTTCCTTGCTTGGGCACTTCAGCTTGTACAACTCACGCAATCATACCTCAGATCTTCGGTCCAAATATTTCTGCCAACCTATAAAATTGAATTATTCATGTATCACACACCGATCCATTTGCCACCCCAATGTCAAATGAACCACTTGAAACACATTCATGTGCCTCACCTTCAAGGTGCATCATTGGTCCTGTAGCTTCAATCTACGGTACTTGGTTCCTTTGAAGCAAATGTCAGTTTCTCTACAAGACAGTTGCACTTGGATGCCCATCAAAAGTAGTTGCAGAATCACACTGGTGTGTTTAAAATCATTTTCCTGCCTCATTCTATTGTTATGAGGTCTCCCTGTATCCTTGATCTCTAGCAGAACTCTGCAGAAATTCAGATTATCTTTAGACCTTGGGAATTGAGTTCTCTCCATCATCACCAAGAGCCTCTTTTTCTGGGTCCTCCCACCCCCATTTCCTTTACTAGGAATGTAGGCATGGTGGAGTGATGCCAAGCTTGTTGCACCTACGTTCCTCACACAGGTGATATGCTGAAATCTGAAAGCTTTCTCATTTCTGTTTCTGTGGGGGTATCTTTTGCTCTTTCCATCCCTCCTCTCTCTTGATTTCTTTGAAATATCTTGCATGGTTTGGAGAAGAACCTTTGGAAACTCATTTTCATCCATTTCTCCTAATATTGGAGTCTTTCCTTTATCTTCTTCATTGTTTGTATAATCAAACCTTTAGTACTTTATTATTATACCACTTATCCCATTCGGTGAGAGGTTATTATTCTTCGATGTCATAGATGTTGTACCTCACACAGAGCTAGATTATGTACTCTGAATACTACTAATATTCAAATTAGGAAAAAACAAAATGTTAGACATAAAATTAATTCCAGAAATTCATATATATATGTCAACAAAGAATTTCATCAAAGCCCCATTTTATTATATACCAATTACAATGAGAAAATGAAGTACAAGATATTGAGGAAAAGACCTTGAAGCTAGGCAAAACAAGCCTCATTGACCCTATACATCATGTATGAAAAAATACTACTATATATGCTGGTAAGCCCACGATTGCATAATCTTGCTAGAAATAACTATTTAAAACTGAATCATGAAATCACACGATAATTAACAGAAAATGTGAAATCAAAATCAAGGTTTTTGCTAATTAAAATAACCCGGAAAGCGGTTTCCATAAATACCCAATATGGAAAATGCGGCCCTAGGGCTGCATTCACCTCCTGTTGTTAACCTAGCGGAGGTGGCTGAGTCTGGCGAAAAAATGGCCAATCACACTCCTCCCCATGACTTTCCAGTTGAAGGGTTTCTCCCTACGGTAAAATTAACAAACAGTTTATCTGCCACTCACATAAAGCGCCTCACTTAATTGTGCAATTCTGGGCCCATATGTGAAGATGGATAGTGATTGGCTATTGGATGATGGAATGAAGCTCAAGAACCTCTCCACAAGTGAGTACCTCAAAGTCCCACAGCAGATGAGGGTGGGATTTCCATGACACCCCTTGTGCTAAACAACACCAAAAAACTCTAAGCTAAAAAATTGGGCAGTGAGAGAAGTTATAAAGACCATACATAAACAATATTAGAATCTTTGAATATGGCTACATATCATACTTATATGTTTTGTGAGCCTCTCCCCTTTTACACTCTTCTAAAATTCTACTCTCATGGATAATTCTCATTATGATTGCAGGTTTACTCCAATATGTCTCCACTACCTCATATTTTACATTGTTGATTTGGTCAATCTTGACACCATCTGTCATACATTTATTTATTCCCCAAGGGTGCTTAATTCGACTAGATACATTTAATCACTTTCACACTAGAAGTAGTTTTATTCCTACTAAAGAGATTTATGGGTCCCTCTACCCTCCTTATTCATCTATTTAAATAAAAAAACAAAGATTATGTTCCAACAACTAAACTAATTAGTAATATTTACATCCCTTCTCTGTCTCACATAGTTTAACGATTCGTGTTCATCTACATTTTTCTTCTCGGGCTTGTCGGTCTTCTCATACTCTACAAATAATTTCTCTCTTTCTCTTCCATGTTGCAAATTCTTATGACAATTCTACTCACCTTCAACGAACTATATACCATATTCCTCCTTCTATTTCTGCGCCTTGTACTTCGGGATCAAAAGACTTAGCTTTCCTTTGCCTCTTTACAACTTGTTTAGTTGTATATACTTACTCCAGACCCCACAAAAATACCTACTCTGTACCGTGATCCAAGATCTTTCCTTGTAGATACCTTTAAGTAATACATATGAAGCATTTAAACATGAGCAAAAACATAAAATTAAGAACAAGGAGACAGAACTACTAAAAGTATTCACGAAGTTCGTCCAATTAGAACTATGTCTTTAAACCTTTATCTCCAATAGTGGAAGACCTTCATTCTATTAGTAGTGAGAATAAAAAGAAAAGAAGTAAGAAAAATACATAAAACACACCATATAAATGTGGAAAATTTAAAAAAAATGGAGATATGTGCAAAAGCAGAACAACACCATCATATTCATGCATGAGAGGTGTAAAAAATCCATATAAGGTACACCCTATTTGGACACTAGACAATTTCAACCCTGCGAAAATGTGGCTCGATCACTTCAGTTCCACTTCCTCACAGACCAACAGGGTTCCACCACCTCAAACTACATTCCCACCTTGCACAGTATGCTGAGCTTTATTCTCAAAATGAGGGTTTTATATTATTTTGAGGGTGGAGTTCTCAACTAACGTTTGTGATGTAATGGTAAGTTATTTAATTTACAAGGGAGGTAGGGATCAATCTCAGCCCCTGCCCCTGGAGCTCATTATAACGTATATAAAATTGGAGGTCGGTGCAGTCCACCAAACGCCATCCACATCCTCCTCCACACGTCATGATATGGTTTTCACGCCATTAGCCTCCCAAGTTGGAATAACAGTCATGGCCCCATGCCTATATTAAATTTATATGATTTGTATCGTTTGAGGGTGAGGGGGGGGTAGGTCATGATACCTTTATTTATAATTTTTTGTTTAAAAATAACCACAACCATTCACGTTAACGGATTTTGGGAGATATTAGACAAACTAACGATCCCAAATTTTTTCAAAAGTTGCGCCCGAGATTCATGGAAAGATGCAAGTACACCTCCTTAACTTCTTCCTCTCACCAAGTCAACCAAAACACGACCAGCTCTAAGTTTCACCTCAGACATTCAGTTCTGAACACGTTCACGATTGAAATCAACAGCCAGTCTTCATCTTGAAATTGATTTTCCCCATTCTTCCACTTTCATTTTGGGTCACACCACACCTTTGGTGTATGTAGGTCCACCCTGAATCACCTAGAGGAAGCTAGAAGACTCGGCAACTGTTAGGATTAGTTTTGAGTTTCCATAAATACAAATTAATTTTGATTATGAAGTTTATAGTGGCATGTCGAAATTTACAGAGTGTTAAATTTCAAAGAGCGGTGATAGTTTTCGATTATAATGAAGATTTATAAATATTAGATACATGAGTAGTAGTTTTAAGTATTACGTAATTTTAAAAATAAGTATTTATAAATCATTGACAACACACTTGCGTCATTGATCTGGTCTTTCCAGGTTTTGAAAGGATATCAATGAAATTGTCAATGTTTTCAGATCATAAAGCTCCAGAAAACTTACCTGAGATGGTATTTTTAGCAGGAGGACGAGGCATAAGTTCCATGGAATAGGCGAGTATCGGTCAACATTTTTGACCCAATTTCCAAAGCCAATGTTTAAGCACATTTGTTATACACTTTAGATACGAGATATGTTTGATTTTATATGTTATATGCATTTATTTGATATTAATGCTTTTATGTTGCATTATAGTAAGTGCATACAAAAACTACTGTTTAATATTTTCTATAAATACAACGTAAATGAATAAGGGTTCAGAAATTTTTGAAAATCATATTTAGTATATATATTATTTTTGATATTAATGAACTATTTTAGCAGTATTAAAATTTTATTAGTTATATGTTGAAGGTTTCAGTCCGGTCTCCTATTGTTTTCCTCTGTAATCAAAATTTGAATCCATAGATCTTCATAAATAAAGGTTAGAATAATAATTATATAAAATATGTTTTCCTTCAAATTATTCATATTTATGCAATTTTCATCTTAAATATCAGTAGAAATCATGTGGTTTCTTTTTTATGTTTACTTCTATTGTATCCTACTCTCATTAATTATTTATAAGAAATCTACATACTATCACACTATGTTAAAAATGGATTGTACGAACTATATCTAGTGTCTTTGTATCATAGAATCCATGCCAAATGGTTTTATATTTCCTTTCCAACCCAATTTCATATGATCCGATTAAGATCTATCCATTCTTCTAAGTACATAATACTTCGTCACTTGTTGCAGTGCAGAGAACCTTCAACTGAAAGAATACGTTTTGGTTAAATGTGGATTGGGGGTTGCCACATTTCCCCCGTAAGGGCTTTCTGTAAAGAGACCAAAAATACAAAACATATGGCTATCTTATTCAA
This sequence comes from Pinus albicaulis, assembly GCA_034641835.2. Lineage (NCBI taxonomy): Eukaryota > Viridiplantae > Streptophyta > Pinopsida > Pinales > Pinaceae > Pinus > Pinus albicaulis. The sequence goes on along the minus strand of CM076576.1, from coordinate 758,958,898 downwards.
TACTTTTTGGTTAGTGAAAAAGAAGTGGGAAAGATGCCTAAGTCAAGTGTTTGGAGTGAAAAAGATTCAAGGCTAAACATAGACATCAAAGAGAACTAATTTTTAGCCCATACACATATTTATGTACAGAAGTGGAGGTTGTTTCCATTGATTTCATTAGAAAAATTATTCATTACCCAGCTAGGGTCAAATTACACCTTGAATAGATCATATGATAGAGATTACAATTTCATTTAATTCCTGTTAAGAAAATTAATCAACAAATCTTGCCTCATTTTGGATAAGCATAAGTTGTTTTGAATTTGTGCACCACTCATCTTATGTTGATTGGAAGTCCTTATATACTATACAATGGGCAGAATCAATATCATATCAAAATGGACCTCGTGGAAACCTAAATAAAGTGACAATCAACTCCTTTGGACACACTCATCCTTAGAATCTACTATCTCTTCTTATCTTGGTTTGCTACAGGTCAATGAAAATTTCGCACTGGGGTTAGCCACTACATGTACGGCTTTTCCTAGGATTTATATTTCTAATCCACCTGCCTGTCTGCAGTAATTTCTGTCTCGATTTCATACATCTGTTGATCATGATCATCTCCCAATTAAAATTTCCATGGATCATGCAATTTAAAATCACTAACTCCTTTGCCACGGCCTTACAAAGTGCTTTATTTATCTATCATTTTTCTCCCTGGCTTCAATCACTAAAGGTAGAGTGCTGTTGGAAACGACGAAGCCTGACTCCTTTAGCTTCTCGCCCCTCTAGTCCCTGTTTTCCATATAACCTGGGCATTTGACCGTGTACTAAGATAGAAAAGCGCTTACCGTATATGATCATCGGGCGTAATCTCAACCGTCAGATCAAACACAGATCAACATCCCATGACCTGTTGCTCTTGTGGTCCCCGCGTTGCGCGTCAATTCCAAAACTGGGCAGTTTATTTCACACCACCTTTCAAGGGCAGGCGATATTCGTCAAATCCCAGCGATTCCATTCAGTAGGCGCCACGCGTCCCAGGTCACTGTTTCAATACCGCCCTCTCCCACGCATTAATGATCGACTCAGGATGCGCAGCGAAATCAATGACAGCCGTTAGATCTAGGAGCCTTCATCCGAGGGTGGTCGCTCTTTGAAGTTGCATATGCTTTAATCTAAGTTCATCGCGCCCATGGCCCACCATTTCACCGCCCCTTGATGCATTTGTAGCCGTGGATCTTGCTCCAAAATTGAACGGTCGGTATTGAAACACCGCGTCTCCATATCATCCTTCCACATACCCCCGTTGTACATCCTTCAGTCTCCCATGCGTTTATTTTTGTTATTAGGTCGAAAGTTCACCGTTTTGGTCAAATTTCACGTGTTCTTCCAACCTCTGCCAAAATCCTTCTCCACCACTCTATGTTTTCCACCACCCCATTTCACCTCACCACTTCGACAAGTCTGCACCACCATGTCCATGGATCCCGTCACGTCATCGACCCTGTGTCCAGTTTTCTTTAACATGTTCGTGGGTTTTGTAGGTTGCAGCGACGACAAATCGTCATTAATCTCTGCCTCCATTACAGAAGTCGAAGACGCATCTAAGAATCGGCTTACAGGGGAATAATTTATAAAGGAAAGCCCTAGGTAGTTGCCATGACATGACTCTCATTAAACTAGCAGGGTTCAAAGTCCATCAGACCCTCCGGAGCCATTCAAAACACAAATCGAGCAGATGGAGAAATTAATGGAGCATCGAAGAAATATCAATGAAAAATCAAGGAATGCAGTGTCCGGCACTGAAGAATTTAAATTCCAATTCAAATTTGGAAGACAGAGAGTACAGAGCACAAGAAGCAATGCTTTCAAGGTTTTATTTCAGCCAGATTTTCTTCAGGAAATGACAAAATGTTCAGGTGGATGTATCTCTATGCTGGGTTCCTGAAGAGATTTTATTCCCAGTGCATTTATTTCTACAAGTAGGTTATCAAGTACAGATAATATTACCTAGTCATTCAGTAGCTTGGGCGCGAATGTTTCCGCCATTTTGTTTTAATGAAACAATTAATTGTTTTCAACTACTTCTTTTATGAGTCTCTCCGCGTCTGCTTCTATAAAAACCAAGAAGATAGACATTGTAAGGGTTCCAGATTTTTATCAGAGAATGGTGCAGTGAAAGGCATTTTTGTATACATTTTGTATAAGCTCTTGTATGAAGGCTCAGAGCCCGTAGGGTCTAAGTGAGGAGGAGTTCTATCTGTATTATAGGATTCTTATCTTTGGTATCCCATAGTATGTAACTTCCTTTCATATGTTTAATACAAAATTTCATTTTATCCATCTTCTTGTATCATGTACTGGAATGCGAGTGGCTCACTGATTTTAGGTAAGTATTTATCCTAGTTGATACTCATACTTGGACCAGTCAAGTGCTTTAAATATGGCTCAGGCATGATATACTATTTCATGTTCATTTCATCCATCTTTCTGCTATATTAATTGCTTTGGGAGGGTGCTTTTAAAACGCCATTGTCATGTATGGATTCTTAGAATGATAAGCCCATATATGGTTCTGTTGTGTATCTGGGTATCATACCAAAGTTAACTAATATCTTCTTATATTTCTTTCATTGCATACACCTTCTGATATTTGATTTATGTGGCATATTACTTGAATCGGCCCTCTCTACATTAAATTGTCTCTTAACTGTCTGATGCTTTTGTGTTAGAGCTTTGGATCTTGTCTCTGCAGCATTACTTTCCCTGTGGCAGTTTATGTAAGTTCTGGTCCCATTTAAATCCATTTCCTTGTTTTACAAGAGATAGCAGGAGAGCCTTTTGGATTGACACCCAAGTTATATTATGTGCTCCTTGCTATGATAAGATGTCCTAGGCACTGGTCTATGGCAACTCTAGGCTGTCTCTAGGAGCGACAATATCTGTCGACAACATCTTTCTGGCGCCGTTTCCAGGGATCGGATTTAAGAAAATCATTATCCCTGGGCCTCGACAAACCATATTCACTCTCTAATTAGGTGAGCACAAAGAGTTGAAGAGTTGCATATCTCTCACCTTGATGACTCCATTGTTGTTTATTTGATAAATCTATTTGTAGTCCTGGCTCCCCGTAAGCCACACTTGATGTCAGATACATCACAGTCAAAGACACCTTCAGTGTCTGACCCTGAGAATATTATACATAAAAGAAGTTGGAAAGAGAAGAAATCAGTCCACGCTAAAATCCCCGAGTCTTCTGTAGAATATTATCCATCCTCTTCTTCTCAAGAAATCCAAGTAGAAAATCCCGACTCCACTGTGGGAGACACAGATTATTACTCAGATAGCCCACCCAGGGGTGGTGCTAGAATTAAAGATAATCTTCACCCTACTCCTGAGGCCGAAGAAGTTAAAGAAGTCACCGAAGTAGATGCTGTTAACCGTGAGCTATTCCCATCTACACCTCAGGCCACTGTGCAATATATTCCTATTGTTATTCATACTCCACTGCCACCCCCTCCTCTTCCTCCATTTGTACACCAGATTGCTGCACAACCCCCACCTCCCCCAATGGCTAATGTCCCAGCCTTTTTGTTGAACAAATATGCTCCCTTGGCATCACCTCAAGTGCTGAATGATATGCCACAAGATTATTTGAAGATCTTGCCCAGATTCACTGGAGAAAATGAAATTGATGCTCAGAAACACTTTGAGACTTTCTTCTCTTTTGCAGAGAACTTTAGTGTTGAACATCTAGATGTGGTCTTAAGACTGTTTGTACAATCTCTTGATGGTGAAGCTAGAAAATGGTTCAAAACATTAGGAAACTGTTCCATAACCACTTGGGATGATATGGAAAATACTTTTCTCAGAAAATGGGGAGAAAATAAAAATCATGGACAGTGTCTTACCGAGTTCAATACACTCAAGAAGAAACATAATGAAGGGGTGTCAGAATTTATCAAAATATTTAATAAGTTATATCTAAACCTTCCCGCCGATATGAAGCCTCATCAGAATGCTGCCAAAGTTGTTTTCATAGCAGCCTTTGACTCATATTTTGGTTTCTCTCTCAGGGAAAGAAAGCCTTCCACCTTAGATGATGCTCAGTCAGATGCCCTTGATTTGGAAGAAAAATTTGCTTCCACTGGAAAATTAAGAGGGAAAGCTGAACAAGATACCAGAAGAAGAGGCAAAGAGGAGGTCTCCACCTCTAATCAAGACAAGGATTCAGACAGAATTGAAGAAATGAGCAAAATGATTAAGAATATTTCTAATAAACTGGTCAAGCTTGAATTGGAGGCCAAGAATTCAGCCCCTAAGAATTTTCAGAATACTCCAAACAGAGGTTACAATCCTCAATATAGAAAGCCACCCCTGCAAATACATCCAAGGGAAGAAAAAGAGCAACAAGGTTAAGTTCCACACCCATTATTCCTGGAAGGCCCAGTAGATGACTTTACTGAAGATGCTCCTTATGATTTGCAAGATGCAAACCTTGCTTTCTCAAACAATGATGAAGTAGAATGCCCCTTGCATGAAGAAGAAGAAGAAATCAGGGACACAGAAGATGCAGAAATTGATCATTATTGCAAACAGTTCAATGATTTCATGCAAGCGCACTTCTATAGAAAATATGATCTCAGATCTTCCAGGAAGAGAACTCGGACTCAAGATCAAGAAGAAGAGCCTCTCCAGAAGGAAGCATCTGTTTAAAAGGAGTCAACGATGCAGAAAGCCACAGACAAAGGTAAAAGTTCTCTGAACAAACCTTTGCAGTCAAATGATCAAATTCCTTCTTCTTCAAAAGTAGTCACTCCTCCTAATACTGAGTCTGTATCAAAAGAAGTTAAACCTTCAGCTGAAAATAAAGAGCCAAAATAAGTTGTAATAGAGAAGTCCCCTCCTGCTTTCAATCTGCAAAAAGAACTTGAAAAATTCAAAATCCATGTTCCCCTGACTGAACTGTTGAAACAACCTGTATATCAATCTCAAGTTACTTCTCTCATACTCTCTCTTGAAGCACCAGTCATTCCAGATAGTCTCAACCTCCAAGAAGAAAGACCCATGGTAGTCTTTGGCCCACATGTCGAGGAGATAGACCCCTCTACTCCTCCATTTTATGTGTCTCTAGTAATTCATGACCTGCTGTTAGAAAATTGTATGCTAGATTCTGGAGCTTCCCATAATCTTATGCCTCTTTTAGTCATGGAACAACTAGGACTACAAATCACACATCCATATAAAGACCTATATTCATTTGATTCCAAAAGAGTTAAATTCTTGGGAATGATTAAAGATTTAGTGGTCAATTTGGCCCAAATTACAGCAAAAAGTGTAGTAATGGACATTGTGGTGGCTGACATCCCAGCTCGCTTTGGCATGTTGTTGTCAAGATCCTAGGGAGCGAAAATTGGTGGGTCACTCAAATTAGATTTAACCTATGCTACTATCCTTGTTTTTGGTGGCCAAGAAAGGAGGTTATACAGAGAAACCAGATTTGTCACGATGGTGACTAAGGCTGACAGCTCAGAAAATTCACCAGTCTACAGCAAGGAAGGGGATTTCTCATGTTTGATGTTAGAAGAAGATCAAAATTATGCTCATGAACCTTGCTTCTGTCAAATCAAGATTGAGCAGCCTTTAGGAGACCATGAAGTAGGAGTATGGACTCTACATTTGATGGAGCAAATTCAAGAGAAGGTAATGGGGCAGGAGTATTATTAATTTCTCCGACAGGCAAATGGGTGCCACTATCGTTTAAATTGGAATACAAAGCTACTAATAATGTGGCTGAATATGAAGCACTATTGCTAGAACTGCAGACAGCCAAGAGCATGGGTAGACAGAGTTTAAAGGTTCTGGGAGATTCTGAGCTGGTGGTCATACAAGTCAGAAATCAATGTCAAACCAAACATCCTCGGTTGAGGGCTTATAGAAATGAGGTTTGGGACATGGTGGAGAACTTCCTCTCGGCATTTAATATTCAGTTCATGCCCCGAGAACAGAACAGAATGGCAGATTCACTTGCTGTGGCTGCCATTACATTCCGTCCTCCCCAGAGCCCTCTCTTGAGGTATGAAGTCGAGGTACGTTATAGACCATCTATCCCAGATAATATCAAGCACTGGCAGGTATTTTAAGATGAGGAACAAATGAAGAGATTCCTGGAAATAGTGGGAAAATTCTCTAATATGGAGATTGATGATTGTGAAGAAGAGGAGGCTGAAGATATTTCAGAAAATAAGTGGGAAGAGAAAATGGTAGGAAGTAAAGTGTTGCAGCTGAAAGGAAATGTTATCCCTAGAGGGCTGGTCCCCCTAGAAAGACTGTTTGACAATAATGATGTCTCATTTCAACCTAGTAAAGTGGTAGAAGAAGATCAGGTGGAAGACCCGAACTTGGGCACTGATGCTGAGCCCAAGATTGTAAAATTATCCAAAAAGGTTCCAGAGGAATACAGGGAGAAATACCTGAAATTTTTTCAATCATATAAGGATGTATTTGCATGGTCCTATTAGGACCTTAAAGCTTTTGATATTAGTATAATGCAACATAAAATTCCTCTGAGGGAAGGTGCAAAACCTTATAAGCAGAAGCTCAGACAGATAAATCCTCTGCTGCTTCCCTCCATTGAAAAAGAATTCAAGAAGTTATTAAAGGCAAAAATAATTGTACCCTTGAGATATTCTGAATGGGTGGCGAATTTGGTCCTCGTCCGAAAGAAGAATGGAGAAATAAGGCTTTGTGTGGATTTCAGGAATTTAAACAGAGCATCTTTAAAAGATAATTATCCACTGCCCAAGATGGACCACATCCTGCAGAAAGTGGTTGGAGCCTCTAGAATGTCTATGATGGATGGTTTCTCTGGTTACAATCAAGTGGTTTTACTTCCAGAAGATCAAAAGAAGACTGCTTTCACCACACCATGGGGCACATTTATGTATGCCAAGATGCCTTTAGGATTGATCAATGCAGGGGCCACTTTCCAAAGGGCTATGGACATTGATTTTGTTGGGGAGCAAGATAAATTTCTGGTGGTGTACCTTGATGATATTACAGTGTTTTCAAAAAATGATGCTGAACATATTGAACATCTACGAAGAACCTTTGAAAAATGCAGAAGGTATGGTCTTTCTCTTAATCCAGAAAAGTCTTTATTTGCATTAGAGGAAGGCAAACTTTTGGGGCATATTTTAACTAAAGATGGGGTAAGGATAGATCCCAAAAGAGTAGAGGTTATAAATAACATCCCCCTCCCTAGAAATAAGAAAGAAGTGCAGGTGTTTTTAGGCCGGATAAATTTCCTAAGAAGATTTATTCCTAACTATGCTGAGATAGTCAGGCATATAACAGATATACTGAAGAAGAATAATGAGGTGAAATGGTCACAAGAATCACGGGAGGCCTTTGCTAGAATTAAAGCTGCATTTGCTAAAGCTCCTGTACTAGCTGGACCAGATCACACTAAACCATTTATGATCTTTTCTTTTGCGTCACCTCATACAGTAGCTGGAGTGTTATTACAGAAAAATGAAGAAAGATATGAACAGCCTATTGCCTTCTTCAGTCAGGTGCTCCATGATGCAGAACTGAAGTATAATATATTGGAGAAGCAGGCCTATGCCCTGGTGAAATCTCTCAAAGATTTTCACATATATATTTTGCAGTCTCACATCACTACATTTGTACCTACTGTAGCTGTAAAGGATATCATTGTTCAAGGAGACAGTGAAGGAAAAAGGGGAAGGTGGATTGCTAAAATACAGGAGTATGATCTAGATATCTGCCCTACCAAGTTGATCAAAGGACAGGGACTTGAAAAAATTCTATCTGAATCAAACTATCAAGCTCTGGGCATAAATTTGTCTATGATTTCAAGTGAAGAGTCTGAGAGTGAAATGGAGCAGCAAGGACTGGAAGTTGCTTCTCAGAAAACACATATAAAATATCTCACCAATCCATGGTACAAACAGATAGTGGAATATCTTTTGACACTCAGTTGTCCACCCAGCTGTGACAAATCAAAATACAGGGCTTTAAGACTGAAATCACAGAAGTATATAGTTGCTAATGGGTAGCTGTATTGGAGAGATCCTTCTGGAATCCTACTCCTGTGCCTCACAGAGGGTGAAGTAGAGAGTATAATGATGGAGTTTCATGAGGGAATCTGTGGAGGACATTATAGCTGGAGGGCTACAGCTCATAAAATCTTGAAGGCCAGTTTCTACTGGCCAAAATTATTTGGAGATGTTTTTACTTGGGTCAGAGCATGTGATAAGTGTCAGAAATTCGCTGAGAGACAGAAGTTGGCAGCTCTGCCCCTGATTCTAGTTTATGTGAATGAGCCATTTCAACAGTGGGGAATAGATTTTTTGGAGAAATACATCCCCCATCAAGTCGACAACATAAATGGATATTGACAGCCACAGATTACTTTACAAAATGGGTGGAAGCCATACCTGCAATGAATGCTACTAACACTGTCATCATAAAGTTCATGGAAGAAAACATCATATCCAGGTTTGGTTGTCCTGCTAAAATAGTGACTGATAATGCATAGGCCTTCAAATCTGCAAAAATTGTAAATTTCTGCCAGCATTATAATATTGCACTAAACCATTCCACAGCCTACTATCCACAGGGAAATGGCTTGGCAGAATCTTCTAACAAAACTTTGGTAAGGGCCTTGAAGAAAACTATAAATGAAAATCAGAAGAATTGGCATTCCCAATTGAAATTTTCTCTATGGGCAAATAGAATCACCAGAAAGAGAGCAACTGGGAAATCTCCATATGAATTGGTATACAGACGAGCAACAATGTTTCCTGTGTAGCTGGCTTTACCAGTGGCACATTTCATGCAGGAAAGTCAGGAGGAACCAGATGATATGACCAGGAGAATCAATCAATTGGTGGAGCTAGAGGAAACATGAGGCCAAGTGAGCCAAAGGCTGACTGAATATTAGGAGAAAATGAAACACATTTTTTATCAGCATGCTAAAGACAGGAAATTGCAGATTGGAGATCTGGTGCTCAGATGGGATGTCCGGAGGGCTGAAAAAGGAAAACATGGCAAGTTTGATCCACTTTGGTTCAACCCATTCAAAGTTGTGGAACAGAGAGGCAATAACATGTTCATATTGGAGAATTTCCAAGGTGACCTACTGGATGCCCCTGTAAATGGCCAATTCCTTAAGCCCTACTTCCAATTCTGATTCAGGCCGAAGGATCCTGATGTACCATAGTGTATATTAGTTTTGTTGTACCTTTGCTTGAATAATATGGGTGTCATAATGAAATATCAGGTGAAAAATAGAAATGCTGGAGGATAGAGTCAGCTGTAAAGATGATCAGGAAGGTCTGCGTAGTTCTCGGCACGTCCAAGGACGAACATGCCGTCCCCAAGTGGAGCCAATGTTGATCATGATGATCTCCCCATTAAAATTTTCATGGACCATCTGGTTTAAATCTTCTAACTCCTTCGCCCTGTCTTGCAAAGTGCCTTAGCTGTCTATCGTTGTTTTCTCCTGGCTTCAAAATCACATTCTAAAAGGGCTAGAAATTCATATTTGGAAACATTCGAGGCATAGCCCCTTTGGTCCTAGCCCCCTCCATCCTGTTTTCCATATAACCTGGGCATTTGACCGTGTACTAAGATAGAAAATCATTTACCGTATATGGTCATCAGGCGTAATCTTAGCCGTCAGATCAAACATAGATCAACGTCCCACGACCTGTTGCTCTTGTGGTCCCCGCGCTGCGTGTCAATTCCAAAACCGGCCCGTTTATTTCGCACCACCTTTCAAGGGCAGGCGGTATTCGTCAAATCCCAGTGATTCCATTCAGTAGGCGCCACGCGTCCCAGGTCACTGTTTCAATAACGCCCTCTCCCGTGCATTAATTATCGACTCAGGACGCGCAACGAAATCAATGACAGTCGTTAGATCTAGGAGCCTTCATCCGAGGGTGGTCGCTCTCTGAAGTTGCATATGCTTTAATCTAAGTTCATCGCGCCCATGGCCCACCATTTCACCGCCCCTTGATGCATTTGTAGCCGTGGATCTTGCTCCAAAATTGAACAGTCGGTATTGAAACACCACGTCTCCATATCATCCTTCCACGTACCCCCGTCCTACATCCGTCAGTCTCCCAAGCGTTTATTTTTGTTATTAGGTCGAAAGTTCACCGTTTTGGTCAAATTTCACGTGTTCTTCCAACCTCTGCCAAAATCCTTCTCCGCCACTCCTCTATGTTTTCCGCCACCCCATTTCACCTCACCACTTCGACAATTCTGCACCACCATGTCCATGGATCCCGTCACGTCATCGCCCCTGTGTCCGGTTTTCTTTAACATGTTTGTGGGTTTTGCAGGTTGCAGCGACGAGAAATCGCCATTAATCTCTGCCTCCATTACAGAAGTCGAAGACGCATCTAAGAATCGGCTTACAAGGGAAGAATTTATAAAGGAAAGCCCTGGGTAGTTGTCGTGACATGACTCTCATTAAAGTAGCAGGGTTCAAAGTCTATGAGACCCTCCGGAGCCATTCAAAACACAGATCGAGCAGATGGAGAAATTAATGGAGCATCGAAGAAATATCAATGAAAAATCAAGGAATGCAGTGTCAAGCATTGAAGAATTTAAATTCCAATTCAAAGTTGGAAGACAGAGAGTACAAAGCACAAGAAGCAATGCTTTCAAGGTTTTATTTCAGCCAGATTTTCTTCAGGAAAGGACAGAATGTTTAGGTGGATGTATCTCTATGCTGGGTTTCTGAAGAGATTTTCTTCCCAGTGCATTTATTTCTACAAGCAGGTTATCAAGTACATATAATATTACCTAGTCATTCAGTAGCTTGGGCGCGAATTTTTCGGCCATTTTGTTTTAATGAAACAATTAATTGTTTTCACCTACTTCTTTTATGAGTCTCTCTACGTCTACTTCTATAAAAACCAAGAAGAAAGACATTGTAAGGATTCCAGATTTTTATCAGAGAATGGTGCAGTGAAAGGAATTTGTGTATACATTTTGTATAAGCTCTTGTATGAAGGCTTAGAGCCCGTAGGGTCTCAGTGAGGAGGAGTTCTATCTGTATTAGAGGATTCTGATCTTTGGTATCCCACAGTATGTAACTTCCTTTCATATGTTTAATACAACATTTCATTTTATCCATCTTCTTGTATCATGTACTGGAATGCGAGTGGCTCACTGATTTTAGGTAAGGATTTATCCTAGTTGATACCCATACTTGGATCAGTCAAGCGCTTTAAATATGGCTCAAGCATGATATACTGTTTCATGTTCATTTCATCCATCTTTCTACTATATTAATTACTTTGGGAGGGTGCTTTTAAAACACCATTGTCATGTATGGATTCTTAGAATGATAAGCCCATATATGGTTCTGTTGTGTATCTGGGTATCATACCAAAGTTAACTAATATCTTCTTATATTTCTTTCACTGCATACACCTTCTGATATTTGATTTCTGTGGCATATTACTTGAATCGGCCCTCTCTACAGTAAATTGTCTCTTAACTGTCTGATGCTTTTGTGTTAGAGCTTTGCATCTTGTCTCTGCAGCATTACTTTCCCTGTGGAAGTTTCTGTAAGTTCTAGTCCCATTTAAATCCATTTCCTTGTTTTATAAGAGATAGTAGGAGAGCCTTTTCGATTGACACCCGAGTTATATTATGTGCTCCTTGCTATGATAAGATGTCCTAGGCACTGGTCTATGGCAACTCTAGGCTGTCTCTAGGAGCGACAATATCTGTCGACAACACTTCCAACAAGTTTCTTGTACTTTGCTGGATATTCAAATGGTTTTCATTCTTGTGAAGTGAGTTTCATATTTTGTTCCAATGGAGTAGCAATATGATTACAATCCATCATACCATATTTTTTCAATAACTTTGTGACATATTTCCTTTGTGATATAAAAATATGTTGAGGTTTTTGATCAACTTCAATTCCAGGATAATAATGAAGTAAACCTAAATTTGTCATATCAAAAACATTTTTCAATTCCTTCTTAATAAATGGTATATATTCACCATTGTTCCATGTAATAATCGAATCATCAACATATACAACTAGATATATAAAATTGATCTTCCAATGTTCTTAACAAAAAGAGTTCCATCATCTAGGTAAAAATGATTATAATTCAATTGAAGAAGATGTTCAGTTACACGTGATGCTTGTTTCATGACATACAAAGAATTCATTAATTTTCATATATTTGTTTCTTTCCCTTTGACAAAAAAAGCCTTATGGGTGAAACATGTAAAAATCTTCCTTTAAATTTCCATTTAAGAAAGTATTTTTAATATCCATATGATGAGTTATCCATCCTCTCTGAGCAGCAATAGAAAAAAAAGTTCTAATAGTTCCCAATCTAGTTGTAGGAGAAAGTGTCTTTGTATATTCAACACCCTCTTTCTGTTCATATCACTTTGCTACAAATCTTTCCTTGTGCTTATCAAGTGAACCATCAAATTCTTACTTATTTTTATAAACCCATTTTCAACCAATAGTTTTGTTGCCAACATGAGGATCCACTGGCCTCTAAGTTCCATTTTTTATGAAGAAATCATACTCCTTTTGCATTGCATCTTTCCACCCATCATAACTAGCAACTCCTTCAAAACAAGTAGAGTCGTAATGAAAAGAAAAAATGTATTCAAAATCATGAGAACAATTACCTAAAGAAATCCAAATCCCAAACTCATCATATTTCCTTGGGAATGTTCTAATACGAGTTGATCTTCGTATAGGTTTTGAAGCCTGAAGTTGCTCATATTGTGAAACTGGCTCTTCATTACTCTTTGTCCTAATTTATGTCCTTGTTGTCTCTGTCCCTGCTATCCTTGCATAAATACTTTTATCATCGAATTTCTCTTCAGCAGCATAATTATTATCATCATTGAGAGAAAATTTTGAAGGAAAATCCACAAACTAATATAAAATGGGAATCCCCCCTTTAGGACGTGGAAGAATATTATCAGATTCATAATAAAAATTTTGTAGACACAAACTTCACTAAATTATTAACTTTCCTATCAATAGTGGACGCATCTTTATTAGATTAAAAAAAAACTACATCTCTTGAAAAAATCAACTCTTTATTCTCTTCATCATATAATCTGTATGCTTTAGAGGCCATAGAATATCCCAAAAATATACATTTTCTGCTTCTTCCACTAAATTTATTTATTTGTTGTTTTTGAATCAAAGCATAACATTGAGAATCAAAAACTCTAAAATGTTGAACAACATGAAGACGACTATGCCAAATCTCATATGGAGTTTTATTGTTGATAACAAAAAAAGGAAATTTATTTCTAATATAAGTTGCACAAAGCACTTCTTCTCCCAAAAAAATCAATTTTACACTTTTTAAAAAACATCATCGATCTAACCATATTAAGCAGTAGTCTCTTCATTCATTCATAAGGTATTGTGGTTTATTGTTTGATGCCATTCTCTTGCAAATAATTTTCAAAAATATGTGAAGTATATTCTTTCCCATTATCAATTCTTATAGTGCCTATATTAAGCCGAGCTTCATTTGTAATTAAGAGGTGATTGTTTTTAAACACATAAAAAAATTGTGATTTTTCTTTAATAAGATGGATGCAACACATCCTCAAATAATCATAAATAAATGTCAGTGTATATTTCTTTCCATTAGGAGTTTCAATAGGCATAGGTCCACATAAATATGAATGTATGAAACTTAATTTTATTGAAGCTCTCGAAGTAGAAGTTTGAAAAGACTCTTTGTGATGCTTCCCCAAGATATAAGAATTACAGGGACTAAGGTTTCCTCGAACTGTTGGAATCCCCTTAATCCCTTGTTTTCTCATAATTCTAATGTTTTCATAATTAATATGACCAAAACGAGCATTCCACAATAAACTTGATGACATGGTATCATTTTATTGAACTGAATGATTAGTATTTAATGCAATAAATAACATACCTTTAAAATTTAATAATTAGTCTTCTTCCACACCAGTCATTACAGTCTCATTGTTGGCTGCTATTTGAGTCTCTACTTTTCCACCAAATATGTGTATTGAATGTCCCTTATGTATGGTTTATATAAGTGACAATAAATTCCTTTAAAACAGTGGGATGCAAAGAACATCACTTAAAATATAATCTACAAATCCATGAATATTTAATTGAATAAAACCAATCCCTGATGGTTTGATTTGAGATTTATAGGAAAAATACACTACTCCATCAATATTCTCACTGAATATTTCAACAAATCTCTTATAACGGTCATATGACAAGTGGCACTTATGTTTAAAATCCAACTATCATGCCATCAAGAAAATGAGGTACTACATATAGCTTCCATATTAAAATTACAATGGGCAACAACATAATGTGCATTCTCAGAAGAATTTCCTTTTTATGGAATTGGTTGATATTTATTTTCAATCATTTGGTCTATTCTTTGATTAATTTTCTCCGAGGGAACTCTACAATTTGAAGTAGTATATCCAATTTTACCACATCTAAAGATTTTTATAGTTGTTTTATCGGAATTTTTTTTTTTTTTATCATTATGTTGTTTATCTCCTTGATTATCTCCCCCCTCCCCCCTCGTTTCCTCTATAATACTTCCTACCTTGTCCTTTGTTACCCTTAGTATTTCTCATTGTTTTTTTTTAAGCCTTTTGATCTTTCTCAGAAAGATATAACGTTTCAGTATTAGATATGTGTAGAGTTTCTTTCTTAATCCTTCTCCCTTTTTGCAATTTTTCCTACTATTTTGTCAAAATATAAATATTTTAAATTCCCACTAGCCTGGAGAGATTCCAAGTAGTGTGAATAACTAGGGTAGAGGGATTTTATAAAGGAACTAGGTTTTAGATCAACTTTAACACTAGTAGAATCAATTTCATGATTGATGGCTTTAATTTTAGCAAGCAAGATTCAATGGATCATTATCTTTCATTTCCATATTAAAAAACTTCAATAATAACTTAATTATCTCCATTTTTTAATTTGAATCATAAATCTCTTTCAAATTTTTTATTGCTTCATATGTCATTTTACTTTGAATAATGTATCTTCTTACCTCTTTTCATACTGAAGTGGAGATTAAAGCATATGCCTTTTTATACTTACTCTCCCAAATTGTTAATTGTTTTTCCTCATTATGTTGTTCAGGTGCATTACCTCCTTTCCTTCATAAACTCCATCCCACACATCATTAAAAATAAGTGTAATTTTAATTTTTTTGTACAACTCCTAGTAATTTTACTTTCCAGAAAGGACATCGAATTCATTTCTGCATAAAAATAATTTATAGAACTTCTTCTAAAAAAATAACTTATTTAATTATAGATAACTTGCCTTTAATCAGTATGTGTTACCTCTTATCCAAATAAAAAATTTAGTCAATCCGCAGACTGTCTATTCGAATTTATCCAGTCTTGAAATAAAAAATTCATCAAAGTCATTATAACAAACCAACACCGAGCAGGATGACTGATTATCAGATCTAACACAACCGTTCAATAGGTAGGCGACATTCAATCTTTGTTATAACACACAACTCTCACACAAGACTCGAGAAAATATTAAAAAATAATGGTATCATCGGACATGTAATAGTGAGACAAAATCAATGGTTAAGGCAACTCAAAGTGGCCCCACATGTGCATGAATGTCACACCCAACCAAAGGTCTACATAGGCTCTGAAGGATTCAATAGTGATTGGTGGCATGAGGCTTGCTGAACTTTAATAGAAAAGGTGGTCTAGGGAGGGAAAATTTTAAGGATGAAAGTATATTTTAAAGTTTAGTAACCTTGGCTAATATTATTAGTCCCTAATATCCGAAATTTAAAATGTTTGATAGCAATTTTGTAAAAAAAATTAGATTTTTAATTATTTTATATTAGAAAATATATAATATTGGCCACTTTTAAGGTAAAATTATTTTATATTATAAAATATGGGTGAATTATTTTTTAGAAAAATGGAAATTGACAAATCATTTTTTTGGAAAAGGCATGGAATATTAGCCCACTTGTGAATATTAGCTCCTACACATTTCCCTGCCAATACAGGGTCACTCTTGTGATTTTGAATACTACTAGAATGTGGTGGGGGAGTGGTTTCCAAAACCAAAGTGCATTTCCCATGTTCTATCAACTTGTGTTCATACGCACTCCGTAAGGTTACACTTCACCATGTCACACTCTGCTGGGTCCCATGTCGAATTACTAACTCCACAACATCTATGGAGTTCGAACAAGCAATATGAATTCAATGCTTTTCAAAACATTGCACTCTCATACCACTATTAAATGTGCTTGGAGATCTTCATAATAAAATGACAGTACTTCTACGATACTTTTTACTTAATTAGAAGGACATATTTATATAATCAAATTCAAAGGGAGGAAATTATGTCTCCTTAGCTATATGGGAAATTAATAGTCTATGTACTAACTATGATGATATAGAAAACCATAAAATATTATTCATTAAAGGTGATTTGTATATGTAAACTTGATAGTTTATGGTGCATCTCATGAGTGAAATGTTTAGGGGTTTTAACCAATTATGTCAATTTCATTAACACATTAGCATTATAATTTAAAACTGATTTTGCAAAAAATAAATAAGACATCAATACCATAACAATACACACAAGATAGCAAATGATGAAGGAGTTCACTCCTCCTGGGTTACATATCCTCATCCAAATTTCGATGTTGGGCCTCTTTCATTACGCTAAAAAAACTATGTCTTTACATCAAGTTAGAGTGCTTAGAATGCTAAAACAATGTCTCCAATGGCTCCAGAAAAGTAAAAAACCCCTAGTTGGGATCTTTCTCCACTCAAAAATTTCCAACCTGACTAAGTTATTCTCTATAAATTTTTTATGCTATCTGTGCTCCAATTTGCACCCACCAGCAAATTGTTTTACAATTTCCAACTTTTTCAGCCATGTGGAGTGACAAATTCTCCCCGCGTTGATGTGATTCCTGCCACATCGGGTGCAATTTGTCAAACATTAAAATGTGCTTGGTTATCCTTGAACAGATAAAATTTTTCCACTTGGAGCACAAATCGTCGTCAAATGTGGGATTGTTTGAACCGATTTATCGTAAATGGTTTAACTTTGGTTGAACTCTGGGTTGGTTTATCGTGTTGTGGTTTGGTTTGCGAGAACCTTGCCCGAGGCAGGTTCCACTCCCCATCCGCCATAACCCATAACACTAAATTGTTGATTGAACTATACCATGTGTTGTGCATCCTCTAACCGCTAGAAATGACCATTGCTCCATACTTTGGATTAAGATATACCATATGGTTTGAATGTATGGAATCATCGATGGTTTGATGGTTTTAAAACTTTGGTTAAACGTTAAACATATGGTTTCATATATAGTGTTGTGATTTTAATACATGGTCTGTGGTGTATATAATATATTGTTGGGGTAAGGGTTAACCCTAGACCCTTTCTACTGCCATGTGGTGTACTTGGGTGGACTGGAGTCTAGGGTTAACCTTGATGTCGACCCCGACTCTATAATAATGAAACTTTAAATACCACTTTTAATGCATAGATATTAAGAGATAACAGAAGCGAGTCAGTGGAGGGCTTGGTTGGCAGGCGATAGGTCTCGTGTCCAATCACTGCGAAGGCATCTCAGCCTTAAACAAAATTTTACATGGCCATTAGGAGGCCACATGGCAGCCAGGGATTGGCCAATGTGGCTCCTCATAACTCGTCCACCAAAAAATCACATGAACCAATATAAACTCATAGAATCTTGACCAATATTCACATGCCACTTGTACTCATCCCGTTGGCTAATGGTAGGCAGAATCGCCTTGCTCAATAATTGCCCATTCAGCGTATGGACTATTGACTAGGCATCCCTGCAAGCTCATTTTCAAAATTTTAGTTGTTTTCCAAATCTATCAGAACGTGATATTGTGAGCATCCGATGTCGACTTTGAGTGAAATGAGTTGCGTTCAATTAAGGGTGACAAGATTTTCCGTTTGGCGTTGCTTTAGAGCCAATTTTGAGGATTTTAAATTTTGAACATTTTCTTGATCCCTAGATCAAAAAGACACCTTAATAAAAACATAATAACAACAATTTTTTTTTTTCTAAGTAAAAGTATTCTATTAACAGTGAAAATATAGTACAACGGGCTAAAGCCTTAACAGTGCCTAGTGTGGAGGCAATTTAGACAGACAAAACATAGTTTGAGACTGCCCTGTAGGAGGGAAACCAACCTGTAGCAACCACCCTTTGAAAAAATCCCACGCAGGGGATTGAAATACTGTGAATTCTGAAGATTGTCACTGAAAAAGACTGGACCATGACTATAGATAACATAAAAACAACATAACAAGCCCTCTGGAGAGGGCAGAGACATAACAAGAAAATGATAAAAGAGAGCTGAATTACTCATCAGGAGCCACCTCCTCGATCCTGCACCCATAATCTTCCGGTTCGCCACGATCACTGAAGATATCTGCATCTGAGTGGACCGCTGTTTTGGAGGATGGATTGTCCACCAAATTTGCCTGACCGTGTCCAGAATCCTCCGGCAGAACCTCCTTGCTCTCGCTGGGTTGACCCCTCGAACCCAGAAGCGCCGCGTCTAGATTCGTGCACCCAACAGGACCCTGCCCCTCCGAAGGATTTTCAGTCTTCTCATCCTGGGGCTCCTCAAGAAAAACTACAGTAATGGCGACAGAGAATCTCGGACGGTTAAGGGAGCAATCAAATGAGAAGAGAGCGGTATGGGATTGTGCTGGCAGCGTAGAGGACGAGGGAGAGTCCAATCTGCATCCAGAACGGAGCAGACGACCATGAAGAAGACAGGGGAGGCTATCCGAGGGGGAAGAAATCTCTGAAGGCGAGCTGGGGGGGGAAGGCGAACGCCACCCAGTGCTTCTAGTAGACCCGCGCCTGCAACTCATCCTTTGCCTTAGCCTAGGCATGCTTGCAGCGGAATTGGAGCTAGAATTCCGGATGGCCGAAGGATTGACAGGGGGCTGTGTCGGAGGAGGGATCAGAAAGATAGTGGCTGACATGCAAGAACCAAAGAGATAAATGTGAATTCTATCGTCAACCTCCAAACAACAAGTGTTGCGGCTTCTTTTGCCAATGGTGGTGCGATTGTTCGCCCTGCCCGCATCAGGATGGCACCACCAGTTCACCGGCGCTGGGGAGAATGGGGCCATGGCATTTAACACCTCTCCTCTGCAACGAGCAAGCTTCAACATTGAATAACCAATCAATTGAACTTGATATGAAACGTTAACACAGCAGTCGAGACTGCCTCGAGTATCTGCCTCCGGATCGTAATGAGCACCCATATTAAATGCCATTAAGATCAAGCGATGAGCGTTTTAACAGTGATCAGGTGGGATCGTCGGTCTCATGCGGGAAGGCAGGTGGCCTCCCGTCTGGTGAACCTCCGTCCCATCAACGTAATTAACAGTGCCATCACCCGCATCCGGGAGATTCGCCTCATCGTGAATCAGATTTTGGCAATTCCCTCTTTGTTCGTTATCCTGGATTATGTCCAGCGTCCCTGCTATGAGATTGCGCTCACAATCAACACCCAGGTTGGCAAGAAGATCCGCAACTTTGTTGCCATCCCTTCTGGTGTGTTTGAAGAGGAGGGCCCGGTTATAATGAAGCCATCTCTCTATTTTCTCCAAGCGAGCCTCCAGTCGCCAACTACTAGAAATATTTTGCGCCTGAGCCCCATTAAGGAGTTGGGCAGCCATGTTGATGAGGATTTTCGAGTCTCCCTCTATCTCAATAGGATGCAGTCCTTTTTGTTGAGAGAGGAGAAGTCCTTGCCATAATCCCTCCAGCTACGCCGAGTTATTCGTGTCCCATCCAATACTTCCCAGGTAAACAACCATGGGTGTGCCTGTGTGATCCCTTATGATGCCCCCGAAGCTTGCCTTGCCTGGATTCCCTTTTGAAGCACCGTCGAAGTTGAGCTTGTAGGTGTTCTTTGGAGGATGAGTCCAAGTGTGTATGGTGTTGTCAGTTTTGGGGCATGTGTGCCTCAGCCCTCCAGGTTGAGGCTATAGACCCCAATTCTCCTAGATGGCTTTTTCCTTAGCCATAGTAGGATAGTCCTCTGTATTCCAAGATTTCAGAGCTAGAGTTTCCGTGAGATTGAGACAGAAATTTCTCCAAATGATGTCTATTGAAGTCCTCTGGTCCTTGAAAATGTGTTTGTTTCTCTCTTTTCAAATGGTCCAAAGGAGAAGGCCGAGGATGATTCTCCAAAGATGATTGAGAATTTCACTCTTGAAAGGGTGTTGATGCCAGTTGCGGATGGTGCTTCTTATGCCAGTATCAAGCCTGCAATTCCTTTGACACCTGAAGCTAACTTTCTCCCACATTTGGGTGGCAAGAGAGCAAGCAAAGAGGAGATGATGCTGTGTTTCCTCATTCGCACCGCAGTTGGGGCATATTTAGGGGCCATGGAAGTTTCTCTTCCGAAGATTATCCCATGTGAGGATTCGTTGATGACTAAGGAGCCAAAGGAATAAAGCTGCTTTAGGCCAGACCCCTATACTCCAGATTCTGCTCCAAAGTGGATCCTTGGGCTCGGGTTCCGAGCTGATGATCCTATAGGCTTCCTGAGTGGAAAAAGTACCTCTAGGAGTGTGACCCCATCTGATAATGTCCTTGTCATGCGATATTCTGATGCATCGTGTTCTGAGTTCAGTAGTAATAGCATCTCTTGCTTGCTCATCTACGCTCCTTATTATCCTTGCTGCCTGTTTCCGTTGCCTATAACCCTGCTCAGTGGTGTCCTCCCATTGTTTCTGAACAATTTCTAACTGTTGCAGGTCCCAGTCTGGTTCAGTGGAAGGACTGTAGGTGTTGATGAGTTTTGGAAGTTGCTCCCAGGAATCCGTCCAGAATCTGGCCGAGCTTCCATTTCTTACCTCCCAAAAGCTGTGCTGTTGTATAAGTAAGTAATGTTGTTTTGCCGCATTCCAAATTATGGAACCTTTCTCCCCTGGAGTAAGTCTGATGAGTTCTTCCTGGGGACGATGATGAGCATATTTGGCTTTCCAGAGAATGGGCCAGGGCTTATTGGGGGCGGTGAGCCAGTTCCACCAAATTTTTGCATTCATGATGACGTTGCTGTGAAAAGGATCCCGAAGACCTATTCCTCCTTGCTCTTTGGGTTTGCAGACCTTGGACCATTGAACCAACGCCCATTTACGATTGGTGCCTTTGGACCCCCATAGGAAGTTCCGTTGCAGGGCTTTGATTTTTTTGAGGACCCATTTGGGCGCTGCCAGGATGGAGAAAAGGTAAAGAGGCATGGCCTGTAGCACCTCTTTAATGAGAACCAGTCTGCTGGCTATATTTAAAGATCTGAGTGTCCAAGAAGAAAGACGGGCTTCCAGTTTTTCCAAGAGCTTGTGCCAGGAGGCATGCTTGAGGGGGGAGGCGATAAGAGGGGCACCCACGTAAGTAGAGGGGAGAGTGGCTATAGAGAAGCCGAGAATTCGGGCGATGGCAGATTGAGTTAGGGGAGGAGTATGAAAAAATAAGATCTGGGATTTGGCATTATTTATGCTGGCTCTAGAGGCAGCAGAAAAATCATTCAGCAGATATTTTAACTTAGAGGCTTCTTGAATGGATGGGTACCCGAAAACCATATTATCATCTACGAACTGTTGGTGTGTGATGGCTGGCGCATTGTGAATAGAGATACCCTGGATTTGCTGGGTGCTGAGGGCTGAAGAGAGATGGCGCCCCATACCTTCTACCATCAAAACGAACAGGAAGGGGGATAGGGGATCCCCTTGTCTGATGCCTCTTGTGGGGTTGAAAGGTCGAGAGGGGGTCCCATTTATAAGGATGGAGAAGAACGAGGAGGAGATTAGACTGTAGACCCATCTAACCCAAGTAGGGGAGAAACCAAAGGCAGATAACACATTTTGTATGTAGGTCCAGCTTAATTTGTCAAAGGCTTTGGAAAGATCAATTTTGAGAATCATACCTACTTGTTTGGTGTGCTTGAGAGAATGAATGATCTCATGAGTATGGATGATGTCGTCCAGAATTTGCCTGCCCTCAACGTATCTGGATTGCTCAGGCGAAACGAGCAGAGGCAGGAGTGGTTTTAATCTGTTGGCGATGACTTTAGAGATGACTTTGTAGATTACGTTGCATAAGGCAATTGGGCGGAATTTGTCTGGTGTGCTGGAGTCTTCTTCTTTAGGGATTAGAGCAATGAAAGTTGCATTTAAAGAAGGGAGAAGCCAGTGCATTGCGCACGATTCTTCCACCACCATCCACACTTCCTCACCGATGAGGTCCCAAAAATGATGAAAGAAGGTGGTCGTGAAGCCATCAGGGCCAGGTGCCTTCCCATCTTTGAGTTGCTTCATGGCTAGATCCACTTCCTGCCGAGAGACTGGGCGTAACAGCAGCTGATTGTGCTCGTCAGTGATAATCCTGGGAATGTTTTGGATTATTTTGTTGATGGCCGGCCCTTCGTCCATAGGGGATTCTTTGTGAACAGTCTGGAAATGATTAATGAACGCCAGCTCGATCTCTGCATGGTCTTCCACCTTTTCCCCCTCTTGATTCCTGATTATGGTGATTGTATTGTGCATTCGCCTCTGAATGGTGGTCCTGTGAAAGAATTTGGTATTTCTTTCACCTTCCTTTAGCCATCTAATTCTGGATTTCTACCGCCAAAGGATTTCCTCCTGCTTTGATCTTTCTTCCAATTGGGTTTTTAGCTGTTGCTCCTTCTCCATTAATTCTTTCGTGCAACCATTCGAGATGATCTGCTGCTGGAGAGCCAGCATTTCCTTGTTTAGTTCTTTTTGTGCCTGGAAAATGTTGCCGAAGGTGGTGTGATTCCAGTGTTTGATGTGGGATTTGAGGCTTTTGAGTTTACGTTGGAACTGGTACATTTTTAACCCTTCAGGCGGCATGAAATTCTTCCACCAAGAGTTGATGAGATCCTTGAAGGCGAGGTGATTCAACCAGAAAGCCTCAAAGCGAAAAGGGTGCCTTCTAGAATCCCCCAGTCATTGCCATTGTAAGGAGATGGGCCAATGGTCAAATCCATTGAGTGGAAGGATAGAGGTTGAGATATCGCTGCCTAAATGGACTGCATTGTCAGAGATCAGAAATCTATCTAGCTTTGAGGCTATATGTTGGCGTCCTGCTCTGCGGTTACTCCAGGTGTAAATACTGTTACTGTACTACAGATCTATTAGCAAGTTGTTCTGTATGAAGTCTTTGAAGTGACTGCTTTCTGGCTCTAGTTTGGCTCTTCCTCCCATTTTTTCCCCCAGTTTTGTGATCATGTTGAAGTCTCCACCTAGAATCCAGAGAGGATGGATTCTAGCATTGTTGAGCACTTCCATCGTGTCCAGTAGAGCCATTTTACTGCCTGCTTCCTGTGGGAAGTAAACATTAGAAAGATGTCCATGGATATTGGTACCTATGATATGAAAAGTGGCTTGAATGAGGTGATGGGAGGCGTGAAAATCAGAGAGAGTGATAGCTTGGGTGTTCCAGGCAATGGCTAGCCCTCCAGAAGCTCCCGACGCATCTACTGCTACCGAATGGCAACCAGGCCATGCTCGAGAGAAGATGTTGCCAAGAGTGCTACTATTACATTTGGTTTCCTGTATGAAGAAAATCTGAGGTTGTTCCAACTTTATCATGTTTTTTATCATTCGGAGTTTCCCTGGACTGTTTAGTCCTCTTACATTCCATGAAGTGAGCTTCATAGTTCACTGTGGGGAAGAGGCTTGTAGTACTTTGTCAACTTTGCATATCTTCATGAGTCTACCAGGATTTTGCCCACTGTGATTGTTCGTTCCAGTTCAGTTTTCCTACCTCGTTTCTTGGAATCCTTATGAGGTTGGTTTCCATCCCATCTGCTACCTGGCTGTATTCCCAGCTCTCGTTGTCTGAAAGCTCTGGAGATGATCACTTCCAGCTTATTTAACTGTTGCTCTGGAATCTTGTCAAATTCCTTTTTCCTGCAGGCTTGTTCTAGTTCAAAAATGTCTAGCCCGGTCAGATCAATGCTTTCTGGTTCTTCCTCCATGCTTTGTGCTTGATTGTTGTCTCCAGAGTGCTGAGTGGGAATGCAATCCACATCCATTCCATTCGGTTTCCAATCTGGGTCTTTTGAAATCTCTTCAGTTGAATTCACCTGAGCCCGTAGGGACACCTGGATAGGGTTAGGGTTGGGTGGAGGGGGAGGCGAAGAAGCCTTGGTCACGAGGGGTGTTAACTGATCAGCTTGGGGAGGGTTCTCGGGAGCAGAGGTAAGAGCTTCGAAGCTATTACTGGTAGAGGGGTTTGAGTTGGTCGGTGTCATGGGTTTTTTCCCATTGGGGGGTTTCTTGTGAGATCTTCTACGACTGGTGACTTTGGTAAACCCCACCGGTACAGACTCATCGGGATGATCCGTGGCTTGAGGCTTAGCATTGAGAGGGCAATCCCTGAATAGATGCCCATGGACGTGAAATTTTCGGCAGCGGAAGGGAACGTGCTCAAAATCAAGAGGTTGGATCCATTCAAAATCGTCATGATAGAGGCTTACCGAATCTGGTAGGGCTTTGTCCAGTCGCATATAGACACAGATGCGCGCGTAGGAGGTGTATCGACGCAGCTTCGTTTCCTCCGCTATTTTGATGAACTCCCCTAATCCCTGAGAAATATCTTTGAGCGAATCCTCGTCCCAGTATTCCAAAGGAAGCGAGTACAATCTTATCCAGACAGGGGCCCAGCTGAAATCCTCCTTGTCTGGGTTGAATCTTTCTACCCAGTCTCTTAGGTAGAGGCCAGCTGAGTTGAAGAAATACAGTCCTTCATCCAAACTCTGTTACTATCTTCAATACAGATGAAAATAGCCGTGAAAAAGCCCTTAGGGCCAAGTTGGAGGGTGACCTGCCCTTTGGGTCTCCACTTGGCCGCTATCCACCCATGCAGGGCTTTTTCCGTGGGCCAAAAACCGATAAATTTACCGATCAGGGCATGATCCTTCATGTACTGGATCCGTCCATTGATCCTATGGCTGGGTAACTCGATTTTGGGCCTTTCTGCTGCTATCGGCTTGCAGGTGGTCGACTTCACCTGGGGCGTTTCATTTTTCCCAGATTCTTCTTCCTGTACCTCTTTTTGTTTTTCAGTTGCAACAGCTTGTTCTTCTGAATGGTTTTTGACCTCAGTCTCCGGATTCTTTTGAGTCGAGGCCACATGCTTTGTATTTTCCTTAGCGGAGGGTTTGTCGTGATGTAAGGGGGAAGAACTATCGCTTCCCCCCGATAGGCCTGCCATGGCAGGTGAACCAGCACCCGTCCTCAGCAGATCGACAGGAGCGAGCCAGTGGAAAGGCTCAGAGTATGCTGAATGTGTCGGCGCAGAAACAGGGGGCAGAGCGAAAACCCTAGCTCACGCGCGCATCCTCAAGATGGTTTGATTTACAAGTATAACATAATAACAACAATTGACATAAGTGTCCCTCAGTTTTTTTTTATTAAACTTTTATTTAAAAAAAATATCTACAAAATCATATTACTTTTTACTCTTATTTTTAAGATTTTATTTTACTCATCATATTTAATAATACTAAAATATTTTTCTAGTACCCTTTATGTAGTTATTTAAAAAAAAACCATCGTTTCATTCTTAATTTTCCCATTTTCTTTTATAATTTTATAAACACACCATATTTTATCGATAATTTTTATTTTTCACAATTTTTTATATATTTTTATTTTTATTCTCATTATATTTGATAATATTAAAATATGTTTTTGTTATACACTTTTATATATTAATTTATGAGTAAAAGAGTCTATTTACTATTTTTTTTTTTTTTTCATTTTTTCAATTTATATTTTATAAACCCATCATAATTTATAAATAGGGAAATATTTCTTAACCGAACAAACTACATATATCAAATAAAACTTTTTCACCTTTTTCATTTTCTTTGTCTTTGTCTTTATGATACTATCTAAGTGTCAGAGGAGTGAAATGGTTCAAATTTCTTTCTAATACTATCTTGGGTGTTAGGAGAGTAAAATGGTTCAAATTGAGAACACACTGCACACTATTTATGAAAACTCCATATTTACCATATTTCGAATGAGGACACATTTCACATCTTTATATTTATGATTAAGCCAACTCTAAACTCACATTTTTTTTGGGGTACACTACAGCATTTTTACACGAAATAGTGAGATAAGGAAACTTGAGCGGAATTTATTATTATATTTAAGTATTTGGAGTAAGTTATCGCCTTTGGAAGTTCATATTGCTGTCTACCATTTCTTTTTCTTTTTTGGTGAAGTGGAAGAAGGGCAGTTGTGCTTAAGAATGACAGTTGATGACTTGAGACGCCCTATGAAACTCAAGAGTCAACACCGGATGAGTTTCAAGAACTTCGGTGTTCAAAAAATAGAATACGGACATCAATTGACAGATAATTACCACTGAAGCTATAGAACTTGTTAACGTGGCAACACATTGTTCGCACATTTGGTGGTCCTTCACTATGTGTTTGCTTCGTGCGGATAAGTACCCAAGCTTTCGTAATTGCATTTGGATTCTCTGAACAGATCACGAGCCCCACGTTGTTTAATTCTTGGAAAAATTACTATTAGGCAGTTGTCCGCCTGTGTTTATATATGTTGTTATGCAAGGGTAAAACCACTAAGAAGAAGTAGTCGCTGAAACGCTGCTGGTTTAGGGTTTGCTGGGTCGATCAACTAATAGATGATGGCTAGATCTCCTAGTGTTTGGAGCTCTTCAAAGCAGGAGGACAGTCTGAATCGCGGGGCCTGGACTGCTAGCGAGGACAAGATTTTGAGTGAATACATTAAAACTCACGGAGTTGATCGATGGAGATATGTTCCCAGTAAAGCAGGCATGTCATCTTTATCTCTATCGAATGACTGAATAATTCATAGTACTAGATTGATCAGTAAAAGTGATCTGAATAACTAGAAACAATATGCAGCATTGAAATATGATGAACTTCTTTTCACTGATCGATGTTTTGAGTCATGGTTCACTTTAGTGGGCACTAAAATGACTTATGTGATGAAGCAATGAAACAGATTCCAAAATTGAGCACTAAAACTACTTATATGATGAATGAAAAAAATGCAACTCCTCATCAATCTGCAGGATTATAGAAAACATTTGTTAAACATTCCCAATAGAATTTCTTTTAATTAGAAGCTTCTACTATAGTATATTGAGCTTCAGCTGAAGATATTTGTTTTGCAGGTCTCAAGCGATGTGCAAAAAGTTGTAGATTGCGTTGGTTGAACTATCTTCGTCCAGATATTAAGCGCGGAAATATTTCTCCCGAGGAAGAGGAGCTCCTCATCAGATTATATCGTCTTCTTGGCAATCGGTATGCGAGTTACAATATTTTACAGCATGACAATGTAATGCTGATTGGATGCATAACTATATAGTCAAAATTGTTACAATGGATTTATATTCTTCACTCTCTTTGTCAGCCAGTATTATACTATGTAAGTAATGATTGTTATATTTTATGTTTTTAAATCACAATATTCTCATTTGACTCCTAATCCTAATTGCAGATTGATATGGTAGAGTTTTAAAATATTCATCAGTTCAACATTAAGGTACTAATTGATACCTAAGATGATATGTTAAAAACTGGAATACCATTAATATTACATTGTAATGTGCAGATGGGCTTTGATAGCAGGGAGACTTCCTGGTCGAACAGACAATGAAATAAAAAATTACTGGAACACCCACTTGAGCAAGAGGATCCAAAAGGGTGAATTCGAATCCAAATTTCAGAATAAGTTAAAAAGAAGGGGCATGCCTTCTTACTCTGATTATGTTAAGGGCGGAGTTGTAGATAATAATATTAATAATGCTGCGCAAGATACACCCGTAAAAGCAGCAGGAGATAGATGTTGCAGAAGGGCAGTAGCAAAAGTAGACAATCTTGATAATCATGATAATGTGGCGGATACCCATGAAGGTATCAATCAAGAAGGCGGCTTCAAACCAGCAGATGATAATGTTGTGGAAATAGATACCTCCAAATCATGGCGCCAATTACTGTTGGAGGATTGTATGGGAGAATATCAGTACGATCTATTGCAACCAAACAGCATGTTAAGCACTAGCTGTGGAACGGATTATCATCACCAGTTTTCATCTCCTTCCCTCAGTCGAGATATACTATTGCAGAAAAATGATCATCCTCCTTGTAATATCTTTGACCAGGAGTTCCCGCACTCCAAGGATTTTATTTCCCCATATTTTGATAGCTGCGCAGATTTGGATGAGCCGTCCTTCGTTCTTCCAGAGAACATATAGCATGTTAGTAGGTCATGGCAGCATTAGGTAGTGTGATGAGATGGGAATTGGGTTTATTAAAAGACATAATGGCCATTTAGTCGCAGTAAAGTAGTAGTGAGTTCCAGTTGATTCTCGTTATAGTGTTATAACATATACATCTTATAATATAATTTTATTATGAAGTTCTTTAAAGTCAATTTTTTAATATAAATAAGATTAGGGGAATACTTTTTTTTTTCGGTTTAAAATGATTTTTCTATATATATATAGATTTATCATCTCGGTAAAACTTATGCAATATTCGGGTGAAAAATTTGCAATTCTCAAGTTTGTGATTTCAACAATTTGGAAAAAACTCAGTTGTCACTCATGTAGATCATGTGGTAAAAGACTGCATATTGGCTTCCTCTCCACCCAGATTAGAAGCGATTTACCTTGATAATGACATCAAAATAAATAAATATTATATGTGAAAGAAGTTATTACCATATTAGTACAATAGTACAATGAAGTTATGAATCCCCAATAAAAAATCACCAAAGCCCATAACTAGCAGAATACGGCTTACATTATTATTTTATGCTGCCCAGGGTTAGCGAATTTATACGATTACTATAAATGCGTGTAAAACGTCTCCTCATAATTGACACGTCTCCTCATAATTGACTGGACTGCTCAGAGTTGTCTCTATAGAATTTGGGTCAATAAAATTTAAGAAATTTTATAGTAATGGTGTTTGAATCATGATTTTGATAGTGGAAATGAATTCAACACCATCAAAATATTAAAGTTTGATAGTTATAATGTGGATTTACAAAATCTCTTTCAGATTTTCTTAAAATCTTACAAGAATTTCCATGATTTTCAGGGCAAAAACGCAGTGTAGTTAGGCAATGTTTTATGGGTTCATAGAATCTACAACACCGTAGTTTACTCAAATTTATAAATGGAGTTGCTTTTAGTGCGATTTTTTAGAATTTTTGGTGTTGGAATTTGGTGAGAAAATTTGAGGTGAAATTTTGTGTTATTTAAATTGGGGTTTTCCATTGTATATAGATTGAGCACTTTGAAAAACTTTTGAGACATTTTGATTATACAGCGTTACTCATCAAACTTGTGATTTCAATAAATTTTTGTAAGATTTAAAAAAAATCATCGGAAAAATCTATCCAAAAAATCTCCAAAACATCACATTAAATACAACTCATTTATAATTTAGTTTAAAAAATAATAAAAATTTTAGTAACATTATCATAAAATTTGATAATTTTTTTTGAAAATCTAAAAATCAAATTTCAAAATCTTAAATATCTCAAAAATTCTTAATTACACTGAATCCATTTCCACACTCCTACATTGTATGTTTAAAAATTTCTTTTTACTGAATTCCAAAAAAAAACTATGATTCAATTCACGCTAATTTGCAGCAACGCCCAATTTATATACAATATCGACAAAGATCACGTGCTTTGGTGACTTTATTGCCGCATATTAATGTACCTATTTTCGATACCATGTTTTTCCAACTTTTTTAACAGACAAAATGATGTACCATCATGCTTGGAATGTCACATATTTGGTAGGGTTCGCAATCATGTCAAAATTGAGTTCAAACATTGGATTTGGATAATTAAAAAGTCATTTTTCACTACAGTCATAACATTTAAATTTAAAAATTTATAATAAAAATTTGTTGTTGTAGTTAATTCAGGGAAAAAATTAAATTGCTAAAATAAAAAGAAATTGTGTTTTTATCTGAAAATAATTGATTAAATAATTTGAAAAACATTTTATTATAGTTTGATTTATTTTTTTATAATGTACTTGCAAATATTTTCATGGTTGGTATCCATCTCATTCATTTCTAAATCACTAAATGCAAGGCCATTAAAATTTGTCTTTTTAATCAATATTAACAATCAACATAAAGAAGTTATATTTAACATGTCATTTAATCAAAGCCAAGCTTTCATAGATATTTTTTTAGATTGATAATATGGAGCTCATGACTTTACATGAAAAAGTGTCTTAACAGAATATCTGGTCGATCTATCCAAAACTCCATTAACAAAATATAAAATAATATAAAATAACTCAAAATTTAAAGTTGTTATATTTGATTAATTTTTTTATATAAAAAATGTCATCAAAACTTTATGTTTATTTTAATAAATATAATCATCTATATCTATAATCAGTTATGAATCATCTTCTCATCATCTCAAATTACTTGATATGAACAATGAAAAATCGCCTTAACATCATCCCAAAATACCTAATATGGGTAACAAGAAATGTTATATCCCTTTCACAAAAAAGTGAAAGAGTAAGTAGAAAAAAAATTATTAGGCTATGTCTATTATCATAACTCTTCTAATGATTTTACCTATCAAATATTCCACTAGTTTTGCACCAAAAGGGCATTGTAGGGTTGGGGTGCCGATTTGAATACGAACGGAGATCTCAGATGTTCAAATACATCTCTAAGGTGGAAGGTGTGGGGATTTGCTCACAAAGAGAGTTCTCAAATGTTCAAAGATATTGATGAGGTGGAAGGTTTTCCCACCAAGTAATTTTTTCATTCCTCTAATCATACTAATATTGATAGAATAGTAGATTCATTTTACAAATTTTGTCATTCTTGTAATTGGACTATTATTAATAGAATAGTAAATTGATTCTCTAATGGTACTAACCAAGTTTCTTAAAAAATAATATTAGCATAGGCATTTGGAAGGGGAATTGAATTAAATATTACTTCTTCATAGAAAAGACAAAACACATTTTAAACTCTTTCAAAAAAGGTCTAAATGATATAATATTTCAATGTTTATTTTATTGATTTATTCATAATAACGAGGGGAAAAAGTTTTAGTAATTGTCGTAACATGGAAAAGGGTGGTAGTGTTGAAACTAATTTAATGAAATAGAATGACCTTAATATTTTTCAGAATGAAGGGATAAATAAGACTTATGAGACATTGTTTCGTTGATGGGTCTTTTAATTAACCTTGTAATTTCTCATAAAGAAAACCAAGTATTTTGCATTTAATTGTTAATCACAACTTGTATAGAAGTGACTACACACTATATATGCAGATCACACTTTTACCTTTCATTTGTTTTTTTTTTGTAGTTCTAGCATTAATTATTAGTTTTGCACATGAAATATATGCAGTTCATAAGCTTGGTAAGTTTCTACAAATTCAGAACTAAACTCACAAAGGATACTTGCATAAAAGTAAACATGTTTGCAAGAAATTAAAAATTTCATAGTTGTAGATAATGGAGAATATTGTGTTATTGGAGAGAGTTTGTTTCTCAGCTGTATGGGTGTCCTAGATTAGGATTAGTTGCTATTTTCTAGGATTCAGTTGTAATCTCCCTAAATTGATGTAAACCTATATATTTATGGTTTTATAATTAATTGAATAGATCATTCTCTCCTTCGATAGTCTCAAGGTGTAGCTTTCTCACTTGTGAGTTGCTAGTTTTCGTATATAAGTTTTGTCTTCTATTTTTAACATGGTATAATATTTGGTGACCCTTAGTGGCTGGTGAGTACCCTAGGGGCTGAATTGAGTGCCTTAGTGGCTGAATTGAGTGCCTTAGTGGCTAGGGTGCCTTAGTGATCCGGGTCTGTTAGCTACCGGAGTTTCCCATGATATTTTACTTCTATGATGCATTAGAATTGAATTTTATCAAAGAATTAACAAACACATATGCATATATAATTAAGAGGAAAACATGTAAACAATCAC
The DNA here is from genome assembly GCA_034641835.2 of Pinus albicaulis. NCBI lineage: Eukaryota > Viridiplantae > Streptophyta > Pinopsida > Pinales > Pinaceae > Pinus > Pinus albicaulis. Next base: position 758,926,764 of record CM076576.1, on the reverse strand, counting down.
ACAACAAAACACAAGACGTTTAATAACAGAGTTCGTCTAGTGTGGCCTACGTCTCCGGGCCTCAGTGTCTCGATGGTGTTGGTTGCTTCATTTGGTGTAGGAAATGGTGATGATGTACATGGACATTGTTTGCTTTTCATACAAGGAAATGTGCCCTCAACATGAGTGGCAATGTCTCTCCACGAGATGTTCCGCTACAAGAAACTCTCACTCATAACAAACCTCCTATGAGAATGACAACCTCACACATGGTGACGAAGAGTATCTTGCCTTCAAGGCAAGAAAGGGATCCCGGAACATAAATGACCATCCATGATGGATACATATCACATGATATAACATCAATATTCCACACCATATATCAAGCAGGAATCGACATGACATAACATCTCACAACACTAATCAATGAAGTACATGGCAACAACACTTCATCTACCTCAACTCTGAAGTTGACTGAAGAATAGAATGCGCCACTGCTGGATATGAATGCACCATCGAATTTGTGGTTTCAAGTGGCATGAAATTGACTGTCCACACTCTGAAATTTGACATTGTCATTCCAATATGGAAAATGGCCAAAAAAATCGAGACCTCTGTTGCAGAAACTGACATCATCGTCAGATTCCCGTCATCGAGAGGTGTAAAATCCATATAAAATTTGTCCAATTTGGACACTGGACAATTTTGACTCCTCTGAAAATGTGGCTCAGATCATCGTTCCACTCCCTCCCTGAATGGCTCAAGTTTCCACTTGCAATAAAAAAAATATTCTATCTCGACTTTTGTGCTCAGCTCCGTCTATCCGCCCTTGCCTTGAATATGCTTGGCCTCCACCTCCTAGACGCACTACAACTAAGGGTTTATATAAATTTTATGGGCAGATTTTACCACCTAAAGTTGTTTGGTGTTGATCCGAAAGGATATCTGCAAGTGAAAGAGATTTGTGCCATGTCAATTTGAATTTGGTGAAAAAGTTTTTAAGTGGGTGAAATTATGCTCATGGATTTAATTCTGCATTTTATGAGCCTTTATCAATCCCATGCATTATTATTCATTTTTAATATAAATGATTAATATTTGTGAGAGAAAATTTGTCTCACATATTATTCATTTAATGTAATTAGAGAAATTGGTTCTTATGTGAGAAACCACCACACCAATTCTCTATTTTTCTCCATTGTAGGTTGAGGGAATCAAGGGCATGGTTGAAGAGTCTTTAGGTGGTTTTGAGACTTTTCCCAATTATGAGCCTGAGATTGTTGGAGATCCTACTTTCAAGGATATTTTTTTCCTTCCTTGTAATTAGGCCCTACAATTGTGTGTCTTGTAATTAATGCTCTTTGTTTGAGAGTGTGTGAGGGAAAACTATATATATTCCTTATGTGAGCCATGAGGAAAGGAGGGAAGAAAGGAGAGAATGCTAGCTATTAAGAGCCATAGTGCTTGAATGTAAGAAATCTTACTCTGGAGAAGGAATATTGAAGATCTTCATTCCAATTGAAGAATATCTGGAGATGTATCCCCAAAGAGATGGAGGAGCGAAATTCATTACCAATTGTTTGTCTCTCTCTTACTTACATGCATGAGCTTCTTTATATGTTAAGTTCATTTAATTATGTTTATGTGTTTATGCACTATAATCGATGGAATAACATGCTCCTTTAAACTTTTATAAGCCATATTGAATTAAAAGATCTTCACACCGTACATAATGGTAAGAGTAGTACTCAACCCATGATCAGATCAAGTGGTATTAGAGCATGTGATTGCTTTGCAGGATGGGCAGCGGAGTGAAGCGCACTGAAAGAATGCAAGAGTTGCAAGAGATAAGTGACAACATTCAAGTCGACTATGCAGAATTACGAGGATTGTTGCAGGTAGCTAAAAAGGATAAGCAGGAGCTTTAAGAGATGCTATGATCCAAAGAGGAGTTATTGGATAAGTTGTAGAAGGTTGAAACGATGGATGTTGCATCTCAATTTGAAACTAATGTTGGCATGAAAATCCTCACGAAGATGGGGTATAGAGGAGGTGGACTTGGCATAAATGGCCAAGGAGTCACCCAGCCAGTGGAGGTTGTACCAAGACATCCATTTGCGGGCTTAGGTTATGGAAATTAAGAGAAAGGAGAATGCTCGAAGGTAGCTGAAGAAAAAACCATCTCTTCATCACCCGATTCCAGGAAGGGAATCAAGCCACTTAGTCCTCATTAGTTCAAGGAAACGTTAGGAAGGTATAACAATCATTCAAATTCTTATTTTACATATAATAGAAATGATTTCTTCCATAGATCTTCTAACCGTGATGTAGTTAAGAATCACACAAATAAAGGGTGGGTTAAGAAGATAGATGTGTCCACGAAAAGTGAGACCAAGAAGAATGAGAACCTTCTGATTCTTCCTATCATGAATACACAGTTGAATGGGAAACGACATAAATTTCTGCAATTTCTACAAGATTAGTGGCCATTGGGAGAAGAATTGATGGAATTTCCACCCCGAAATTCTCCATAGTCAAGCAGCCATATGGTGAAAAATCTCATGAAGAAGGAGGCTCCATCCACCATTCGAAAAAAACGTTTATGAGAAGAAAGTGCTTGATGCTGGTTTGGTAAGAAATTCATGATGTTTTTTCAATGTCTATTTTTTTCTCTTTTACAAAATTTTGAGTGCTGAATACATTTTTTACTGAAGGATCACATGCATTTGCACTCAGATTGGTGTGCCAGTTCTTTAAGAATTGAATCACTCCCAGTGAGTGCGATGATCAAGCATATCACCAAAGGAAGATATTTGTGTTAAAAACTCTCAATATGTCTTTATCAATCATAAAATAAGATAGGTCCACCGAGGCAATGAATCTCCTCGAGTACTGTAGTGCACCTAAAAACCTTCGGACCTCTATTAAATTGGTAGGCTTAGGCCATTTTACAATCACCTCAACTTTGGAGGGGTCTATTTTTAATTGACCATTACCAACAATATGACCTAGGTAAACCAAAGAGGTTTTCCCCAACTGACACTTTGACAATTTTACATACAATTCTTCCTTTTTCAATACATCAAGCACTTTCGTTAGATGACATACATGTTCATCCCAAGTTCTACTAAAGACAAAAATATCATATGAATACATAAGGAAAAAATCATCAATGAAATGCCTAAATGGATCATTCATTACCCCCATGAATGTGGCTAGAGAGTTGCATAGTCCAAATGGCATCACCGTCCATTCAAAAAATCCCTATTTGGTCGTGAAGGCAATTTTCCACACATCCTACTCTGCAGTTCTAACCTGGTGATAACCACTACGCAAATCCAAATTGGTGAAATAGATATCATTCTTTAATTGATCTAACAAATCATCAATGCGAGGTAGAGGGTATTGATTTTTCATCGTGATATGTTTTAGCGCCTGATAATCCACACACATCCTCAATGAGCCATCTTTCTTGTCTACTAACATGATCGGCGAGCCGCAAGGAGAAGTACTTGGCCAGATGACCCCTTGGTTCAAAAATTCCTGTACCTACTTTTTTATCTCATCCATCTCGATAGATGACGTCTTATACATACCAAAGTTTGGAAATGGATCTCATGTTGGATTTCTCGTTTCAGAGGTAATCCTTTGGGTTCTTGAAACAACTCATCATAGTTAGAAATAAATTCACATAATTCCTTTTTATGAGCCAGATCACATCCTCAGAAAGCATGAGATTTTTCTGCATCTCTTGCTCTCCCAAACATGAGGAAAAACCACTTGCTGGAATTCACAAATCTCTTCATCTGTCCTGCTCTTACAAGACTGGCACTCACCTTGGTTTGATGAGCTCTTACAATATACTCTACCCATATTTTGTGATTTGGTATTTATTTTCATGTCAAAAGAAAACTGCTTTTCTGTCATAAAGATAGTGACTCCCTAACACAATACCACATATATCCAATGGTATGACATACAGTTCTACTTCATCCACTAGTTTAGAAGCAATTACAAATTTAACCTTACATTGCTTGGTTACATTTAGTTTTAATTTCTCATGTATCCATCAAAGTGGATAAGGTTTCGGATGAGGCTTAACTTCTAAGCCTAAATTTTTAACCAAGGATTCTGAGATTAAATTTTCTTGAGAGCGTGAATTAAATATAGTTTCTACTTTTGTATGATTTATGAAAAATCTAATACGAAACAACTCAATTCTATTTCTTTCATTAGGGAGAGGCTCATGTATTGAAATATTTCTTCCATGTGATTCAGAATTAACACGAAGAGAAAGAGTACCTTTTGTGCCACTATGATCAATGCCTCATCGCCAGAGTCAGATCTAAGGTCTTGTTGCGCGGTTGCTAGAGTCGTTTGCTTACCATTTTCACCATATCTCTTTGGCTTCTTTTCCGAGTACAACTTCCAACAATAATCATCATCATGACCTTCCTTTTTGCAGTGAGTGCAATAAGGCTTTTATCCTTCATCCTTCTTCATTGATGTCGTCTTCTTTTCCTTTCCCTTTCCTTTCCCTTTGAATTTTCCAATTTAAGGTTTGAAAGGTGGTTTCTTCGAATGATCATCCTTATCATTTGTGCTCCTGTTTTCAAGATGAATGGCCTTTAAAATGGCCGAGTCAATGGTATTAGGTTCAAACATTAACTATGAATCTCTAATGTAACTATGAAATGACCCAATATACTTATTTACCACTTTAGGTGAATCTAATGAAATGCCCAAACTTAGTGCTTGTTTTCTAAATTCCTCGATAAAGCTTTGCATGTTTTTCCCTTTACCTTGCCTTAGGTACCGCCAATTCATTAAGGTTTTTTTGCTTATAAACTAAGGGATAGAATTGATCTTTAAGTGCAGCAATGAAACATCACTATGAGGAAAGAAGGTTACCCAAATTACTGTCTCCTTGAAGTTGTCTCTCCCACGAGATGAGAGTTGTGCCATTTAGTCAAAGAGAAGCCAACTAGATCTTTGCCTCATCCTCCACAATCTGTTGAATCCTGTTGTAGAGTTCAAGCTGCCTAATCCAGTTGTTAAGTTTCTCTGCATTATTTTCACCGTTATACATGGGTAGATCAAATTTGACATATAACTTAAAGAAAGGTTTATTAGATGCATTTCCTAAATTCCTATGATTATCATGAGAAGAGGAGGAAGAACTTTCACTCGCTGGAGGAGAAGGAGTTGGATCTCCTCCATTGCCTCCATGCCCTGAACCTTGTCCTTATGAAGCATTCTCCCTTGCTTTCTCTAGTTTCTGCAGTATAGAGAACAATTTCTCAACCTAATCTTCCATGGTGTATAAGGTCTTGCAGAATTTGAGCTCCTCCCCATTTCGAACATCGTCATCCATGTTTCTTCTCTGATGTGCATGTCTCGCTTCAGGATCAAAAGAACTTAGTGTCCCTTTGCCTCTTTGTAGCCTATTTCTAGTTAGCATGCAAGCATATAATTCACATCTACAAACACCTTCTCTAATACCAATTTATCCAAATCTTTTGCTTGAGATGTGTTAAATAATTACATGTAAAAATTGCATCTTAAACAAGAAACTTTAAAGACATAAACATAAGAAGAGAGAAGCAATTAACATCATGCAAGAAGACACATAATTGATATCGAAGTTCATGTAAGAGGGACTACATCTTTGGGTCCTACTCAATTAGTTGGGAGACCCTCTTTCATTAAGTGGCAGCAAAAATGAAAGTACAAGAATTAAATGCAAAATTACACCCTTATACCTCCATAGTTGAAAGTGCCCAAAAATTGGAGATCTCTGATAAAGAAATGGATGACACGGTTGGATTCATGGCACCGAGAGGCGCAGAATCCATATAAAATTTGCCTGATTTTGACAAAGTGAAAATCTGGACCCTCTAGAAAATAGCTTAGATCATGGTTCTGCCCCCCTCTTGCACAACGCTCATGGTTCCAGCTGTCTCATACTTTGTTCCTGCTCCTGACCTGCGTGGGCACACTTATGAAATCCAGGTTTAAATATATGAGTGTGGGCGGACTTCACCAAGTCCTTCGTTGGTGAATTCGTTTCGATCCGTTATGTAAGGGAGGGGGTCGGGTGGTCAAACCCCGCCCCTCCGTAATAAGTCAGATCTTTTTTTAAATCCCAATGAAAAACCTTTTTTTTTAAAACTCTGCGATCTTTAAAACCCCGCCGTAACAAATTTTAGTGCAAGTGGGCAGGGGTCGGGACTGCATTGGGTTTCCCGTCCTGTGATCTTCGCCAGCTCCGTATGGTGGAGTGGTTGGGTTGGCAGTGGGATTAATAACCCCTGCCACCCATATGTAGTATGGTTGTTGGAATGTGGGGGCAGCGGAGTCATGGCCGTTGACCCCCTTATTTAATTACATTTTTTTATGTCATTGGATGGGGAGAGGAGGGGTCATGGCTCGCCCTCCAATATCAATATATATATATATATATATATTATTTTGAAAACAAACCCGCTCTTTTTAAAAAATTCAAAATTTGACCAAAGGAGTCAAATTAACAGTCCCACAATTTCGCCCCGAATCCGATTGCAGGGTTTCTACAAATTTTTTGCCTCCTTAAGCTGCCACATCACCAAGTCAATTCTCAAACGTTGATTGCTCCTAACTCCTTCATACAGACTCATAATTGAGTGTTGTCTGCGTTTTTGGAATAAAACATACGATATCTTCAACGTAACACTAATTTTTCCACATTTTTGACACTTTGATTTTTTAGCCTTTGTACTCAAGCCACTTGTACTTGGACCTATTCGATTCACCTGGATCATTTGTAATCCTATCACTCAGAAATTTCTTTTATATGTTTTTAAGATTTATTTATGTTTAGTAAGTATGCATTACAATCTGATTATGAAGAAAAACAAGTTTTGCAATATAACATAAATATGCATGAAAAAGAATCAAAATGAATCTCCTTTTTGTAGAGAAGATGTTTCCACAACAATATCTGCGTGACAAAATTTCAGGCCTGAGAAATGTGAATTAGCCCCCCTTATCTCTTCATGTCTTCAATGTGTCACCATTGATAAAATAAGAATTTTGTTCTACATTTGTTGCTGGATGAAGCTGTGGTGGTATGATGGTATCTAGACCATAAATTGAGAAATGTGAATTAGCCTCCTTTAGTTCTTCATCTTTTCAATGTGGTACCATTTAGAAAATAAGCATTATGTGGATGAAGTTATGGTGGTATGATGTTATTTAGCGTAGAAATTGAGATTTCATTAATATGAGGTAAATCAATTAACACAAAAAAACCAACAATACTTCCTAGAGAAAATCTCAATGTAGGAAAAATATAAATAAATAAATAAATGTCTTCACTTGCATTGTAAGCAAGGAGAAGCAGATAATGTCATACACGTGATGTTGTGATATCTTGTAAATAAATAAAAAAGTGTCTTCACTTGCATTGTAAGCAAGGAGAAGTAGATAATGTTGTACATGTGATGTTGTGATATCCTGTATCCAGGTAAGTAAAGTAGAGGCACTCAATAAAACATAAAGAATTAAATAGAAGCACTCAATAAAACGTAAAGAATTAAATAAATCTCATATTGATGTCACATTAATCTAAATAATTCCCAAAACTAAATAATTAAATAATATACATAAATTTAAAGGTCAGTTGAGTTCTCATGACTCCACCTCACAAATCCCATTATACTGTCACATTAATCTAAATAATTCCCAAAACTGAATAAAATATTCAATTCTTATGTCGTTTCTGATACAAACAATAATTTCTCATACAAATAATAATTAGTAGTCTCTTTCTCTAGAACCTTGTTATGAGAATATAGATAGGTTCATTTTTAGTGTTGGTTGGCCTTAGCTCAAGAGGCTTATTCTCTGCACAAAAAATAGAATGAATATATTAAATATTGTAATAATGATTTACATATTTTTGACCAGTTATGTGGTTAGTTAGATAGTTAGATTTATACATTCAAGTTTTTGAATTGTATTTTATAATTATGATATAAATAATTTATTGCTAGAAAGGATTAACATGTCATACATCAATCTTGAAGCATGAAATAATATGTGATGGAGGAGAGTTGTGCATGTTAATCAAATTTAATTAAAAAAAATATTTATTTAGTTATTTTATCGTCCAAATTTTATTCATATGGATTCATATTTAAACAATAACCAAAGCTTATTTATAAATATTATTGCTATACATCTTAAATAATAATTATAAATTATGTTAGTTAGCTAATTATTATAATGATAATAAATTTGGCAAACGTTCTTCTAATTTATTTTAGAAGAACAAAAGTTTTATTTTAAATTAAAATGCATAAACATTAAAACAAACATAAATATATATATTTTTTTAAATTTTCAATTAGAGTGTGTGTTATAGCTATCTTCAAAGATTGATATGCTATTTTAGGATATGAAAAACATATGGCATACATGTCTAAGAATGTCTTTCTCATACAACTCTTCCAAATTAACGAATCTTTTAGCCTCTCTTCGCACCTTTTAAAACAATTACTAGTTTCTAAATAAATAAAAAAATTATTAACCTAAAACTAAAATAACTACATATATCAAATAAAACTTACAATATAGATTCACTACAGAAATGTTCTGATACTATCTCAGGTGTCAGGCTAGTGAAATGGTTCAAATTGAGAACACACAGCACACTATTTATGAAAATTCCATATTTCGAATGAGGACACATTTCACATCATATTTATATTTAGGATTTACCCGACTCTAAACCATAGTTACCAAATTTGGCTGTACTGGCCAAAAAAAATATTCGTAAATACGGCCATACGGTTTGGTAAGGCGGATAGTTCGAAGGAATTCGGTAAGGTTCGACTGTTGTGCATCTGCCTTGAAATTCTTATGCACCGTGCCTCGTTTCTCCACCTCAGCACAAAATATGGGAATTAAAAAAATAAATTTGGGTAAATTATAAACATAATCGCTGTTAAAATATATAATTACTTCCTCATGCAGAAGTTAGACGAAGAGTTAAGTGGAGTTAGTTGAGTTGAGTTACAGTTGGATTTGGAGAGCAAGTTAAAGAGTGAGTTAAGCGAGTTGATTAAGTCCAGTTATGTGTGAGAGTGTTTGCATGTCAATTAGATTAAATACCCGTCATGGGTTCATTGTTTTCAAGAGAGTAAGAGATTTTTATGATTCAGAGTTTTATGATTAATAGAAGAGCAGCAGCTCATTGTTCGTGTGTGAAATATTTGTGTTACTTGTGTGATTGAATCCTCTGTCTCTCCAACAAATTGGTATCGGAGCTGAGGAAGGATCAGAGATCCGTGGGTGAGCAGAACCCGTAAGCAGGCCAAAAGCAAAAGGCCGAAAATTTTTTTTACACAAATTTTTTTTTTTTTACCCGCAGTCCGCACGTTTTTAGTGCCGAACTTGTGGAGATCCGCAAGGAGGGCTCGCAACCTCTCCCAAAAAGAGCTACGGAGATTCGACAAAGTTACGAAATTCGGGAAATTCGAGTTTAGACCGCAGCCTAGCCTTTATCGGGGGTGCGGAACTAGCACGCAATTTCCTTTCATCGGGGGTGCGGAACCTGTTCAATAACCAATATACGGGCGGCGGCGGTGCGAAAGCACATAAAACAGACGTGAGTTTGTTTTGAAAGATACATCCGTGTGAGGTTTTTCAAAAAGTAAATCTGTTGAATTTTTGGAAATCACGTGAATAGAAAACACGTGAGCTTTTTTTTCAAAAAAGGGTTTTTGTTAAAAGTTTTAAAAGTCCGCTCTCATCGTTTTGTTTTAAAACCAAAGGAGTTTATTACAAACGATTTTCATATGATCTTTTAAAAAGGGTTTTTCAAATAAAGTTTTTTTTAAAAGTGAGGGTTTTTAAGAAGACTTTTATATATATAAATTTTTTATATAAAAGTTTTATTATATTAAATAAAAAGGAAGAAGAAGGATTTAGTGTTTTTATTGAAATATTTTTTTAAAGAAGGTTAGCACAGCCTTTACAAAAAAAAAAATTAGGGTTTTTTGTCAGAGACAATTTCTTTGAGGCAAGATGGCCACATCAAGTTTTCAGCCACAAATTCCATCTTTCAATGGGAAAGATTACGATATGTGGGCCATTAAGATGGAGACTATGATAAAAGCGCATGATGTCTGGGATCATGTCAAGTATGGGTTTGCAGAACCTAAAGATGATGCAGAAGAACGAGCCCTCAGTAATGCAGAGAGGGAACAGTGGAAGAAAGATAAGCGAAAGAATGCACAAGCATTGCTACTAATCCAGCAAGGAGTAGATCGAGCCGTGTTTCAAAAGATCATGATAACCTCGTCAACAAAGGAGGCATGGGACACCTTGGCGACCAGCTACCAAGGTATGGCTAAAGTTAATATTGTTAAATTGCAGAATACTAGGAGAGATTTCAAAATTCTGCAGATGAAGGAGATCGAGGACATTTATTCCTTCATGAATAGGGTCATGTCTGTCGTCAATCAGTTAAAAATCTATGGCGAAGATATTAAATATCAAACAGTGATCGAGAAGGTTCTTCGATCCCTGTCTACCAAATTTGATGTTGTGCTAACAGCCATAGAAGAAGCAAAGGACTTGGAAACACTCACAATTAATGAGTTAATGGGATCCCTTCTATCGCATGAAGCAAGGATAGACAGAAATAAGGATTCCACTTTGGAAACTGCCTTCCAAAGTCAAGTCTATATTTCAAGAGGTCGAGGTAGAAGTCGATCGAGAGGCAGAGGACGAGGCAGCAACTATGGCGGTCACAGAGATGGCCGAGATGATCATGAGCATCAACGTGGAAGCAGCAGTAGCAGAAGCTTTCATAACAATCAAAGGTCTGACAAATCAAAGGTAAAGTGATATTACTACAATAGATTTGGTCATTATGCTCGTGATTGTAGGAAGAAGATTGCAGATCAAGGCAATCAGAGAGCTAATGTCAGTACAGAAAATACTGACTCTATGTTTCTCGCATGCAACACCATGCATGCACCATCTAATAAGGTCTGGCTATTAGACAGTGGTTGCAGTAACCACATGATAGGCAACAAGAATTTGGTTGCTAATTTGGATGTCACAGTGCAGACAGAGGTCAAGTTGGGTATTGACAAGACTGTGGCTGTAGATGGCAAAGGAGTGGTCAACATTGTGACCAAGCAGAGGGAGCCAAAGACCATATCAGAGGTATACTATGTCCCTGGGCTCAAACACAATTTGATTAGTGTTGGCCAACTGATGTAGAAAGGATACAAAGTTATCTTTCAGGGGCAACAATGTGTTATTTACGACAAATCCCCAAGCAAACAGTTGATTGCAAAGGTGGAGATGACGAGGAACAGGCTCTTTCCTCTCATTATGAACTACAATGATCAGGTTAGTTCTTTTACAACTGCATGTTCTGATGCATACTGGTTATGGCACTTTCGGTTTGGACACTTGCATTTTTCCGGTTTAAAATTATTACAGCAGAAACAGATGGTGAGAGGTCTACCTCCCATCAAAGAGCCTGCTAGCACGTGTGAGTGTTGCATCTTAGGCAAGCAACACCGTGAAAGTTTTCCGAAAGGAGTTTCTTACAGAGCAAAGAAACCACTTGAATTGGTGCATACCGACTTGTGTGGACCTATGAGGACACAGTCGATTGGTGGAAGTTGTTACTTCCTCACCTTTATTGTTGATTATAGTAGGAAGACTTGGGTTTATTTTTTGAATCAGAAGTCTGAAACTTTTGCAAAGTTCAAAGAGTTCAAAGCTTTGGTGGAGAACCAAAGTGATCAACAGAACAAGGTATTGAGATCGGATTGTGGTGGAGAATACGATTCGAAGGCATTCCATGAGTACTGCAAACAACATGGCATCAGAAGACAGTTTACGACCAGATACACACCACAACAGAATGGTGTAGCAGAGAGGAAGAATCGAACAATCATGAACATGACAAGGAGCATGTTGAAAGCAAGACACTTGTCTAATGAGTATTGGGCAGAAGAAGTTGCATGTGCTGTTTATGTGATAAACAGATCTCCTACAAAGAGCGTGATGAACAGAGTTCCAGAAGCAGCATGGTCAGGTATGTCTTGCAGTGTTTCTCATTTCAGATTTTTTGGATGTGTAGCCTATGCACATGTGCCTAAGCAGATAAGAGGCAAATTAGATGATCAAAGTGAAAAATGTATATTTACTGGTTATAGTGAGCAGTGAAAAGCTTACAAACTGTATAACCCTGTCACAAAGAAGACAATCATTAGCAGAGATGTTGTGTTCAAAGAACAAGAGTCATGGAATGGGACTGTAGACACACTAATCGATGCTCAAACACCATTGATGGAGGATGATCTTGTAGAAGAAGAGGAACAACAAGAACCAAAAGAACATACACTAAACAGAGTCACACCAGCAAGGACTCCCAGATTTTCAGAGCAGCATGGATCTTCAAGCAGATCCACAGATCAGAATTCTCCAAGCAGTAAATCAGGTAAGAAAAAGATGAGAAGTTTGAAAGATATTTATGATGATTTGGATGTTAGTTCCAATTTTGCATTGTTAGCATTCCAACCTTCTTCGTTTGAAGAAGCAATCCGAGATGACAATTGGGTGCAAGCCATGGATGAAGAGATGAATTCCATTGAAAAGAATGATACATGGGATTTGGTTGATTTACCACAAGATAAAAATCTCATTGGTGTGAAGTGGGTGTACAAGACTAAAGTGAATGAGAAAGGTGAGATTGACAGATTTAAAGCAAGACTTGTAGCTAGAGGATTCTCGCAGCAACCGGGAATAGACTTTGGAGAAACTTTTTCTCCGGTAGCCAGATTGGATACTGTAAGAGCAGTTCTAGCGACAGCAGCTCAGAACAAGTGGAAAGTGTATCAGATGGATGTCAAATCAGCCTTCTTGAATGGAATTCTAGAAGAAGAAATCTATGTGCAGCAGCCTCCAGGTTATGAAGTTGAAGGACAAGAAGATAAAGTTTATAGATTGAAGAAAGCGCTCTATGGACTAAAGCAAGCACCTAGAGCATGGTATAGCAGAATCGACAGTTATATGATCAAGAATGGATTTTGCAGAAGCAACATTGAGCCTACCTTATACACAAAGGTAAATGAGCATGGACAGATTTTGATAGTTTGCTTATATGTTGATGATATGATTTTTACAGGTGATCTTGAAATAGATGAATTTAAAGCAGCCATGATGAAAGAATTTGAGATGACAGATCTGGGTCTCATGAAATATTTTCTTGGCATTGAAGTTGAGCAATCTAAAAAAGGCATTTTTATTTGTCAAAATAAGTATGCAACAGATTTGCTGAAAAGATTCAGGATGGATAATTTCAAACTTGTACCTACACCAGTTGCAATAGGTACAAAGTTGACTAAGGATGATGAAGGGGCAGATGTCAATCCAACTCTATTCAAAAGATTGGTTGACAGCCTCATGTATCTCACAGCTACAAGACCAGATATTATGCAGGGAGTGAATCTGATTTCCAGATTCATGGAGACTCCAAAAGACACACATTGGAGTGTTGGAAAAAGAATTCTGAGATACATAGCAGGAACCAGAGATTATGGCATAATGTATGCAGGTACAGAACAGAAAGAATTGATTGGATATACAGATAGTGATTTTGCAGGAAGTTTGGATGATCGGAAGAGCACATCCGGTTATGTTTTCCATCTCGGTTAAGGTGTGATAGCATGGGCATCTAAGAAGCAGCCTATTGTGACATTATCATCAGCAGAAGCAGAATATGTAGCAGCAACTTCAGCAGCATGTCAAGCAGTATGGTTAAGAAGAGTATTGGATGGACTCAAGCAGAAACAGCAAGGATCAACAGCGATATACTGTGACAACACATCAGCGATTGCACTATCCAAGAATAGTGTGTTTCATCAAAAGAGCAAGCATATTGATACTCGATATCATTTTATTCGAGAACTAGTGAGCAATGGAGAAGTTCACTTGAAGCCATGTAGAACGAGTGATCAATTGGCTGATATCTTTACAAAGCCATTAGCAATAGATTTGTTTCAGTTTCACAAAATAAACTTGGGTGTTGTAAGCCTAGCTGAGACATAGACCAGCAGGTATGTTTGAGTTGTCATGAGTTATGTTTTAGTTTAGAGGTCGTAATTAAGGGGGAGTGTTAAAATATATAATTACTTCCTCATGCAGAAGTTAGACGAAGAGTTAAGTGGAGTTAGTTGAGTTGAGTTACAGTTAGATTTGGAGAGTGAGTTAAAGAGTGAGTTAAGCGAGTTGATTAAGTCCAGTTATGTGTGAGAGTGTTTGCATGTCAATTAGATTAAATACCCGTCATGCGTTCATTGTTTTCAAAAGAGTAAGAGAGTTTTATGATTCAGAGTTTTATGATTAATAGAAGAGCATCAGCTCATTGTTCGTGTGTGAAATATTCGTGTTACTTGTGTGATTGAATCCTCTGTCTCTCCAACAATCGCAAGCTCAATGGCATTTTATTATTTTATAATTTTTTTAGGTACAAGTAATAGGAATAAGTCAGCGAAAAAAAATACAAGCTATAAGAATAAGCCATAAAAATAGAAAGTATAATCTGATTATCATGTTAGATGATTGAATGTAGATAATCATTTTTCATAAAATGTTATTAAAATTGTTTATTTACAATTTCGCAACAATAAATTTTCATTATAAAATTTCAAAACTGATAATATGAATCTATTATTTCATTTCAAGAATATTTAAAATAAATAATAATATAGATATAAAATATTTAAAGCCAAATAATAATAAATATAGATATAAAATGGAGCTTCTAGTTTTTGTGTAAAAGACAATGTTAAATAAAAAATAAGTTAATGCAAAGATTAATTAGTTTTTATAAGTTAATGGAACAATTAATTAGTTTTTATATTTCTTCTTAAATGAAAAAAGAGAATTATTTTTATATTTTTTCTTAAATGAAAAAAAGGATTATTCTGATATGAAGATTTATTATAAAATTAGTAATTTTTTTAATATAGAAACAACTAAAAAACTCATAATTCTTAAAAATAAAAGAAAATAAAAAACAATAATTTTTATATTAAAAAAAATATAAAATAGTAAATTGCAATTAAAAATATAATTTTTACTTTCAAAAAATAGCAAATTAGTTGCAAATTAGAAATTTCTATATAGAAAAATAAAAAATCATAACTTTTATATTAAAAAAAATCATAAATTGTAATTTCTATATAGAAAAATAAGAAAATCAAAATTTTCATATTGAAAAATATGTTAAAATGGTAAACTTCAATTTCAAATGGGTAATCTTTATAAAAAATAGAAAAATGATAAATTCAATATTAGAAAAAAGTATAAAATGATAACTATGATACAAAACAATAGAAAAACAATAACTTCTATATTACAAATAATTATAAAATGGCAAGTTTCATTTTCAAATAGATCACTCCAATAAACAAAAAAATAGAAAAAAAATAATTTTAATTTACAATAATAATAAATTTGATGTATTTTCCTCATTATTTTTAAACTACTATTTTAGAGCTATTATTTTAGAGAGAAAGTGTCTATAACATCTTAGACAATGAGAATTAATGTTGGAAATTAGAGAAAATTTAATGAATTTTCATTAAAGTTTTGAATAAAATGATTGCTCATTCAAATAAAAAAATAAAAAAAATTAAATACTTATAAGATGTATAATGTCCAAATTTTTTCCGTATCAAATCGAATAGAATACGGACATCAATTGACAGATCATTAACAGTGATGCAGATGGTCGTTGATAGCAGGGCGACTTCCTGGTCGAACAGACAATGAAATAAAAAATTACTGGAACACCCACTTGAGCAAGAGGATCCAAAAGGGAGCTAATATTGAGGAAGAGGACCCAGTTGTCACTCATGTAAATGATGTGGTAAAGACTATATATTGGCTTCCTCTTCACCAAGATTAGAAAAGATTTATGTTGATTATTCCCATCAAAATAAATATTATAAGTGAAGGAAGTTATAATTACCATATGAGTACAATGAACACCATTTAAAAAATCACCAAAGCGCAGCAGAATACGGCTTACATTATTTTATGCTCCCCAAAGTTTCTAGTGACGTAATATCTCGTAATTGCGTGTAAAACGTGCATATCGTAATTCATCCCATGTGTCCGCTCAATCTTTTATGGGGCGACATAACCTTTTATGGTTGAGGATCCAATTTGGGTGTGTTTAGAAAATATTTAAATTAGTTTAGAAAATAATGGAAATTTGAATAAGATTATAATAAAATGTGTAGAAATTTTTAAAAATCTAGATTATAGTGATCAAATTTCAATTTTATAAATATTTCAAAAAAAATTAATAAAAATAATCTGTTATAATGATGAAATTTTAAAATTTTAAATATCTCAAAAAAATTAATAAAAACAATCTATCTCATTATAGAAAAAACTATTCAAACACTCTAACATTCTAATTTTTAAAATTTCTTTTTACTCTATTCCAAAAGAAAACTATGATTTAAGCCAATTTGTAGAAACCCCCAATTTATATACAGTATCGACTAAGATCACGTGCTTTGGTGACTTAATTGCGGCATTTTAATTGTACCTATTTTCGATACCATGTTTTTCCAACTTTTTTAACAGACAAAATGATGTACCATCATGCTTGGAAAGTCACAAATTTGGTAGGGTTCGCAATCATGTTAAAATTGGGTTCAAACATCGGATAATTAAAAACTCATTTTTCACAACAGTCATAACATTTAAATTAAAAATTTATAGTTGTAGTTAATTCAAGGAAAAAATTGATATTGCTCGAACAAAAAGACATTGTGTTTTTATACGAAAATAACTAGTTAGATAATTTGAAAATTATCATTATAAATTATTTTATTTTTTTATAATATTAAATTGTAATGAATGATAAACATTTTCATTATATTTATATTAAATCTTAATTTCAAATTATTTGAACATTGTTAGTCATTTTATTAATCTATAAAAATATTTTATTTAAAATAATTTATAGAATTTTGGTTTGTGTGATCCATCTTAAAATTATGAAGAATTTTTTCGAGAACCACATTGGTTGGTTCGAAACGCGTGGACAATGTTCATTTGTATGTGATTATTACCGAAAATATTCTTCATAATTTTAAAATAATTTCTCTAAATCATTTTTATATTTAACATAAACACTTATATACTTAAAAATGTGACTTGTAAATATTTGTAAATACTCTCATTGCTGATATCCATCATATTCACCTCAAAATCACTAATTATGCAAGGCCATTAAAATTTGTCCCTTCAATCAATATTAACAGGTTATATTTAACATGCCATTTAATTAAATCCAAGTGTCCATAGATATTCTTTTAAGTTGTTAATATCTCTCATGCTAACTAAGCAGGGAGTGACGTTTCTAATATATATATATTTTTTGGCTAGTTCTCAATATATGTTTAGACATTTAATAATTGGTATTTAAATAATTAATTTGGACCCACGATTAGTTCATATTTTCAACATGTTTCTTGCTTGAGAGTTTTTTTTGTTCTTTCTACGTGATATTCAGTCATATGCCACAAAGAAACTCTACTTTTGAAAGAATGGTCATTATTTGAGATAATATTATAAATTTTTTATTGGTAAGTAAAATATATATTTTTAGTATTATATAAATTTTATTGGTAAATAAATTATATTTTTTTAATATAATTAATAATTGATTAACATTATAGAAAATAATATTTTCTTTTTTATAACCTGATCACTATCTATCTTAAATCTTATGGATGGAATAGAAAATAATATTAAATAACTTAAAATTTATAGTTGTTATATTAGATTAGTTTGTTTATATAAAAAAATGTCACCAAAAATTTATGTTGATTTTCATGAATCTAACGATCTATATCTATAATCAATTATGAATCATCTTCGCATCATCTCAAATTACTTGATATGGACAATGAAAAATCATCTTAAGATCATCCAAAGATACCTAATATGGGTAACAAGAAATGTTATATCCCTTTCAAAAATAATTGAAACAGTAAGTAGAAAAGAATTATTAGGCTAAGTTTATTATCAAAATTCTTCTAATGATTTTAACAATCAGATATTCAACTAGTTTTGCACCAAAAGGGTATTGTAGGGGCGGGGTACGGATTTGATCACAAAAGATACTTGCAGAAAAGTAAACATGTTTGCAAGAAATTAAAAATTGCACAATTGAAGATAGTGGAGAATATTGTATTATTGGAGAGAGTTTGTTTCTCAATTGTACGAGTGTCCTAGATTAGGATTAGTTCCTATTTTCTAGGAGTCAGTTCTAATCTCCCTAAATTAATGTAAACCTATATATTTCTGATTTTATGATTAATTGAATAGAGCATTCTGTGCTTGGGTAGTCTCGAGGTGCATCTTGCTCACCTATGCACTACTAGTTTCAATATATAAGTTTTGTCTTCTATTTTTAACATGGCATAAGGTTTGGTCAGCTTTAGTGGCTAGTGAGTGCCACAGTGGCTGAATGGAGTACCTTAATGACTAGAGTGCCTTAGTGACATAATCGAGTGCCTTAGTGGTGGAATCGACAACCTTAGTGGCAGCAGTGGAGCCTTAGTGGAAGATTAATTCGAGAGCCCTAGTGGCTGGGTGTGTCGTGAACCTGAGTGGCTCGAGATACGATTTTTTTTTTCTCTCATGCACATTGGAGAAACATGGAATTTTAGTATATTTTACGTGTTGGTCAACTGAGATTTGGTTGGAGGTCAACACGAGTATGAGGATCGTTCATGTTTTGTTCGACCATTCCTTACACATATTTGATTCAACACACCCAGGAAGTGCACATGCAATTTCAGAAGGGAAAGAACCTATATGTTGTAAGTGGTTATATCAACCTTAGTTCAAAGTGTATGGTAGTGTAGACAAGTATAAAGCTAGGTTGGTAGCTAAAGGTTACTCACAAAAAGAAGGAATTGATTGTGAGGAGACCTTTGCTCCAATAGCTAAGTTAGACACTATTATAATATTAATATCTTTACCTACAAAGCATCATTGGAGTGTACACCAACTACATGTGAAATCTGCTTTTTTTAAATGTGGAATTTAAAAAAGAGGTATATTTGAAACAACCTGAAGGGTTTAGTAAACAGGGGCATGAACATTTAGTCTAAAAATTAAAGAAGGCATTTATATGGATTAAAACATGCACCTAAGTCATGGTATGAAAAAGTTGACTCCTTTTTCTTGCAGCATGGTTATAAGAGGAGCAAAAATGACTCAAATATGTATAATTTGTTTGATGAAAAGGGGAAAATTATTTTGATTTCTTTATATGTAGATGATTTAATTGTCACTGGAAATGTTGACGAGTTGATTAAAGAAATCGAGGTGAAAATGTAGCATGTTTTTTAAATGACATACCTTGGAGAATTATATTATTGTCAGGGTCTAGGCGTTTAGAGAGACTCTGGTCAAAATTTTGTCACTGAAGGAAATTATGTCAGAGGATTATTGAAAATATCCATAATAGAACTGTGCAAAGTTGCATAAATGGCTTTACAGCATAACCTTAAACATCATATTGAGGATGATTCTAAAGAGGTGGATGCCACATTGTATAGACAACTAGTTGGAAATATGATTTATTTGAGTATAAGTAGACCTGACTTAGCATTTACAATCATTGTGTTAAGTAAATTCATGTCAAAAGCTCTTAAGAACCACTAGGTGGCAGAAAAAGGTCCTTTGAGGTACCTTCAGGGAACCATTGATTTTAGTATTAAGTACACTAATCTTTCTAATGTTAATTTGATAGGTTTTTCAAATTTAGACTGGGTAGGAAATTTGGATGACAGAAGATCCATAACAGGTTGTGCTTTTAGTGAGTAATTACTTGGAGCATCAAGAAGCGAAGTACTATATCCTTATCTTCTCCAGAAAGAGAGTATCAAGCAGTGTGTGCAGTCACATGTGAGGAAATTTAGTTGAGGAGACTTCTCCATGATGTTAGAGAAGAACAAAAAGATGCTACAGTAATCAGATGTGACAACCAATGCTCAATCAAGCTGGCGAACAAGCTTGTGTTTCACAAAAACACAACACATATTGATACTTAATTTCATTTTGTGAGAGAGAAGGTTCAGTCTAAAGAAATTTTTATTGAATATTATAATACTTGTGTTAATGTAGTAGATATTTTTACCAAGCCCCTTATGAGGATTAAATTTGAAATGTTTAGGAAGATGTTAGGAGTACAATTGAACCCTTTCTCCATTAAGGGGTGATTTGAAGATAATGGAGAATATTGTATTATTGGATATAGTTTGTTTCTTAGTTGTACAAGTGTTGTAGGTTAGGATTAGTTCCTATTTTCTAGGAGTTCATTCTAATCTCCCTAAATTGATGTAAACCTATATATTTCTTATTTTATGATTAATTTAATAGAGCATTCTTTGCTTGGGCAGTCTCCAGCAACTTTCTCAGTTATGAGCTACTTTCTTAGTCATGAGCTACTAATTTGAATACATAGTTTTGTCTTCTATTTTTAACATGAAATTTGAAATTGAAATAACATAATTCTACCTAGTGGGCTTAATGTTGTAATCCCAAGAATAAGTAGAAAAAATTACATTGATAGGAAATGAAAAGACTAATCCTTTCGAGGCTTATCCCTATTTTTAAGAAAACTTGTTATGCATGCATGCCAAATTAGAAATGAACATGAATGATCATTTGTGTAAATAATTTGATAGATAATTAAATACAACCATGCATAAATAAGTAAGATCATACAACTAAAACTTAATTAAATGAATAAAAGAAATTCTATACTAATAAATAAATATTCACTTTATAGCTCAGTGATTGGTTAGCATTGATATCAACCTAGATTTTTTTGATCAGCAGTTGTCATTGATGTCAACCCAAGTAGCACCAGGGGTTACCCCAATATTTCATGGGAATTTTTACCTACCAAATTACTATATTCTGGGTCAATAATGCTTTTGATGGTTTATTTTTGTCGAGATGTTTCCGTTGATATATGGAATGCCACGTAATTATTCACGGTTTAAGAGATATTCATGTTTGAAGTTTGTAACCCTAGTTAGTGGGCTAAAACCCCATGGGGTTGTGGCATGGGTCATTGAAAAGTTATAATTAATATTTTTTAAGATCCTAAAATCCCTCCCATGTTCATTTGTTGAAGCCCCTCTCAACCTAAACATTTATATAAATTGTGATCCTCATATCCTCCTTATGTAAGGGATTTCGCCATCTGAAATAGGTCATCGTGGCCTTTTCGCTCTACCTTTTTTTCTATGAGGGTTCAGAAGATTAAATTGTTATGAGGCGAAGCAGAAATCCTGAGGAAGCTCCTGTGAAAATTTTAGATCAAGGTGCGAATATTTTCGAAGATATTATCTGTGGAAGTCATTGTTTTTGCGAGGCTCCTAAAAATTCATCTCAAAGAAGTGACCTTGGGAAAATCGTCATAAATCTCTATGCGAGTATTGGATTGGAATTACGTAAAAGCGTGGCGAGATAGTGCGAGAGAATTTATTTTTCTCTCTATTAATTTCGGGAGCTGAATGAAGAAACAATGACACGTGTCACGCCATACAATTTCATTCTCTTTTGAAACGACCTATAATTAGGGAGCATTGTGAGAGATTGGGCATAACTTTCCCTTGAAGAATACAAATTGGGTTAGAGCTATGGAATTGGAAAGATGAATTAGAGGACTACTACAAAAGCAGAAAATCGGATATTGGGGATTTGAAATAACGGAGAGATACACCAGATTTAGTATCGAGCTCTTAGAAGGCAAGAAAAAAGCTAGACCATGTGTTGTCAAGAGGGTGCACAAAGGACCGAATTTCTAGGGCGACAAAGCAAAGTAAGGTGCAACGAGAGGGTAGCATGACAAGAGCAACAACCAAGGTGCGGAACAGGTAGTAAGAAGTTCATCACATGAAGTCTTCAAGTGGGCGACGCTTTGTATATAGTCACTATAAAGGCATCATTGTACTAAGTCATTGTAAATACATTATTGTAAGAAATTTTCTAGTGTCTATTTGAGAAGAGTTGAAGAGGAGTAGTGTCGGGAGGTCTAGGATCATCATTAGGTGGTTGTGTCATGGTTGGGGTTATGGTATAGTGTGTCTTCTTCTTCTACATAATTCTATATCATTGTAAAGTGGACCATTTTCCACAGTACCGGGAGTACATTCTTCTATTATTCTTCTATAGGGTGGTAGGGTGGTGCTAGGGTGAGTTGTAGCTCATTGGGTGTTGGGGAATCTATTCGGTTTACTCTCGAAGAATCTCGAGCATTGGAGCATCCATCTAGTGGGAGCCTGGAGAAGAATTCTTTTCTAGATTCTAGGAAGTTGGAGCTTTATTTTCAATTGGAGTTGAATATTAAAGAATTATTAGAAAAAAAATTAGGTGGTTTTTGTCCCAGAGTGAGTTTCCACCTTAAAACCTGTGTGCATTTGTGTTCCTTTTGTTTTCCTCTTGTCATTTTACAAAAAATGATTATAATTGAAGATTAACTAATGCTCTAATTGAAATAAATATTGATTCACCCCCCCTTCTCGGTATTTCCAACAATTGGTATTAGAGCTTAGTCCTTCAATAGTAGTTTATGACTAGAAGGAGGTCATGGAGCATACAAAAAATGGTGTACCTATGTTCAATGAAAATAATTATGCACTGCGGAAAGGAAGAATGGAGGTCTATCTCTTAGCGCGAGGTCGCGAAGTATGGAACAACTGTTCCAAAATGGATTTACATCAGCTGAGATGAACAAGGTAAGAAGAATTTGGTAAATGATGCAAAAGCAAAGAATATTATTATCGGTGGACTTATTAGATCCGCTTATCATAAAGTGTTGTGTTGTAAAAGCTGCAAAAAATGTATGGGAAAAGCTTGAGAATATATATGTAGGTGACTAAAATGTCAAAGAATAAAAAAATTCAAATCTATAGAGAAAAATTTGAGAAACTAAGAATGAAAGAAGATTGCAACATTGTTGCATACTTCCAATACGTTCATGAAATGACCAATGCTCTGGAAGGATTAGGAGAGCCGATTGATGAAAAGACTATTATACGAAATATTCTTAGAGATGTTACAGGGGAGATTCAACCCAAAGGTATCGATCTTAGAATACGGTGCAAATCTAGAAAAAACTCAACAAAGAGGAATTACATGGAGTTCTCATAGCATATGAAATGAGACTTGATGAAGAAGAAGGTACTTCACATCTAGAAATTACGTTCGTTGCATCTAAGAAAACCAATAAGGACAAACAACCTTCGATTGAAAAAGACATGCACCTACAGAGTGTGAAGAAAAGGGAGATGATGGAGAAGGTCTTTCGAGATGAAGAATATGCTTACTTTTATGAGAAAACTAAAAATTGGTAGAGGGAAAATTCAAAGGTAAACTTCCATTGATATGTTTCGGCGGTGGTGAGGTTGGGCATTTCGTAGACAAAATGTCGAACGGAAGTGATGGAAACTCAAAAGGAAAGAAAGGCTTTAAGAAATTCAAAAAGCAAAGCTCCAAAAGGAAATTTCTCTCTAAAGAAGATATCTCATCATCCGATGAAGACAATGAAAAGAGAAGAAGAAGCAAATGAGAGAGTATTATTTATGGCCAAGCACAATAAACAAGAGGTATCAAACAACGAAGAAGAAGTATTGACCATAGAAGAATTTTCTAAGTAAGTAGTCGAAGCTTATAAAAGAGCTCAAGGTAGAGAAGATCCATTCCAATATTCTTCAAGAACAAGTTCAAGGTCTCAAAATTGAAGTTGAAGAACACAAATGTATTGAAGAGTCACTTCAAAATAAGTTGGAAGAAAGAAACCAATAAAGGGAAGCGTTAGAAGGCTGAATTAGTCTCGTTTGTGTAAGGAAGTGAAGAAGGTAATAAATGTCCAAAACTATGCTAAATGACTCAAAGGGCATTGCAAGAAATCATCAAAAATCAACGATCTTACAACGACGAAAACTAGCCTCGGTTACAAAGAAGAAGAAGACAAGACATTATACAACAAAATACAATGAACCTATGAGATCTAACATGCATGTAGACTTCATTGGACAAGATTCGCAAGCACATCCTTCGAAGACGATTCCTTGACGAAGATTTCCATCTAGGTACCAACATATTTTTCATGGCTATTGTTATTCATGGGGAAAATTTGGTCATAAAGCTATAGAATGTTGCACGTATCCTAGGAACCAATACAATTCGAGGAGATCCTTCAAATATGAACCTCCCGAGGGCTCAACGAAACATCAATAGATTTGAATATTTAAGAAATAATATGGAATGTTACAAATGTCGAACTTTGGACACATAGCCGGGACCTGCAGGCTTGAAAATCCTCCCATAAGAATATTTGAAGCCACGAATAAACGAACATGGAAGAAGAAGAAGACTAATAATTGTACTCTCACTCTCGGGGCTCGAAAAAAACAAAGATGTGTTGTATGTTGATAGCCGTTGCTCAAAGCATATGAGCGGGAGATAGAAGTAAATTTGTATCTCGAAAGAGAAGAAGGATGGAACCGTATCCTTTGGAAATGATGGATCTTCAAATTTTATAGGATCGGTTCACCGTCACTCTCGGAAGCAAAGATGTTATAGCCAAGAATGTTCAATTGGTTGAAAACATGAATCACAATGCGCTCGGTGTTGGAAAAAATGTGTGATCGAGGACACACAATGCTATTCAACTCCACAAAATGTGAAATCGGGAAAGGTAGGTATGATAAAATTGTGGCTACAACAAGTCGATCTCCAAACGACATATATGTTCCGGATGAAGCAACTAAAGCATGTCTAATAGCTAAGGAAGATGAAAGTCTGGTCATGGCACAAAAAAATGGGTCACATAAACCTTGACAATCTTGTCTAGATAAGCAAAAAGGAAGCGATATGAGAAATTTTCGAAAATCTCAAAACCTTCCAACACACTATGTGAGGCACAGTTTGGCACGGCAAGTAGACAAAAGTCCAATTTAAAACAAAATAACACTTTGCATCACATCAATTGGAATTGATACATGCGATCTATGTTTTACTATGAGAACAAAAGCCTTAGATGGAGAATTATATTTCATGTTAATGATAGATGACTATACGAGGGCGACGACCATCATTTTCCTAAAGAAAAAAATCTAAAGCATTTGAGTGCTTTAAGATCTACAAGGAGTTAGTCGAAAATGAAAGTGATTTGAAAATAAAGTGTCTAAGATTAGATAATGGCGGAGAATTCACTTCCAAATTATTTCAGCAATACTTTGACGAAAATGGAATAAAAAGACAATTTTCAATGGCACGAACACCTCGAGAAAATTGGAGTTGTTGAAAGAAAGAACGGAATCGTACGGGAAAATGGGTATAACAATTTTGAAGGACTCAAAATTGGATGAAAATTGCTGGGTTCAAGCAATTGATATGACAATATTCATTATCAACCAAAGTCTTCTCGAAATAATTGCAACAAGACCCCATATGAATTATGGAATGGAAAACCAGCCTAATGTAAAATATTTCGGAATCTTCGAGAATCAAATGTTATATCAAAAGAGAAGATCAAAAATTTGGGTAAGTTTTAATCACGTGTTGATGAAGGTATCTTTGTTAGTTACTCACACAAAAGAAAGGCCTATAAATATTATAATCTAAGATGAAAACGAGATAGTGGAGAGCATAAATGTTACATTTGATGAAGTTGGTGTTCTAGTGAATAATGATGAGGATCTAGAATCTTTGAAAATTGAGACGAGGAGACTGAAAAAATATAGATGAAATTCTAGAAAAAAGAATCAACTATCAACTAGGAAGAAGTAAATAATGATCATCAAGATATACCGAACAACAATAAGAAGCTCCTCGAGGAGAACGAAAGAATGGATTCAAAAGAACCATCCACCAAATCGGATCATTGGTGACATAAATGAAGGTTGACAACCCCATTCCTCACAACAAGCTCACATTGCTTTTCTAGCAACCTTTCGGCCCTAGTAGTTTTGAGGAAGCCGACGGAATGAACATTGGGTAGCGAGTTGTGAATGAAGAATTGGAGCAAATCAAGAAGAAAAAAACCCTAGGAATTAGTTCCACGACGAAAAATATAAAAATGTCATTGGGACTAAATGGGTGTTTAGGAACAAATTGAATGAAGATAGACGGGTTACCCAGAAACAAAGAAAGATTGCTTTGCTAAAGGCTACGCACAAGTGGAAGGAATTGATTTTGATGAAACATTTGCACTAGTTGCCGAATGGAAGCCATCACGAATGTTTCTTGCCTATGCATGTCCAAGAAAAAATCAAATTCTACCAAATGGATGTAAATTCAACATTTACGAATGGAGAATTAGAAGAAGAAGCTTACATCGAAAAACATGAAGGTTTTCTACTATCGAAAAAAGAAGACTATGTTTGCAAGTTAAAGAAGGCTCGACATGGTCTCAAGAAGGCTACGAGAGCATGGTATGCTCATCTTGATGGATATATATGTCAACAAATGTTCAATAAAGGTACTATTCATAGCAATCTTTATGTACAAATAGATAAAGATAATTTAAAAAATCGTTGAGGTATATGTGGATGATATAATATTTGGTAGAAATGATGAGTGACTAATTAAGAAATTTTCTACAAAGATGCAAAGTGAGTTTGAGATGTCTTTACTTGGTTAGCATGACATACTTCTTAGGGCTTCAAATATCTCGTAAGAGAAAGGAAAATTTATATGTCAAGTCAAGCACATCGTGGGAAATGCTCAAGAAATTCAAAATACAAGATTGCAAACCCGTCCTACTACGATGGTAACGAGGTTGAAAATTTGAGCATAGACAACTAATCTAAGGATGTGAATCGAGAGGTTGTACAGAGATCTATGATTGGTAGTCTTCTATATGTAATGACCTCCGTGATATGTTATGCAAAGCGAGTGGACAAGTAGCAAGATTCCAAGCAGACACCAAAAGAATGACATATTATTTTTCGTCAAAAGAATTCTTTGATATCTAAAGGGAACATAAGAATATGGCTTACGGTATCCCCAAGGGTAACAATCTCATTATTCAAGCATTTACGGATGCGATTGGGCAGGAAGCGTTGATGATCGTAATAGTACTAGTGGAACATCATTCTATCTATATGGTTGTCTCGTATCATGGTTGAGCAAAAAGAAAACCTCAATCTCATTATACTCAGCGGAAACAGAATACGGTGCAGCGACATCATGTTGTACTCAAGTCATTTGGATGAAACAAACTTTGCAAGATATTCAATTACAATTCGGTGAGCCTATTCCCATATTTCGTGACAACACTAGTGCCATCAACATCTCCAAGAATCTTGTCATGCATTCAAAAAACAAAAAACATTCCAATCAAATATCATTTTGTTAGGGAACAAGTCACCAAAAAGAATATCAAACTTGAGTATGTTGGTACAAAAGAACAAATTGCCGATATCTTCACTAAACCTTTACCTCGTGAAGCATTTGAATATCTTCACTAGAAGCTTGGGATTCTCCCAAGTTCTCATTAGATTTTCCTTATTCTTAATATAAAGGGGGAGTGGAAGTGTGTAGAGTCCACTGACATGGTTGTGTGTCATGGGGAGTTACCCTTTTCCATTGATGTCAAAGGGGGAGAGAATGTTGTAGGAATATGTGTCATGATTGTAGGGGGAGTACTTGTGTTGCCATTAATGCCAAAGGGGGGATATTTTTGATCAGCCGTTGTCATTGATGTCAACCTAGCAGCGACACCACGTGCTCTCCCAATATTGCATGAGAATTTTGACCTACCAAATTACTATATTCGGGTCAAGAATGCTTTTGAATGTTTCTTCTTGTCGAGATGTTTCCATTGATATATGGCACGCCACGTAATTCTTCACGGTTTGAGAGATATTCATGTTTGAAGTTTGTAACCCCATTTAGTGGGCTAAAACCCCCATGAGGTTGTGGCATGGGTCATTGAAACATCATAATTAGTATTTTTTTAAGCACCTAAAATCCCCCCCCACGGTCACTTGTTGAAGCCCCTCTCAACCTAAGCATTTATATAAATTATGATCCTCATATCATCCTTATGCGAGGATTTCACCATCTAAAACGAGTCATCGTGACATTTTCACTCTAAATTTTTTTCTATGAAGGTTCAAAAGCGGAAATGTTTATGAGGCGAAGCTAGAATCCCTAAGGAAGCTCTTGTGAAAATTTTCAGATCAAGGTGCACAATATTTTCGGAGATACGATCTGTGGAGGTTAGTATTTTTGCAAGCTCACGAAATTCATCTCAAAGAAGTGACCTTGGGAAAATCGTCATAAATCTCTCTCTAAAAATCAGATTGGAATTCTATAAAAAGTGGCGGATATTTCACGGATGGTAGTTTTCGCTCTATCAATTTCGAGTGGAATGAAGAGACGGTGACACGCGGCATGCCATACAAGTTCTCTCTATCGAAACAGTCCATAATTAGGGCATTGTGAGAGATTGGGCATAACTATCTCTTGAGGAATCTAAATTGGGCCAAAACCTATGGCATTGGAAATATGACTCGAGAGGACTACAACGGGACCAAAAATCAGATATTGGGGATTTGAAATAACAAAGATACACCCGAGATTCAATATCGAGCTCCTAGAAGGCAAGAAAAAACTAGATCATGTGTTTTTCAAGAGTGCTGCAAAGGACCCGAAATTTTAGGGCTGACAAAGCAAAGCAAGGTGCAGATGAGAGGGTAGCATGACAAGAGCGACAACCAAGGTATAGAACAACGGCAAAGAAGTTCATCACATAAATTATTTAGGTGGGCGACACTGCATACGATCACTTTGTAAAGGTATCATTGTACTAAGTCATTGTAAATACATTATTGTAAAAATTGTTATAGTATCTATCACGCAAAGAGTTGAAGAGGCGATTGTCGGGAGTTCTAGGATCATCATTAGGTGGTTGTGTCATAGTTGGGGTTATGGTCTAGTGTGTCTTCTTCTTCACATCATTCTATATCATTGTAAAGTGGACCATTTTCCCTAGTACGGGAGTCCATTCTTCTTTTATTATTCGTAGGGTGGTAGGGTGGTGCTAGGGTGAGTTGTAGCTCATTGGGTGTTGGGGCATCCATTCGGTTGGCTACTAAAGAATCTCGGGCGTTGGAGTGTCCATCCAGTGGGAGCTAGAGAAGAATGCTTTTCTAGATTCTAGGAATTTGGAGCTTTTTTTTCAATTGGAGTTGAATATTAAAGAATTATTAGAAAAGCATTAGGTGGTTTTGTCTTTGAGAGTGGGTTTCCACTTTAAAAAATATGTGCATTTGTGTTCCTTTTGTTTGCTACTATCAATGTACAAACATTGATAATAATTGAAGATTAACTAATGTTCTAATTGAAAGGAATACTAATTCACCCCCCCTCTCGATATTTCCAACCTCCATGGTCCTTGTTTCTCATGAAGTTGATGTATTGAGTGTTTTTTGAAGTATATGATGATGCTAAATAGGTTTTCAATGATCTCATGTATGATTAAGGAATCTGTACAATTAGTGCAAAAAATATGGTCAAAGTGGTTTGGCTCTCAAAGACATCGATATGAATGTGTTTGAATATACTTGTTTTCACATTGTTGTAGCTATGGATAAAACATATTTTTATTTAGTCACACTAACGAGCCACTTTCAATTGGATTAACATGTGAATATAGTATATGATGAAG
Organism: Pinus albicaulis; assembly: GCA_034641835.2. Lineage (NCBI taxonomy): Eukaryota > Viridiplantae > Streptophyta > Pinopsida > Pinales > Pinaceae > Pinus > Pinus albicaulis. The sequence continues at coordinate 758,896,985 of CM076576.1, read as the reverse complement.
TGATAATCTTGGATAGTAATTTTACATGGTCGATAACAATCCATACTATTATAGTGAAAATGATCTAAGTTGTTGTAATTTCATAAGTAAACGACTTATTCTTCTCCAAGTGTTGAATTGATCTAGTCATGTTTGATCTCATATGTTGTGGTCATCATAATGAATGTGTGGATTTAGTGGGAGCGTTGGGCATTGTTATAATAAACCCATGCATTGCATTGTTCTTGATTTTTTTTCCTTTGTGCATTTGGATAGGGATACAAAACATAAATAGTTGATTGATTTGATAATGGAGCTTGATTGGTTAAATCATAGTGCGATCATAGTGTTGAGCATTGATTGCTTAAGGGTAAATTATGTGTATCGAAGAAAATTCGGCATGAGGGCATTTGGGACCAACAAACCTATCAACCTAGACAAAAGGAGTTCAATTGGATTGGTTTAAATGACTATAATAGAACTTGACGAAACTATTCAAGAAAAATAAAAATAGCTTATTGTTTCTCCTGCGATTTCTTCGCACCCGCGGACACTTCAAACATACCCATATATACGGATATAAGGGAATAATTTAAAAAAGAAAAGAAAGAGGAGGCAATGTCTAACAATGGACTCTCTAAAAACCCAACACCCGAGCTTCTCTAGAAAGTCGAATGCCCTAACCAATTGTCCCAAGTAAAATGACACTTTAATAAAAACATAATAACAACTTTTGACATAACTATCCCTCAAAGTAGCATAATAATAACATTTGACATTATTATCCCTCAAAGGATGCATAAACAAAACTATAATAGCTATTTACATAGAGAAAGGAAGCAAAAGGTAGAGCAATTTTTAGCATCACTATATTTTCAATTATAATATATTTTATTATTTTTTGAATAATTTTTATTCTATTAATTTTTTATTAAAATTTTATTTTGAAAAAATATCTACATAATCATATTACTCTTCACGCTTATTTCAAGATTATTTGTAACCCATCATATTTAATAATACTAAAATATTTTTTTTGTATACTTCGTAGAACCTTTCTATTATCTAAAATATTAAGGGTAGAGAGTCGGACAACAAAAAACGGATACGGTGACCTCAACACATCTGAAGGAAAACCGAATGTCTGTTGCCACCCTAGCATCGAGTTATAAACGGACCAAAAATCGGAATTGTCTTATCCTAGCACTAACGACGATTGAGAGCTGAGTATGTCCATAAGATTTACAAGTAAAAAGAAGTAGAAAATCTATACAGAGTCCAAACTAAATAAACGATAGAATTCTTTAATGTACTCTTTACAAAATAAAAATAAAAATCATCCTTTCACTCTTAAGTTTCCCATCCTTTCTTTATATATTTTTATAAACACACCAAAATATGAGTTTTATTTTTTCACAATTGTCTTCTTTATTTTTATTCACATAATATTTAATAGTATTAAAATATTTTTTTGCTATACACTATTATATATTACATTCTAGAAAAAAATCATTCTTTTCATTATTATTTTTCTCATAATTTCTTTTTATATTTTAAGAAACGCACTATAGTTTATAAATTGAGAAATATTTTTTCTTATACACTTTAAGCTAAAACTCTAAGCTACTACATATATCAAATAAAACTTTTTTTTCACCTTTTCCCTTACACAATTATTTATTTCTTACTACCCATACAAGATATTCTTCCCCATTAAATATTTACAATACATATGCACTACATGACTCTACATGACTCTAGGCTACTACATATATCAAATAACACCTTTCCACCTTTTTCCTTATACAATGATTTTTTTTCTTACTATACTTCACCAATAAATATTTACTTTTTCACATTTTTTCCTTGCATAGTTATTTCTTTCTTACAACCATATTATACACGTATAGTTTACCATATTTATTGAAAATTCCATATTTGCCATATTTGGAATGTGTCCATTTGGAATGGGACA